>BQMB01000203.1:0-178312 GCA_027943415.1 Closterium sp. NIES-67
GTTCAAATCGCTCGCTGCCTCCTCAGTCACGCCAACGCACCACGGTCACTCTGGGGATATGCCATCTTCCATGCGGCTCTCCTCTACAATCTTTATCCACATCCCCACCGGCCCGACACCACACCTACCACTCTCTGGCTTGGGGCCACGCCCTCCGCCCGCTCTCTATACGTCTTGGGGTGTACCGCATATGTGTTGCTCAGCCCCCACACGCGCAGGAAGCAAGGTGGCAAGCTTGGTCCCAAAACCCAGACCTACATATACCTGGGGCACAACTCCGATTCCCTAGACTACTTATTCCTCAACCCCATCACCAGACAGCTGATTCGCATCCGTGATGTCGTCTTCGATGAGACACGCCCCTTCCATTCTGCGACCACGGGCGAGCTTCGTCCACCTCCCCCGACGCTTGTATGGGCAGACTTCGATGCTCTACCCTCAGTCGCTGCCCCTTCTCCGGGGCCTTCTCCGTCCGGCGTGTCTCACCCGGCCTCCACGGTATCCTCCGCAGCGGCACCTCCTCCTGCTCCGCCTTCCCCACGCGTCGAGCCCGGCTCACCAGTCTCCTACCGGAAGTGCCCAGTCCCTCCGGTCCCACCGCAGCCGCCTTCGTCTCCGGTCTCTAGTCGCACTCGTTCCAAGGGATCGGCTCCGCCTCTCGCCTGGGGACCAGACGCCTTCTCCATTCGGTGTTCGGTCACCCCGCCTTCTCCTGCCGGGGGTGATGTCTCTTCCATCCGTATTCCCCACTGTGCACTTCTGGAGGATAGGCATGAGGAGCTGTTTGACCTTCACGCGGTCTGCCAATTCCTCTCACACATCTTCCCGGACATTACTGACTGCCCTTCCCTCAACTTCACCGAGAATCCGACTATTCCGACTCCTCGCACAAAAGAGGAAGCTCTCTCGGGGCCTTATAAGAAGGAGTGGAAGGCAGCAATGGATGTGGAGAACGAGGCGTTCATTCGCAACAACAGCTTTGACGATGTCGTTCCCCCTTCCGGTGTCAACATCGTCGGCGGAAAATGGATCTTCCGGGTCAAACAACTCCCAGGCGAAGCTCCACTGTTCAAGGCACGATACGTGGCGAAGGGTTTCACCCAGAAGGAGTATCTCGACTTCTTCGAAACATTATCACCCACGGCCAAGCTCCCGACTGTGCGTGCTCTTCTTGATATAGCCGCTCGCGGCAACTTCGAGATCCAGTCCATGGACGCCTCCTCCGCTTTTCTCCAAGGCCAGCTCAAGGAGGATGTTCACATGGAACGCCCATCAGGGTTTCCTGGCACTTATCCTGCCAACACAGTGTGGAAGCTGAAGCGCCCAGTATATGGCCTCAAGCAGGCTCCTCGTGAGTGGCACAACAAGGTGAAGGGAGTCCTTTTTGCACTTGACTTCCATCCCTCCGCCTCAGATTCTAGTCTTTTCGTTCGTCACTCCTCCGAGCCCTTCTACATCCTCGTCTACATCGACGACTTCATTCTAGCCGCCAGAGATCCAGCTCACATGGCAGCTATCCAGTCTGCTCTCAGCTCCGCCCTTTTCATGAAGGATCTTGGTGACCTCAAGAACTACCTAGGGATGGAGATCACTCGTGACCGCCAGGCTTGCACGATCACCCTCTCCCAGGAGTCCTACATCGACAACCTTCTCAAGCGGTTCGACATGGACTCCAGTAACTCTGTCTCGACTCCACTCCCACTACAGCATCAGCTCACGGCCCCTCCGATTCCTTCTCCTGACACCTGCAAGGACCCGTACCCTAAGCTAGTTAGTTCACTCATGTATGCCATGATGTGCACTCGACGAGACTTGGCTTATCCGGTTAGTGTCTTCTCTCGGTACGTCTCCCCCGGATGCTACACTGCCTCGCATTGGTTTGCAGCTTAGAGGGTCCTCCGCTATCTACAAGCCACCAAGTCTCACATCCTCACTCTCGGTGGTACCTCTCTAGTCAAGCCCGAGGGATACACAGACTCCTCATGGGCCGATGACCAAACTGACAGACGCTCCTCCCAAGGGTACTGCTTCACTCTTGGGAGCGGAGTCATCAGCTGGCGTTCCACTCGGTCCTCTGCAGTCTCCCTGTTGTCCTGCGAGGCCGAGCTCTCCGCAGGCACAATGGCTGCTCAAGAGGCACGCTGGCTCTCCTTTCTCCTCGCTAAGTTAGGCTACCCCCAGCAGTCGCCCACCCTATAATGTGACAACCAGAGCGCCATTCACCTCACCAAGGATCATGTGTTCCACTCTCGCACCAAGCACATCGAACTTCGTCATTTCTTCATCCGAGATCTTGTTCAAAGTGGCCAGCTGACGGTACGGTACATCGCCTCAGATTGCAACCTCGCCGACCTCTTTACCAAGGCTCTTGGCAAGGCTGACCACCATCGCCTTCTTCGTTCCATGGGACTATGTGCTCCTTGACCGGGTTTGCAGTCTATGGGGGTATGTTAGAAATAGATTGCAAATCCCACTTTTGTATTTGTACTTTAATATCCTAGTTTAGGTTAGGAATGTTCTAGTGGGTTGGGGTGTACTCACAAAATCCCAACCTCACCCAATTGTGATCCCCCCAATCTCCAATTACCCAATTGGAGATTCCGGAGATCCCAGTTGGGATTCCCTCCGATTCCCACTTCATCCCTTTACCTTGCCATGTACTTAAAAAGCCTTGGGCTCCTTACCTAATCAATCATTTTCAGCTCTATTTCTTACATAAACCACCTTACCACTCTCCTATCCGCCTCTCCCCCTCTCTAAACCACCTTACCACACTCCTATTTGCCTCTCCCTCTCTCTAAACCGCCTTCTCACGCTCCTATCCGCATCCCCTCCTCTCTAAACCACCTTACCACGTTCCTATCCGCCCTCTCCCCCTCACTAAACCACCTTCTAACGCTCCTATCCGCCCTTCCCTCCCCTCTAAACCACCTTCTAACGCTTCTATCGGACTCTCCCCCTTTCTAAACCACCTTCTTGCGCTCTTATCCACCTCTCCCCCTCTCGAAAGTGGCGCGGCGAGCTGAGAGGGAAACGCAAGTGGTGCGGCGAGCTAGGGGGGAGACGCAAGTGGCGCGGCAAGCAGTGAGGGAGAAGCAAGTGGTGGGAGCGAGCTGGGGGGGAGACGCAAGTGGCGCAGCGAGCTGGGGGGGAGACGCAAGTGGCGCGGCGAGTTGAGGGGGAGACGCAAGTGGCGTGGTGAGCTGTGGGGGAAACGGGAGTGGCGCGGCAAGCTGGGGGGGGGACGGGAGTGGCGTGGCGAGGGCGCGGCGAGCTGGGGGGAAGACACAAGTGGCGCGGCGAGCTGGAGGGGAGACGCAAATGGCGCGGCGAGCTGGGGGGGGCGACGCAAGTGGCGCGGCGAGCTGGAAGGGAGACGCAAGTGGCGCGGCGAGCTGGGGGGGAGACGCAAATGGCGCGGCGAGCTGGGGGGGGCGACGCAAGTGGCGCGGCGAGCTGGAAGGGAGACGCAAGTGGCGCGGCGAGCTGGGGGGGAGACGCAAATGGCGCGGCGAGCTGGAGGGGAAGACGCAAGTGATTGGGCGAGCAGGCCTTCGTGGCGGCGTTGCTAAAATATATGCTCAAGAGGGAGCGGGCCGAGGTGGGGGAATTGGGGCGATCTGCGAGCAAAGAGTGAGTTGCGCGACGAATTCATCGCGTGATGAATTTGGCGGGATGGGTGACGCTCAAATACGAACTGTGAAACGGGCGTTTCTCGCGTCTTGGTTCGATGGCGTTTTGGGCGACGAACGATTGTTGGACTACGAGGCGCTAATGGTGGGCGACAATACTGCTCCGTTGTCCATGCCTACGCCCTACTATGAACAATGTCTCACTGGCATAATTTAAGCAATTAATCACAGGCGGCGAGGGTGATATGAAGCTTACCTCCTATGGCTAGTGAGTTTGACGGCGGGGAAAACGGTGGAACGAACGTCTCAAATGGTAAGCCGAACCTTTGGGAATTGTTCTTCAGTGTGCGACTGGGTGGGAGGGAGGCGTCGTACACAAGTTTGGTTGGTGAGTTTGGACCTATCGGAATGCTCGTTGGCCTTGTCGTTAAGTGTCGCTGGTGATTTTGGGTAACCCGGTCAATGACGGTTGGGTTTCCAAAACCTTTGGATTTGGTTTTCTGCTTCTTGAGACCCTCACTTTAAGTATGTCCAATTGCGGTTCACAAAGATGTTTTGCGTTCTGAAACGGGTCAAATAATATTCTAGAGCAGTTTAGTATGGTATTTTGCCAAAACAAATTTTGGTGACACGCTTTAAGGCTTTCAACTACTGTACATTATAGCTGAAGTTGTTCGCACAAAATAGGAAGGCTACTCCTCCACTCTACCCACTACGTATTTCTGGTCCACGAATTTACGCTTGAAGCGTGTGACACTCGCACTTATTGCTGAGTTCGGGCCGCGCGAGTGTAAGATTTTATCGCATCTTATAACAAAAAAACCCTTGAGCGAGTACTTAACAAGTATCGAGTACCAGTTTATCAAGTAGCGAGTACCCGAAATCGACCGCCAAGTGCCGAGTATCGAGTTCCGCGCATTGCGCGTGGGCCATCCGGCATGGTGTTCATTTCGCTGCTGGAGCCCACACCCGACGACGCCAAGCGATGCTGCAACCTCACACGGTGACCCTAACGCTTCCTCCCACTTCACTTCCCCCTCCCCCCGTGCTCCCCCACCAACTACTCCCCTGCACCATCTCTCCTTGCTCTGTTCCCCTATCCGCTTCCTTCTCTATCCCCCCATCTTTCTTTTTGCCCCCACAACCCAAACCCCCCTCTTCAGATTGCTCCCTCTCAACTACCCTTCACAGCTAGTGGGCGTCACTAGGGGCGGGCTGGCAGCGGTTACCAGTGCTGTGAAGGCATGGGAAGGGGGGGTCGAGGGGGAGAAGGAGGGGACGCAAGAGCAGCCGACAGGCGAAAGCAGCGGCAGCGACGGCAATGGCAGCATCAGGAGCGAGAATTTGGGGAGCAGCAATGGCAGTAATAGTAACAGCAGCATTGGTGTCAATAATCACAAGAGCATCATTAGCAGCAGCAGCAGTGGCGCCAACGGCAGCACCGGAAGCAGAGGCAGGGGTGCAGTGGCAGGGAGGCGGAGGAGGGAGTGGTGGCGGGTGGACGGAGGAGCGTTCAGGTGCCAGCACACGTGCGAGAAGGTGGGCCGGGGGAACAAGGCCTTCCACGAGTGCCAGCGCCTCTTGGGGACATGGAGGTATGTGCCACTAGCCGCCTTGCTCTCTCTCTCTCTCTCTCTCTCTCTCTCTCTCTCTCTCTCTCTCTCTCTCTCTCTCTCTCTCTCTCTCTCTCTCTCTCTCTCTCTTCACCCATTCCTGCAGCACCCCCTCCATCATACCCTGCATCCCAGCTGCTCAATACCATCCTTCTCACCCTCTCTTCCCTCACTAGGCACTCTCTCCCGGCCCATCTTTCCCCCCCCACCAGTCACTTCAATGTGGGGTGGACGTGGGCCCTCTCCGTCCCTCCACCATCAACCCATCCCTCCAAAAACAGCAGCAGCACCCCCACCAGTGCCATTCCCGGGAGCACGGGCCACAGCAGGTCAAGTGTAGCTGCCTCGTCTGCTCTCCCTCCTCCCCGCTCCCTTCGCCTCGCATCTGTCGGGGATGCCGTTTGTGTCGCAGCTCGCTCGCTCTTCCTCACTCCCCCATGGACCATGAACCCGCTCCGCGTCATCTTCACTGACACCTTCCCTCCTCTCTCCCCTCCTCCTCTCACACCGTCTGGCTCTACATCCGCCCTCTCTCCATCCACCACCACCACCATCGCGGGCTCCTCCTCCGCTCCTCCTGCAGGACCCAACCCTGCCTCCACCATGCCCCCCGCGCCATCCGTCGCACTCACTGCAGCATACACTGTGGGCAGCGGCACGGTCCAAGGCCACTTCCTGGTCAGTCTCGCACACCCCCTACCCAAAAGCCCATGCCCAGGCCCATGACCATTTCGATTACAAGTTAGCTATTATCACGTGCCCATGTCTGTGCCGTGATCATGAGCCATCCTCGTTGCCCCGTATCATAACATGGCCCGGTCAGACGTTACTGGCTGATGCCTCCGAGAGCAAATTCTTGCAAGTGTTCCCAACGGTGGTTGGGAGTGGTGCCCACACAAAATCCCCTTAATTTTGCATTTCCACTGATCCCAACCACTGTTCCATACGCTTGGAGGAATTCACTGAGTCACTGACACGTCATATGCCATTGCACTATTTGTCATTTGCCATTGCACTATTGGTCTGCTACCAAGAGCTTTTCAAACTAAGACCTTCCCCTGTATCTCTCTACCCATCAACAGTTCAATGTCTCTTACTCCTCCCCTCCTCTCTCTCTCTCTCTCTCTCTCTCTCTCTCTCTCTCTCTCTCTCTCTCTCTCTCTCTCTCTCTCTCTCTCTCTCTCTCTCTCTCTCTCTCTCTCTCTCTCTCTCTCTCTCTCTCTCTCTCTCTCTCTCTCTCTCCCCCCCCCCCCCCGCCCCCCCCCACATCTCCGCACCACGTGTTTGTACCGTATCAGGAGGGTGAGGAGCGGTTTCTAGTGGGAATAGACTCCAACAAGGACGTGTGGTTTGAGGTTCTCTCCATATCGCGCCCTGCTAATCCACTCGCCCTCGCCTTTTCTCCTCTTGCTCAGTTCTTGCAGCATAGATTCGCCCAAGATGCTCTAGGCTTGATAAGAGGGCATTTGCAAGATGAAAGTTCTAGTTGAGTGTAGTGAAGATAATAACCTTGAAATAGGTTTAACGGAAGATCATGTTTATTTCGAGCATTCTACATCGTATTGTTGAAAGGTGGCTCCAATTTCAATTGTATGCTGCTTGCAAATAGCATTTGCCGTTGGATAAGTCATATGATAGTAGTACCTACTGTTAACGTAGAAACGAATAATTACTAGAGGTGGAAACCTAGAACAAATACTAGTTGGTTGTACTCACTAGAAGCATACCTCAGTCTAGCCTATAACTTCTACATAGATAATATGTATAAGTTGACACACCCCCTAGGCTAGACAAGGGGTGAAACTAAACAAGAAGCAAACAGCTCAGGGCGGCACTACTAGTCCAACCACTGAGGCAGGGGTCTGGAGACCAGTCAGCAAGAATACAACCAAAACTGAAGCAAGCCAGGGTGGCACTACTAGTCCAGCCACTGGAGGTAAGGCCACAAGGCCAGTCTGACAAGCATATATAATAGAGAGTACACAATCAGGATCCTAACAGGGGAGCAGCTATAGGAACAAGACCAAGCTGTACACAGTGCCGCTGATGATCTTTAGGCGCAAGCGCCTTAGTAAAGATATCAGCTGTGTTGGCACCTGAGGCCAAGTGAACTACGCGGGCCTGGCGGCGCTGCTGTAGCTCGCGCAGGAGGAAGTACCGCAGCTGGATATGCTTCGCTCTGCCCTCAAGCCGAGGCTCCTGACACAGGAGTATCATGGCCCTGTTGTCAGCGTACAGGACCGGGGCAGAGCTAGGCCGCTCACCTAAGTCAGTGAGCAAGAAGGTCAGCCAGCGGAGCTCCTGTGCCGCCATGGCACCAGCGTAGATCTCAGCCTCACAGCTAGACTGAGCCACAGACGACGAGCGAGTGGATCTCCAAGAGATAGCACCCGAACCAAGGCTGAAACAGTAGCCCTGCGACGACCTGAGCGTCTCAGCGTCGTCTGCCCAAGAAGCGTCTGTGTGCCCAGTAAGGACCACTGGCCTGCGTCCTCCTAGCACTAACCCCATGCCTGATGTACTAGCAAGATAACGCAAAACCCTCTTAGCGGCAGACCAGTGCTGAGGTCGGTGTCTGCCTGTAGCCACAAAGCGAGCCAGGATGCTGAGAGGGTATGCGAGATCTGGGCGAGTGCAAGTCATCAGGTACATGAGGCAACCCACCAGCTCTGCGTAGGGGCCACTGGGCTCTACTGGCTCCTCAGGAACGGGAGCAGAGAGCCCATGGTCTACGGGTAGAGGTGTGGGCTGTGCGGAGGAGAACTGAAGACCGAACCTCTGAAGGACCTGACGCACCAAGTGTGACTGGGTCAGAGTGATGGTGCGTGCTGCTCTGTCCCTAGAGATCTGCAGGCCAAGATAGCGACGCAGCTCTCCAAGGTCAGTGCAGGTGTGTCTCTTCAGCAGCTCAGCCTTCACAGAGGCCAGTGCGTCCCTGTCAGGAGTAGCGAAGACCAGGTCGTCTACGTAGACAAGGATGTAGAATGGAGTCTGGCCGGAACGCACAAACAGTGAAGGGTCAGCAGAGGACGGAAAGAACTGCAGGTCTGCTAACGTGGCACGTAGCGTGTCGTGCCACTCGCGGGGAGCCTGACGCAGGCCGTAGACCGGGCGCCTGAGAAGCCATAGGGTCCCAGGAGGGAAGGTACCAGTGAAGCCCTGTGGTCGGCGCAGGTAGACCTGCTCGTGTAGGCTGCCCTGAAGAAAGGCAGTAGAGAAGTCGAGGGAGTGAAGCTCGTAGTCACGCTGTGCTGCTACGTGTAGCAGCGCCCGAAGAGTGGTCATCTTCGGGGTCGGGGCGAAGGTCTGGAAGAAGTCAACCCCCTCGCGCTGACTGAAACCTCTGGCCACGTAGCGCGCCTTGAAGACAGGCGGCTCTCCAGGGGGGCGCTTCATCTTGAAGAGCCACCGACCATCGACTACGTTCACCCCAGGCGGGGGAACTGCGTCGACGTAAGTGCCGGTGGATCTCCAAGATGCCATCTCCTGCTCCATGGCAGCTATCCACTGAGAGGCCCAAGGTCCCGAGGTGGCCTCAGCGTAGGTGCGAGGGGTCGGGATGTCGAAGGCGTCTGGGTCACCCTCAGGGACTAACAGCATGGAGCAGAGATGGGGAGCAGCCTCGGAAAGGAAAGCCAGCTCGTACTGCCTGTCCTCTAGGACGTCACTGCCAAGGGCAGGAGCACCCCCGACGGACAGAGGACGGGCAGGGTCAGAGACCAGAGCGGTAGCGTAGTCAAGGCGTCGGGTAGAAGCGAAGTCAGCGACAGCAGCGACAAGCGCGTCAAGGCGCGAGAGAGGAACAGCAGGGTCGGTAACAAGAGAGGCAAGGACCCGAGGGACAAGGGGACGAGCAGCACGGAGGTAGTCAGAGAACGGAGGAGGTGCAACAGCAAGGGACGAGGGAGGAGGGGACGGGAGGAGGGGAGGACGAGACGAGTGGGAACGGAGCAACATAGGGTGGGTGGGCAGGACAGGAGAGACGGGACGAGCACGGGAGGGACGGCGAGCCCAAACGTGAGACGGAGGGGTAGGGTCAGGGGACAGCGGAGGAGACACAGGAGGGGAACGAGGAGGAAGACGGGCCGGAGACGAGTCTGGCGGCGGGAACACAGGACCGTAGACAGGGAGGTCAGGAGGCGGTGGGGGAGACACCGGCGCGCGGTCCGGGGAGGGAAGGCCGAGCAGGCGGAGAGCGGAAACCGGCGGCGACGGCTGCTGCGGCGGCGACGACGGCTGGGCCGGAACTCTCGGACCAGCAGAGGCAGAACGACCGTCGGCAGAACACTCAACAGCAGCACCCCCAGAACCAACACCCCCAGAGCGAGAACCCCCTCCAACACCAGCGGCACCCCCAGAAGCCGCAGGACGAACACCCTCCTCCACACCAGCACCCCCAGGGGCCGAGAGCAGCGGCGGCAGTGGCGGCAACGGCTGCGGCGGCGGCGACAGCGGCGACGGCTGCGGCAGCGACAGCGGCGGCGGCGGCGACGACAGCGGCGACGGCTGCGGCGGCGACGGCGACGGCGGCGGCAGCGGGGTCGGCGACTGCGACAGTGGGGGCGGAGGCACCGGGGAAGGGGGACGCGGCAAGGACGGACCGGGGGTACCACCAGAGTCAGCAGACTCCTCAACGGGGACAACCGACGGGAGGGGAGTGACGTGGGAGACACCAGACGGGGCAGGACGAGGCGGGAGAGGGGCAGGGGCTACCGGGGGAGAGGGAGCAAGGAAAAGGGGGGGGGCAACTGGGAGACCTCGGTGAGGGAAGCGGCGGTAGAAGGAGACGGACTCATCAAAGGTGACGTCACGAGAGTGGAGGAAGCGGTGAGACGGCGGGTGGTAGAAAAGCCAGTCAGACGAGTCCAGGGGGAAACCGAGGAAGACACAGGGGACAGTGCGGGCAGTGAGCTTGTCCGTGCCAGAGGCACGAACGTGAGCAAGGCAGCCCCAGACGTGGAACGCAGACGCGTCACCGGGGGACCCGGTCCAAAGGAGGGTCGGCGAAACCTGCGGCCGCTGGGAGCGTGGCCACAGGTTAAGCTGGTGAGCCGCGTAGCGAACAGCGAACGGCCACAGAAAATGGGGGGCATCGGCATGGATCATGGAGGTACGGGCGACCTCCATGACCAAGCCGATGCGGCGCTTAGCAACCCCATTCTGCTGTGGCGAGTCCGGCAACGTGTACGACTGGGTGATGCCCTCCGCACGACAGAACTGTCCAAGCCGACCAGAGGCGAACTCGCCGCCACGGTCGGAGTGGAGACACAACACGGGGAGACCGCGGTGGAGACGCGCAGCCACAACCCACGGGAGAAGAACGTCGGGCACGTCGGCCTTCCGCTCCAGGGGAAACACCGTGGTGTAGCGCGTGTAGTCGTCGACAAGCACAAGGAAGTAGCGCTCACCGCGCGGTCCGGGGACGGGGGCAGGGCCCCAAACGTCCAAGTGCAGGGTCTGAAGGGGGGCAGTAGCAGGACGCAGCGAGGAGGAGTGAGGAGCACGGCGGAGCCGACCCTCGACGCAAGGCGTGCACGGTGGCGCAGTCGAGGGAGGAAGGGCAGGGAGCGACGCGGGGAGACCTAAGACAAGACCGTGCTGGGACATGTGACGCAGACGCGGGAGAGCAGGGTGACCTAAGCGGTGGTGCCAGAGAAGGGAGGGGTGAGTGAGGGACCGACACGAGCAAGCTGCAGCGACCTGGGAGGACGCACCAACCGGGGGGGAAGCGGTGTGTAGGGTAAACAGACCGGACACCGGGTCCCGGGGGAACGTCGCAAGGGGGGAACCTGAGACAGCCTCAGAACAGACAGCGAACCGCTCGTGCCCGGGGAACGTGGTGGTGACGCCGAGGTCCTGGAGACAGCCGACACCAACCAGGTTCCTGGAGAACGAGGGAACGTGGAGGCCAGTAAGGGAGCCCGAGGGAACTGCCGGACAGGGAAGGGACGTAGAACTGCGCGCGACGACCGGACCCGCAGAGGGGTCAGCGAGAGAGACAACAGCAGGTGCAGCAAGCGGCGTGAGCGTGGAACGGTCGCGGAAGAAGCAGGCAGAAGCACCAGAGTCGAGAGTGAAGGACAGCGACGCAGTGGCGGGGGCCGGGGACGGAGCCGGTGCAGCGACTAGACTAGGCAACCTAGGCAGTCCTACGCCTGTCGCAGCAGGGGAAGCTAAGCTACACAAGGGTGAAACACCTAAACTAGAGTACACAGGGTAGTAAGATCCATCAACACTAGAAGCGTCAGCATACAAAGCATGCAAAGCAGCACCTATCTGATCCATGTCTAACTCAAAGATCGGCACGCCCTGGCGGAGCAGGCTGTGCCAGTCAGGGAGGTCCGGGGCCGGGCCAAAGCGACGACGAAAAAGATCGTCGAGGCGGCGGAAACAGCGGGCGGTCGGGTGCGGGCGGCGGCACAGAGTGCCGCGGAGAGGCCCGGTCTGAAGCTGGTACTGGCAGGTCACAGCACTGGAGCCGCTGGTAGACGCCAAGCTGCGCGGGCCGCCACCACGGCCACCGCCTCCGGAGGTGCCGGGCCAACCAGGCGGGAGACGAGCCCACGGCTGCGGCGGGTGCTGCTGGGACGGCGGCTGCGGCTGGGGCTGGTCCTGCTGCTGCTGGGACTGCTGCTCCTGCCCACCGGTGGTAGTCCCCTCAGGCGGACTACCGTCACCACCACCACGACCACTACCACCTGCGTCACCACCCCTACCTCCCTGGCGGCCACGGCCACCGCGACGCGAGCGCTGCTGCGGGTGGACAGCAGCAGCCGTCTCGGTAAGAGGGGTCGCCGTGGCGACCGCAGCCGAAACGTTAGTGAACGTGCACGGGGATGGGGCACAGCCGTGAAAGATAGAGACTGCCGGCGCACCGCTCGACTGAGCGATAGTGCGCTGGCGAGTCTCGATCTCAGTGAGGGTGTCGACAAAGGCGGTCAGGGTGAGGTCACCCGGGTGCTGGCTAAGAAAGTGGTCGCGAGCACTAGCGAGGCGGTCTGGCAGGCGCATAGCGATAAAATAGAGCGTCATGCAGAAAGGAGGGGGGAGCGCAGTGAGCTGGGCAGCAGTGCTGGCAGTGCGATAGCGAGTCTCTAGGGCACGCAAATGAGTGGCAAAATCTGCGACAGTAGGGAAGGCAGCCAGGTCTGGGAACAGCATCGGAAAGAGCAAGCGGCCAGCAGAAGCGGAGGCAGGGGTGGAATAGCGAGCAATAACGGCGTCTAAATAAGCTTTGGCCGTTTCAACAGTAGCAAAACGCGAGCGCTCAGACACAGGGAGGGCGTGACTAATAGCAACCTGAGCTACTGCATCGCGTGAGTCCCAGATCGCACAGGCCAGCGCAGCAGTAGAGAAAGCCTCACGGTCATCAGAGGAGGGGTCAGCAGGGAGGGGAGTAGGTGCAGGGGGACGGGGGAGCAAGCCATCAGCATGGACAACCAGAGAGTGGCCATCCTGGCGCTGACCTGTAAGCTGGCGGCGAAGATCGGAGAGCCAGGCGGCGAAGTCAACCGCGTGGCCCTCAGCGTCCAGGCGGAGCACAAAGTCAGCCATCGTGCAGGGTCAGCGGCACAGCTCCTCAGCGACACAGCGGCACAGCAGCACAGCTCCTCAGCGGCACAGGAGCACAGCGGCGCGGGGACACGGCGGCAGCACTCTCTAGTAGGGCAGCAGCTAGGCGTCCCAGCGCAGGCAAGCAGAAGACACAGGGCCCGAGAGGACACGGCAGGCCGAGCAGGGGAGGCGGGCAGGTGCTCTGGGGCCGGGCTGGTGCTGGGAGGGGCCAGGCTGGTGCTGCTGGGGCCGGTCGGGCACGAGGAGGGGCCGGGCAGCGCTGAGGAGAGGCCGGGCGGCGCTAGGAAGGGGCCGGGCGGCACTAGGAGGAGGCCGGGCGGCACTAGGAGGAGGCCGAGCGGCACTAGGAGGAGGCCAGGCGGGCGAGCGCTAACAGCAGGCGCGACAGGGGCCAGCGGGCGCGACGGGGCCTAAGGGGCGCGACGGGGCCCAGCGGGCACGACGGGGCCCAGGGGGGGCGCGACGGGGCCGAGGAGGCGCGACGGGGACCAGCGGGCACGACGGGGCCCAGGGGGCCGCGACGGGGCCTAACGGGCGCGACGGGGCCCAGGGGGGGCGCGACGGGGCCTAGCAGGCGCGACGGGGCCTAGGAAGCGCGAAGGGGCCCAGCGGGCGCGACGGGGCCTAGGAGGGGCGCGACGGGGCCGAACGGGCGCGACGGGGCCCAGAGGGGGGGGACGCGACGGGGCTTAGGAGGCGCGACGATGCCTAGGAGGCACGACGGGGCTCAGCGGGCTCGACGGGGCCCATGGGGGGCGCGACGGGGCCTAGGAGGCGCAACGGGGCCCAGCGGGGGCGCGTTAGGGCCTAGGGGTCGCGACGGGACCCAGCGGGCGCGACGGGGCCTAGGGGTAGCGCGACGGGGCCTAGGAGGCGCGACGGGGCCCAGCGGGCACGACGGGGCCCAGGGGGGGCGCGACGGGGCCTAACGAGCGCGACGGGGCCCAGGGGGGGGCGCGACGGGGCCTAGGGGGCGCGACGGGGCCTAGGAGGCGCGACGGGCGGAAGCGGTAGGCGGGGGGATCCTAACCTAAGCGTGATACCATGTTAACGTAGAAACGAATAATTACTAGAGGTGGAAACCTAGAACAAATACTAGTTGGTTGTACTCACTAGAAGCATACCTCAGTCTAGCCTATAACTTCTACATAGATAATATGTATAAGTTGACACCTACACCTTCTCGTCGATCCTGGTTTACAGACGAGGTTGAATAGAATGCTATATGTTGAAGCGAGTGATCTAGCTGGGTTCGTGGCATGCGGCGTGAGAGAGCAGTAATTCTAACTGATCATGCAATCTTGAGAATGGAAACGGAAATTTGTCCAGTCGATGGATAATTGCCCGGCTCAACCGCCTCTCCCGTCCTCCCAAAAGGGCGTGTCCAAATAGTTCATTTCGGGTTCGGGACAAGATTTCACGAACCCCGGTACAGGTCCATGAAACGACTCCGAACTCGTAAACACCAGAAATTGTGTCCCCGTTCGCACGTAGCACACAACCGGGACGCCGATTGTCGAGATTTGAGAAAACCGAACGGCACGCAACCAGGCCTGACGTTTCAAAAAAACTCCCCCTGAGCTGTCGACTAAAAATAACATTTTACCCTGAGGGCTCTGTGTTCAAAATTTGCCTACCCTGATTTGTAAGTGTTCAGAAATCAAGAACCCTGAAAATCCCAGGGTTCACCGAACGCATTCAGGGTTGCCTTCAACACGAGGGGAAAATAAAAAATGGGGGGAAAAAGGGGAGGGAATCAAACCGATGGGAGGGGAAGAGCGAAACGGAGGGGAAGGGGGAGGATGGAAACATAGGGGAAGAGAGGAAGCGAAACGGGGAGGGAAAAAGTGGGGGGAGGGGGGGGGGTTCGAAATACAGTAGAGAGGAATGGGAGAAGCGAAACGGAGGGGAAGGGGGAATCGAAACAGAGGGGAAGGGGGAATCGAAACAGAGGGGAGAGGGGAAGCGAAACTGAGGGAGGTGGGGATCGAGGCGAATGGGGCAGTGACAGAAACCTCTCGCGCTTGCAGCGCCATGGGCAAATCGAGGACGTTAATCATACGCGATCATCTAACGGCTGAAATTTGTCGAAATGATCGCGATTGATCGTGGCCGTCAAAGTTTGATGGACTTTCAGTTGACCACATGGGCAATAAAAAAAACTTTCCTTAAGTAGGGAGCATTGTCGCTAGTACCCTTCTATGACTTGACCGTTAGCCTTTTTTATGGGTTGTGGGAGTGTGGGAGGGGGGATAACTTGTGTACAAGCCTTTTTTTTTTGTGCTGTCACTGCCTATCAAGACTTAGCTAATTTTTGTGGGTTATTGTTAGGTGTGTAGGGGGGATGTCTGTACGACACATGAGTTAGCCGATTTTTGTGGGTTGCTTGGTGTGTGAGGGAATGTTTGAGGACTTCACCAATTTTTGTAGGTTGTTGCGTGTGGGGGGGAATGTCTCTGGAGATTGGGGACTTCGCCTAAATTTCCGCATTGTGAGCCACATGGATGTCGCACTCAGGGTTCGTACGCGTTACTCCCTGAAAACTCAGTTTTGGGATAACGCAAACCCTGAAATTCTAAGTGTTCACAGACATACAACCCTGAAGAGGTTAGGGTTAAAAAAAGCCCAACCCTGACAATTAAGGGTTGGCCAAAAAATAACTTGTCAAATTAGGGAATCAGGGTAAAATACCCTGATAACGACAGCCCTGCGCGCAACGGCCCAAAACGCAGTTACCAAATGTATACCTGCGCGAAACATTTGTTTCGCATCGTGTAAAATACAACAGGCGGGGAAAATCACGAGCCACACGTGAGAGACACTCAACTCGCGGCGGATTCGGTCGCAGATGTGGTCTGGCGTCGCGCGCGCAGATGCGTTCGCGACGTCGCCTGATTTTCGCCACAACCAGCGGGGCGAAATCCAGGCGCGACACACTTGGAACCCCGTTCCCTAATCTTGCACCTCACGGCTTTTTTACGTTACCAATCTGAAATCTGGTATATGGCCCGACGCATGTGAAGGGAGTCCCACGTTACTTGTCAGTTTCTTTCGTGTCCTGGCGAAACCTTTAACAAGGTGCTACTTGTTAAAATCCGGTTACTATTCACGAAATGAATAGAGTATGAACACTTTGGACCCGCCCTAATGCCACTCGCCAATGCACACATTCACGCGACTCGAGGAACCATCTGGCATCGAACATTGGCCCATCTTTCCAGCCGAATCCATGGGTGGTGGTGGGACAGGGCGCACGGCCTTGTTCAGCAGCAAACCACAGCATACCACAGCGCTGCTGCCGCGCGATTTGACAGTCGCCCTCTCCGCAACTCCCGGCCTTTTCAGAGCCAGCCGTAGCAGCCACTCCGTATTCCAGTTAGGGGGGCCTATCTCCATCTCATTGAGCGCGCAATCAAGATCGTGAACATAAAAGGGGGTTTGCTGGGCTTGGGAAAAGCATCATTCGTTAGCAGTGTCTTCAACCAGCATGCACACCAGACTAGGGGAAACCAAGAATCGTCGTTCCGTGGAGAGCTTCATTCATCTTCACCACCTTCCGACGGTGAGTCCCAGTCCCAGTAGATGGGCTTCACACATCTTCACCGCCTAAGGTTCACCATCGTCACCACCGTCAAAGTCCCAGTAGATGAGGTTGCGACGAAGTGAGAGTGAAGTTGGGACAAAGATATCATAATAGCTTGTTTGCCTACGACGAAGCCATCGTGCGCAGGTGCTACATCACAAAAAAGGCTCATTTTGTTTTTGTGGCATGATCGCGAAGTTGGCTTCGAAAGTTGGATTGGCGGGATGGGGGCATGCAATTGTCGTCCAACCCCTCACGAAATCGTCTCGCGAGTGCTGTCAATTGGTTATCTTGTGCTTCGCGCCCATCTCGCCCAATTGAACGCGGCTCGGCTCGACGAATTCGGACTTGACCTTCACTCAATTCCGCTGAAATTTAGTCATGATAGAACATCTGTATTCTGGTTTCGTTTAGGTCAAAACGCATACCTAATTTCACGTTTAGGGTTGTGTGTATTACTTGCTAATACGAAAGTTAACAATTGTTTTTGTGTGTACAATTTATTCGCCCATTGGCTTTCTCATACAGTAACTTATTATTTAGAATGGCTTACTACATCAGCAAAAACTTCTTCATATGGAAAGCATTCTGTCTATGAAACGACTTCACCACATGGACGTGTCGCTTGATTGTGTCGCAGTCGATGACACAGTACTGCGAAGGTCCTGGTGTCCATGGTGTCCAGCGGAGGCGACGACATCCGGTCTTTGCATCCTCACCAGTCACAGTCCAATACCTTACATAAGCCAACTCATGGACGACCCCGTGCCTCTTGATCTGGAATAGCAACAGAAGTCATCCATACCACTCCGTCTCTCGCCCGTCACCTGTTAGTCCCTTAATTGCCACGTCAGAAAACCAGGGCTTGTCGTGGAACCTGGGGGTTGCTTTCACAAAGTGTGCGGTGCGTGCATACCCCTCTTCTTTTGCTGCTGGAATAGCGAGAGTGGTATGGGCCTGCAAGAATAAAGTGGCTACATAGTTAGTGATTGATTGAGGTTGAGGCAACCCTTGTACATGCTTCGTGGCCATGCTACTTACTCTGACTTTTGTTGGCGTGAAGCGCGCCGGATGCCGTGCGAGTGCATTTTGGAAGCGGCTATGTGCCTCGCTGTGTTGCTCTGTCCACATCCGTGCAAACCAGTTTCGTGGCCGGATCCACTGGGAAGTAGTAAGAATCCCTGGTCATGACTCTGATGCCTCCCTGAATCGCCTGCACGTGGGAAGCAGTCACGAATTAAGCCTGCACGAACAAGATGAGGCACACACTGGCTGCTACATTACCTTTTGCGTGGCTGTTTGTCGTGCATTCTCGTTCTGTGAATGAAGGTGAAGTCTAGACGCATTTCGTGGTGCTTCATTATTTGGACATCTACGTTTCGTTTGTTCGAGCGCCTATAAATATATTTTTTTGGAGCGGTCCATACAGGTGCTTGAAGACGTTGGTGCTGTACTCCTGCACATATCCTGCCCTACAAATCGAATCTATAAAGTGGGGCATAAGGTGGGTCTTGATGAGGTTCCAGGCCGAAACCTGCTCGGGAAATGCCGAGTTAAGAAGCTCCACAAGCCGGCAACGGTGGGGCCATCGTAATAAGAAACGTTCAGGGCACGACAGATATGAAACGACTGACTAAGCGGGGAGCACAAGGACCAGCAGGGGGCGATGAGCGAGATAGGAATAAGGCAGAGTAAGGATCGGGTGGTTGACAAAACATACCTCTCTGTTTTTTCCTGCAACGCATGCAGGGAGCGCTCGGTGTGAGATGGGGCGTAACAGGCTAGGTACCAGTCCAGGTACGCTCTGATTGCCTCCAGTTGAGGCGCGCTGAGCTTGTCGGCGACCAGGAAGATTAGCACCTGCAAAATGCGGCGGGGTGGTGGAATCGTGGGGAGCAAGGAAGTGGGGGGGGGGGGGGGGGGGGGGGGGGGGGGGGGGGGGGGGGGGGTGGAGAGGGGGTGTGGGGTGGTGCATGGCATGTTTGGTCTGTGGAGGCATTGTCTGTGGAGGCAATGAGGTGACTAACAAATGTAGTCGCGGTGGAGGTGACGCTCCCAATGATGGCCAAAAGGATGGGGCAGCATACAAGAATCAACACTGGCAGTGGTGAGGTCTGGACAGGGGGGGTTCATGAAGGGTGGGAGAGGTGCAGCAAAGATGGGGGAGGGGTAGAGATGCGTTGAGTAGGAGGGAACAAAGGAACGGGGCACCGGTGTGCACAAGGTGGGACGGTAGATGAGACATGGGTGGTGTGAAGTGGCAAGGGGGGACTTCGGAGTGGCGCACCCAAGTTGGGTGCATCACTGTAAAGTTAGCCAGTGTCATACCTGCATTACACCTCTGTGCTCGAAGGCAGCCGTCTGAGTGCCACCGCCAACAAAATAGGCGCTCAGTGGCAGCCTCAAACATGGAATGCGGGTGGCCACACGAACATCCTTTAGGCGACTGTCAGGGAGAGAGAGACATGCAGAGTATAGGGGTATAAACTTGGAAACGGGTGGGGCAGGACAGATGGTGCCGAGGACAGAAGGAGCACGAGAAAGATGGGGCTGCTGGGCCACTGTCTAACAGCCCATACAACGAATAGACACAAAAAGGAGAGGATACTGCAGTTATGGGATGCCGGCTTACTCGTCAATGGTTTTCAGCTCGCCTGGGACAATCTGCCGGATGCACTTTACAATATGGTCCAGCAGGCCCAGGTCCGCCTGGTGCATAATATCCGGCATGACAGCAAGGTACGGATTCCCCCATCTCTGGCCCTCAATGGTCCACCTCCAGAGGGCGCACTGCCAATAAACATTCCACACGGGGGTAGCATCACAAAGAAGTGTGAGGTACAAGAGAAGGTGTTCGCGACTCAACAGGGCATGGGCCACACGAGGAGGGGGGCGCTGAGTGAACTTGGTGTAAACAAACGACCAGCGCGCGCGCTGGTCTGGCTTCACAGCGCGGGGGGCTTAGTGGTTTGCCTACCTCAACGTCGAAGGTCGAAAACCGCTTCTGGATCGTATCCCCACGTCGAGCACCGACGGGGGGAGGTTGGGCACAAATCAGCTGTTGCATGCCTGGTGTCCGCATGATGAACTCCTTGTCAACAGCCGAGAGATCTTCCTGGATATGCAATCAGCATCCATATGATGGCAATGGGAGAGGCAAGACGAAGGGGGGGTGGGGGGGGAGAGGAAAAGGGAGAGGGAGAAGGAGAGAGAGAGAGAGAGAGAGAGAGAGAGAGAGAGAGAGAGAGAGAGAGAGAGAGAGAGAGAGAGAGAGAGAGAGAGAGAGAGAGAGAGAGAGAGAGAGAGAGAGAGATAGAGAGAGAGAGAGAGAGAGAGAAAGAGAGAGAGGGAGAGAGAGAGAGAGAGAGAGAGATAGAGAGAGAGAGAGAGAGAAAGAGAGAGAGAGAGAGAGAGAGAGAGAGAGAGAGAGAGAGAGAGAGAGAGAGAGAGAGAGAGAGAGAGAGAGAGAGAGAGAGAACGGCATGGGGGCAGCAGGGGGCAATGGGGAATGGCAGGCGGCGGGGCAGTGGGGGATTGCAGCATGTGGAGAGGATGGGGCCTGGCAGTGGGAGGCAATGGGGAATGGCAGTGGGAGGCAAAGGGGAATGGCAGTGGGAGGCAATGGGGAATGGCAGTTGGAGGCAAAGGCATGGGGGCAGCAAGGGGCAAAGGGGAATGGCAGTGGGAGGGAAAGGCATGGGGGCAGCAGGGGGCAAAGGGGAATGGCAGGCGGAGGGGCATTGGGGGATTGCAGCATGTGGAGAGGATGGGGCCTGGCAGTGGGAGGAAATGGGGAATGGCCGAGGGGGGAACAGGGATGGCAGAGTTGCAGCTAACTGAGGATCGCAATGAGGACCAATGGATGATGGCTTGGATGCATAGAGGAAGGGGCCCACCTTGTTCACATAGCACATGCTGCAGGGTTTGCTGCAACCCTGGCCGGACAATGTGCCAGTGACCTTCCCCGACTCCGGATAGTCGCATGCCCATGCATACAGCATCGGCTTAACTTTGTGCACCGCACCATACGAATCCTCCAGCAACACACCTCTGCTCCAGGCAGGAGATGCAACAGCCATAGTGTGAGGGGAGGGGTAAGCGTACACATGGAGAGGATGCAACACAGAGCATACACCTGCGGGCCAAGAGGACACCATGGGCGAATGCAAATACCGTGTGGAGAAAATGAGAGTGATACACAACTCAGGGGGTCACAATGGATGCAAATACCATGTGGTTACAGCACGAACATGAAGAGGGGTGTGGCACGTAAAATTTAGAGGAAACGGGGGAGAGGTAGGGGGGGTGGGGGAGGGGAGGGGACTAGCTGAAGGGGGCAACATACTGATCCTCTACTTTGAAAACCGGTTCCATTATTTTTTACACGCATTTGTTGAAAAGCTCTGTCTTGAGACGGGATGGCATGTTCTTGGGCGGTATCGGCAAAATGGCGAGGAGAGAGTGGCCATTCTTGCCCCACCGCTTTGGCAGTGGAATGTTTGCCAGAGTCATCATGACAGGATGAGCCTTCTTCCGCCCATTCTTGCTAAGATGAGTGACGTCGCTGTAAAAAATTAGTGCAGCAAGTACTACGTCGGGCCCGGCGTACTCCTGCACCATGTGAGAGCGAGGAGTATGGGAGCACGGGGAACTAAGCACATGGAACGAAGCAACATGCTAAGAACCAGTGCTGCGGCCTGGCGGGCGGGCATGCGGCCAAGCGAGGAAGGGGAGGTGGGAGGGCAAGGGAGGAACGGGAAGCAGGCGGGCCAGCGCGGAAGAGGAGGGAGACGGGCAATCGAGGAAAGGGAATCAGGCGGGCAAGGGAGGAAGGGGGAATCAGCCGGGCAAGGGAGGAAGGGGAATCAGCCGGGCAAGGGAGGAAGGGGGAATCAGGCGGGCAAGGGAGGAAGGGGGAATCAGCCGGGCAAGGGAGGAAGGGGAATCAGCCGGGCAAGGGTGGAGGGGGGAATCAGCGGGGCAAGGGTGGAAGGGGGAATCAGGCGGGCAAGGGAGGAAGGGGGAATCAGCTGGGCAAGGGAGGAAGGGGGAATCAGCTGGGCAAGGGAGGTGAGAGGCACGCGGGCAACTGATGTGGCCATGGGAGAGTGGGGGACAGCCGCGTACCTGTGCATCATTCCACCACGTCCCTGTCTCACTGTGCTGTACGCCCTCTGTCCCGTGTCACCATCCACTGCCACGGAAGGCGAGTATCGAAAGTCCCGGGCATTGTGTGAGTGGCCGAACATGCCTGCGATTTCCTGAAATTAAACGCCGAGAGCATGGGGATATAGGGCGGTATAAGAGCCCATGCGGTGGGCGAACATGAGGAGAGAAAAGGCACGGGAGCACAGGGGACTTTGTAAAAAAAGTCAAGGGGTAGCACAAACAATACAAATGCGTGCGTGGGAACCCAGACACTGACTGAACCATGCAGCTAGGACGTACCCTCAGGGTGTCTCTATGATAGAGAACTTGGGGAGGGTACCCCTCGATGATGAAGGTGGTTGTGACAAACCCTCTTCTGTTGCCCGTGATGTACTCCAGCTGCAAGCGCTCCAAATCACGGCAGCTCCTGAGGTTCTCCTCGACCAGGACGTGAGCCAACTCGGGGGTGAGCAGCAGCTGTAGCAATCTCCCCTTGTCCATCTTTGTGAGGCCAATCCCGTTGTTCACTGTATCAAGAAACTGGAGAAGCCGCAAAAGAGCCGGGTTCCAGTTCACGCGCGGCCCCACCGCCTCATTGGGCATCAAGTCGGAGTCCTGTAACGCTGGAGCGAGCGGTTCCATGGCATGAATCCATGGCATCGGGGGCATCGGCGGCATCGGCGGCAATGGACGCAGAGTGGCTGTCGGCGACATTAGGCTCGTCGCCGACACCCATGTCCGGAGCATTGCTCAGCTCCTACACGATGTCGCTGCCAGTGGATGCGCCACTATTCCCGGAGTTAGCGAGCAGGGGATCATCGGGGGGAGGATCATTGTGGGTGACGCTGCTAGGTGGACCGTTCACGGCTTGGCCGGCTTGCCTCCGCGGCATGTAGAAAATGACCCCTCCTCTACGGTAAAAAACCGTGGGAGCAGGGGCGCCGTATTGCCCTTCGCAGCAGTCAGGATTGGACACGAGATGCCTACCGAGAATCTGACCGTTGGCACACTTGTGACTACAGATTCGACACCTGACAAACCTAGGGCAATCCATGGCGGCCCGTAGGGCATAATCTGGAAAGTAGATGAAAATAACGACGGTCTTAAACTAGCTACACGCCCATAGTTGTAGTTATCTGCCATAGTTAACGAACGCCAGGCCCGCATGCGGGTACACGAGGACACGTGGCCAGGGGTTGACGCGACGTCAAAAATCCTTACCGGCCACAGCTAGACAATTAGGCAGAGCGCGCTCAATGGGGAGAGCGTGCATCCAGGCACAGCGCGCAGTTAGTCAGAGCGCGCCGTTTGTTTGAGCGAGCCGTTAGTAAGAGCGAGCCGTTAGTAAGAGCGCGCCGTTAGTCGGAGCCTGTCGCCAGACAGCGAAGTCAGGCAGAGCATGCAATCAGGCAGAGCGCGCAGTTCGGCACGGCGCCAAGTTAGGCAGAGAGCGCAGTTTGTCAGAGCACGCAGTTAGGCAGAGCACGTTGTTATGCAGATTGCGCTGCTAGGCTGATTGCGCCGCTAGGCAGATCAGGCATTTTGGCAGATCGTGCTGTTGGGCAGAGCATGCGGTTTGGCAGAGCGCGCTTGTTATAATGCACTACTTGGGCAGTTGGGTACAAGAAACCCTAATATGGCGGTACGTGTGCTGGCAATACGGCAAACGGTGCTTTGCATGGAGTCTCTGATACGTGGGTTGTGTACGCAGTACTGTCAGATTCGTGCCTGCTAGACAAACTAAACCTGTGAGTCCATTAGCTATATTGGGAACAACGGTATTTGACTATCATTGCTATAAACGAAAGCACTACATGCCACCAGTGGTCGTTGCAACGCCTGTTTGGGAACATTGCATGTTGTGCTTTTTTATATTGAAACATAGATCTGTGAGTTCCAGAGCAAGCCACAACGAAGACTACGTTTTTTAAAGGGCATATGGAGTTGGAAATCGGGAATCAGATGCACATGGATGTCTTTACCTCGATCTACGCAGAGGTTGCACGTGTCATTAGGCTTCCACGAGGTATGCTTCTTATCTTTATGTTACATGCTCTGACTTTCATGTTTACACGGTTAATTGGCCACGTAGCGTAGGAGGGAGTCTAAGCTAACACTAAGTTGACATATCCTGGTTTCATCATGTTGCATGAGGTTTATTGTGTTTCAGATGTCTTGTTAGTGTAACGGATATCGATCAGCTTCCAACGCTTGCTTGGAAGTATCGATCAATCACACCCGCACCGAGACTCGACTTGCGCATCCAGTGCTGAGCGCATCCAGCTGTCGTGCTTTCTGCTACGAGAGTTGCAACAACGCGGTAAGGCCCGCTTGGTCGAGTTGGCCTCAGCGGCCAGCAGTACTGATATCTTCACCAAGTCTTTTAGGTCTAGTGACCATCAGCGGTTTCGCACTCAGCTTGGTCTACTGTAGTTCCTGTTGCCTGCTTGCTTGTATACAGAGTTGTTCTATATCGGTCGTTGTATGTGATGTTTTATACCTGTTCCGTTGTAACACTTGCAGATTGGCCTTCAGGCCCTTGTCTCGGTGATCGGTAGTAGTGCTGGCTTTAGCTGTTCTGTCTCATCCTCCAGCTGCTAGACTAGTAGTGCTGCCTTGGATTGTCCTGGATTGTTAGACTCTACCCCTATCCAGGCTAGTGGGTTCGTAAACGTTCGTGTATTTCCTAGGCACATAAACTCTGAAGCTTTGCTAATGGCGGACAACATAGGGTATAAACCTTACTCACAAACTGTTATGCATGTCATCGCAAATACATTCTCCAATCGCAGTAACTTTACGTAAATGGACACTAATCATCAAGGACTGCCTAAAAGGAATCTGATGGCCAGCACGATACACCTGGTTAAAGATTATGTGGTATTGTGACACGTCTCTGCTGGAAAAGGCCATAGTATAACCACGGTTGGGAAATGAGCTGAATACAAGCACGACTAATAAGAACAGCAGAGCTATCCCATGTAATATGTAGGATTGAACTGCAGAAGGGAAGCAATTGGCTGGTTAGTGAACCATGATATAGTGGTTGTAACTTATCATTGTTAAATGTAAAAAGGGGATACATTGTTCATATAGTGAGACAACAGAATGCGTAGGGCCTAACTTAGATGCACTTACTGGGGGTACATTCCATATGAGGTTTCCAGACCCGACTCCGGTAACTGCACACGATACGGGTAACTGCATGCGCGGTATTACAGGGTCAGTTACTACCTGTGTTATGCACCGCCCATGTCCACGTAGGCACGTCGCACGGTTTTCGCAGTGTGCTTCAACGTGTGGTGAAGGGCGGCATGTTTTGGCAGCAGGTAGAAACGGCGGAGATGCGAGAGCGCTCGGGTCCGAAAGGCACAAATGTCGGCGGTCGTAGCGTGAGGCGTCTTTGGAACATGGCTGGTGACATTGTCCACCATCACCACAAAGCAGCGACCATCCGACATGCAGCACGTATTGATGTGCTCGAAGTATGCGGTGAAGAACTCCACGGGGGTTTACAAGGACAGACAGAGAGGCAAAGGTAGTGGTCGACATGAATACGCTAGACATTGAAGATGAGAATGGGCGAAGACGCGTGACTCACATCGGCGATCATCCAGCCTTTCGCATTCGCGTTTAACGCGCAATATCTGGCGCGGTTGAAGTTCTAGCGTGCAAGGTGTTGGAAATTCCTCGAAGACTTAAGCGTTTCTGAAGTGTAACACTACACTTGAAGGAAAGTCGTATCGAGTACGCGAGTCAACGGAGGTTACACGAGAAGGTTGGCCGAAAGAACACGAAAGGACGAAGGGACTTGAAGGATCGCAACGTTAACAACTACAACCGACGTGATAAGCAGAACCGGCACGACACCATAGGACTCACCATCGTGCCGCCGTTCTGCCACAACTGTCAGACATCCAGGCACTCCAAAGTTGACTGCACACGCCCTCGAGTTTATTGTCCATCAGATCCGCAAGTCGCCTCCACTCAAGAGAATCCGCCAAGACGCTCCTCTACACCTGCACAAGGCGCACCGAACATTATTAACTGCATGGTGCATATCGACAACTGCACACCCGGATCGCCGCCCACTTACGCTCCAGACGAAGAAGAACTGACGCCGCCACACTCACAAGGTCTCCAAGTCAACCCGACGTACGCTGCAGTAGCCAACGCCGAACCCACCGGGCGAAACACTTGGTTCTTGGACAGTTGTTGCGGCCAACATATGTGTTCCTCTGGGCGCTTCATGCAACGAGAGCGACACCTCAACCGCGATGTCATCATCACCGTCGCCAACAACGAGAACCTGAAAACAAATAGACAAGGCGTCGTTCAGCTTCAGTCAATGGAAACAAACGTCATACTACAACTCAACAAAGTTCTCATCGTCGACAATTTGGGATACAATCTACTAAGCGTCAGCCAGTTAATGGCGAAGGGAATTCACCTGGAATGCGACTCAGACGACAACGAGTTTCGCCTTTACCACGGAAAGGGCGGCCTCTTCATCGGTCGCGCTCTCCTGAAGTCGGGCGTCTTCGTGCTGGATTTCGTCCCCGACCGCAGTACTGCCGACAGCGATGGCATCGTGTCGTTTGCCGCCTGGATGCACCCGCAGGATCTTGACCCCGACTTTACTCCAGACGGCTTCTGGTACTCCAACACCATACCTGCAGCAGAGAGAACACGAGCATTAGCGGTTATCCGACAAGAACGACAAGTACCAGCAAGCATCCATCCTTCGACATCACCTGCAGTAGCAGCAGCAGGACCCAGCCGTGTGCCATCACCACCAATCCGAGGAACGCCATCCGAGGCAGATCAACTCATGCCCATCACCCGAGGAATCTGCCGCAGTCCCGCCACGGTCGTCGCGTTCTTCTCCAACGCCGACGTGTACCAGCGCTCCCCCGGCCATCGCGCTCCCGACGACATTTGGCATCAACGCCTCGGACACCCTGCAAACAGCACAATACTATAAACCATACATGCCGGAGTATTAGAAAAGGACGCTCTTCTCACAACGAGCGGCCAGGAGCTTCGACGACCCCGCGCACAATGCTTCACGTGTCTCGAAGCTGATCTTCCCCACCAACCTTTCCCGTCGCATTACAATCCAAGCGCACCTACTGTACATACGCACCGATGGAAAAAGTTTACAGCGACATTTTTAATATGCCTCAAGATGACAGTGAAGCAGAGTACAACTATGTCATCACGTTCATCGACGCAGCAACACGATACGTCTGGCACTACAACCTCAAGACACGCGATCAAGCGTTCGAAGCCTTCACGACGTGGCTCCCCATTGCTGAACGAGAATCGGGCTCGCAACTCAAGAGTTTCCAGTCAGACGGGGCACTGGAGTACCAGTCACAACGATTCAGGAACTACATGGCAGAAAGAGGCATCAGATGCCTAGTGTCTCTGCCCTATGCTCACCAGCAGCAGGGGGTCGCAGAGAGGATGAACAGAACCTTGCAGACGAGGATGCGGAAGCTGCTCCTGGGGATGAGACTGGCCAACACGCTTTGGCCTGACGCGATGACGCATGCACTCCACCTGCACAATTTGCTGTCCTCGACGTCACTTCCCAACAACGCATCACCGCACCTGATGTGGACAGGAAAACAGGGCAGCACAAAATTACTTTGAGTCTTCGGCTGCATGGTACAGTACAGACCCCACACAGCCCGAGTAGGACGATTCTGTCAACGAGCACGGTGGGGACTACATCTTGGCATCGCAAAACATTTCCAAGCATGGAAACTTCTCGACATTCAGGACAAAAGCACAGTGGCCTCACGTGATGTGATTTTCTACGAACGACTGACACTGCAGCATTACCTGGACAACATCGCCAACACAGAAGACCCCACCGACGGCTTCGAGGGCCATCGGTCCTTCGCTGACCATGCTGCCGAAGCTGACGCAACAGAAGAAGACGTACCTGAAGCCTCGGAAGCTGCCGGACCACTCCCTTACTGCTCCGTGCCCGTTCCACTCGACGACGACAATCCTCTCGATAGTAACAACATGGACACCTATTACCACTTCGCTGACCAAGGTTATCCTACATCTCAACCGGTCGACACAAATATCTCTGAACGCATCAGTCCGAATTTGTTACCTGACCCTGAAGACGGTGACGAAGCAGCTTATCCCGAGAATGACAATTCCCCTCGACACACACCCACGGGCCTGCAGATACTTAGACTATGGGTCGCCGTCCAGAGCTCGCCGCCGCCGTCACCGCGCGAGCCAATGACTCTGTCGCAGGCTCTTGGGGGGGAACACAAGGCAAAATGGAAGGGGGCAATGGAAAAGGAACTGAAGGCCCTGCAAGACCGAAATACGTGGAAGCTGGTACCTGCAACAAAAACCAACAGGAAGAATGTGCTCTCGGGGAAATTTGTGTACCGCATCAAGACTAATGCGGATGGCTCCATCGACCGCTTCAAGGCTCGCTGGGTCGTACGAGGATTCGACCAGCGATACGCAACCGACTACACGAAGACATTCGCCCAAGTCTCCCGACATACTTTCCTGCGCATTCTGCTCGCCGTCGCGGTCACGAAAAAGCTACCACTGCGCCAAATCGATGCCGCCAACGCCTTCCTGTATGCATCTGTGGACGCTGAAATCTTCGTCAAGCAGCCCCACGGATTCATCAACAATCCCACAAAAGTGTGCTGGTTGGTAAAATCCCTCTACGCAATCAAACAAGCCCCGCGGCTCTCGCAGCAGCACCTTCACGGCCGCCTCGTCAGGATCGGATTTCTGCAGTTGCCGCACGATCAAGGGATGTACCGACTACAGAAGGGGGGGGCTTTTGTCCTACTCATCATTGACTTTGATGACCTACTCTACGTCGGCTCCACTACCGACGTTGCCACCTTTTTCGAAGGGGAGCTAAGGAGTGACTTAACACTCATGGTGTCAGACACCGTGAGCCAGTACCTACGTCTAAACATCGTCGAAGACGACTCGGCGTTCTACCTACACGCTGGAAAATACGCAGGCGTTGTCGCGAAGAAATTCGGCCTAACGCAGTCGCAGTCGTGACTCCCTATCGCTACGGGAACAACAGCGACACCTCCGTAAAGCTCCCCGCAAAGCAAATCTAGGAATATCAACAGAAACTCGGCTGTCTACTGTTCGCAGCAGTAACCTGCCGACCGGATCTATCCTACAGCGCGAGCCAACTGGCGACACACCTGAAGCAGCCGGAGCAAGAGGAGCTCAAGGAGCTAAATCGAGCACTGCTCTACTTTGTCTCTACGCCGACGACCGGACTTACCTACAGCAAAGTAACGCCATCGACCGTACAGCTACTCGGCTATGTCGACGCTGACCACTCGAGAGAAAGGGAGAAACGTCGCTCCAGAATGGGCTACATCTACCGACTAGAGCCTATCGGGACTATCTCCTGGCAATCGAGCAAACAGGAACTAATCGCGCTATCCTTGGCTGAAGCGGAACACATCGCTCTCTGCTTTGCGACCAAAGAAGGACTTTACCTACGGGAGCTACTGGAGGAAGCGAAAATTGCAACCATGCCCGCCTTCTCCCTATTTTGCGACAACCAATCCGCGATCAAAATCGCGAACAAAAATGGGTTCGCCAATCGAACCAAGCACATCGCTCTACAGTATTTCTTCATCAAGGATGAGATCGCGAAGGCGAGACTTCAACTCAGTTACTGTCCCAGGACAGAAATGGCTGCAGATTACCTGATGAAGAAACTGACAAAGGCAAAGTTCGATTACTGCATGCTGCTGACCGGGCAGAGAAATGTCACCGAATCCGGACACGTCAGCACTCCAGAAACAAAGGGGAGTGTTGGAAATACCTCGAAGACTGAAGGGTTTCTGAAGTGTAACACTACACTCGAAGGAAATGTTGTATCGAGTACGCGAGTCAACAGAGGTTACACGAGGAGGTTGGACGAAAGAACACAAAAGGACGAAGGGACTCGAAGGATCGCAACCGGAGGTTGCGACTGACCGTTACGACTGCAAGGGTGGTAACCGAACCATCGATCGAGTCGCTGTACGACTCGATAACCGATTCCTCAACTGTATTCTACAACTTCTCTATTTCCTATTTTCTATATATTGCTGTATGCTTGCTTCTTTTAATCAATCACTTGCTCTCACATACTAGTGCAAGGGTTCAACTACTCAACACTTCCGCTGCACTACTCAAACAACTTGTACAAGTGGGACTTGGTCTCTGGAAAGATCCTCAGCCCAACACAAGGCAGCGTGGGCGCACATAGTGATGGAGGATGGGAGTCTTGAACACCTTCGACCTGTCGGCGTTCATGAGTAAAGCCACAACGAATCTCTCTATGGTGGCATTCTTGCCTGGCGTTGCATCCTCCATGAAGGTGTGGTTCATTAGCATCGCCCAGTACACCCACTTTTCGTCGAAGTTGAAGAGCTGCTCAGGCCAGAGGTTGAGCGCTTCACATAACCTAGGGAAGTGCAATTTGGCGGAGAGGCCCTTAGAGTATTGCTATAATTATGAGTGCATTGTTATTGTATCCTAGTTAACACTTGGTAAATTGCAAGGGTGTGCAAAACCGATAACACACCGCTCCCACAGCCGCATTCCGGGTCAGAATCCGACATCACTAACACCAATCGCCGGCCTGTTCTGAGCAGTGTTGTTTTTGTTGTGCATTGGCAGTTACCAAGTAAAGGACCCTTGAATCCACAACTTGGAGCAAAGTCGGTTAGAATTGCGAATACGGGATTGGCACACAATGTGAGCTGGATAGTGGTCGACCACACATAGGAATCGGCGCATGTGACATCGGGATGGGAATGCTGCCTTCATTGTCACTGGTTGAAACTCCGCTGACGCAGAGGTGGTGTGATAACATGCGAGGGAAATGGCCCCAATGTACAGGTCATATGCCTTGTAGACGACTTCCTTTTATGCCCAGGAGTACCCCATAGGCATTTTATCCTTAAGGGCCTCTTCTTGTACGCAAAGTGTACCCGTCTCAACTCAACAGTAAGTTAGACAGTCAATTCGGCTTATCCAAGGCCCTCCAATCAGTTTGCTATTGCGTTTCCAGAGCGACTACTCCTACTGGTCGGCGAGCCTCTAAAAATCAAGAAGTGTCACCAATGTCGAGGCGGAAATCCACCAGCTCGATGGCGGTCCAGTAGAATTACGCCTGCAACGGCAACGGAATCCGTAGGCTTTGCCCCGTCTATCCACAGCCAGTAGGAACGCGCCAAGGAGCGCGTAAAAAAATGTGGCATTCTCATGAAACCTGGCTTCCGGAAGGCAGGGTAATTACACTGCTTTCTCAAGGAAAACAGGGTAAAGTTTCGACCTAGCCCTGCTTTTGACGCATTCAGAATATCGACACCCGTCCATTGATAGGCAAGCCAAAATCATCCCACGACCGATTTTTGCGTAGGGGATGAACTCACCCTGAAAATTCTAATGTAGAAGTCCGCACCCCTAAAAAAAATGGCTCCCCTGTCATTGTCAAGAGTTGCAAGGTGACCCCTAGGTTATCGAGAGGCCTGCTTGAAACGCGGAGTTGATACACTGGTGGATAGGCTTGCGACGTGGCGACGTTTACTCAGTCGCTGCATACGCCAGTCAAGCCGCCCATGCACAGTACACAAAAAACAACGCCCCATTTCCTGGGAAAACCCCATAGTCCACGTTGCCCCTATCGTACGGCCAGAATTCCTCAAAAGCGAAATCTCTCGCGTCGCCCCCCGGGCTCTCAGGGAATATGACTTGTAATTGCTTACTGTTTCAGTTGTGTGTGTTCAGCGGCAACAATCGCATCCGCGCTGTGAAAACAGGCAGTTGAAAAATGAAACAGTAAATGTTCACGCGCATCGTCATGGTGTGGGGCGAGTGCAGTGGTGGCAGAGATAGACAGACTCCTGCCCGAGTGTAACCTCATTGTGCAATTCGGTCAGAAAAGACAATACTTGTGCGTGTCGACTTCAATTGAGCGCAGTCTTGTTTGGCTCTACACGACAGGAAAGGGGATGACCAGGTTTATAAGTAATGTGGAGAAAAATATTTATCTTCCCCTGTCAAAACTGTCGAGATCAGATTTCTCTTGTCGACATTGGCCGCAGTTTTCTGCTCCGCAGTTGCTTTAGACTGGCTGTTGTCAAGAAGAGGAACTGGCTGACGACAAGAAGAGCGACAAGAAGAGCGACAAGAAGAGGGACAAGAAGAGCGACAAGAATGGTGGCAAGAAGGGCGACACCGAGAAGAAGAAGCCCAACATCTTCAAGAGGGCCGTGCGCGCGATCAAAAACTTCTTCAAGAACCTCGGAGCTCGCATCACTGGCCAGCGCAACAAGTCCGCCGACAAAGAACCACGCAAAGCGGGACAGGCTGCGGCCTAGGGATGTGGCACACTGGGTTCCTGCACCAGAAGCACGTGCTAGTATTTGCTCATCGACTCTTTCGGTATGAGGCAGTGAGGTGCGAAGGGGCGTGGCCTGGCAGGGACGAGAAGTAGGGTTTTCCTGCCAATGCACTGGGAGTTGTATGCAGAGATGGTGGGTTGTGGACGAGGGGAGGGGGTAGTGGGAGTAGGGGAGTCATTGGTGAAAGGGTTGTTCTGCGTTTGCTTTTGTTTGCTTGCTTGTTAGATTTCTCGCTTGTGGGCTGGATGATATTTATTGGCTGTGTACTGGTTATGAGATTTGATATTTTCCACCGTGCACCCAATAGAGCTAAACATGAGAACCGTTGTAAGGAATTTTCCATTCCTTACCAAGCGGTACTGCTATCGCGTACGCTCGAACACACTCGAAGCATCGAGACGGTTCCGGACCTTTCTGACAGAACCGCATCGGCTTCTCTATACCTTCGCTTTGTAACTTCGAGACCCTTCTATCTCCTTCCCGAACCTTCACATCTCTCGCTTAGACTAGCTCTGGTGTTCCTATATCTTGGCTTGCCATTCCTTGTATCATCATTTAGTGATTCAACACATCGTTATTCATTTCCGCCCTACTGCGCTGGTTCATTCATAACACCTAGTATTCAGAGCCACTTTTCTCGCTGACCCGTTTTCGTAAGTTGAATTTTTTTTTGGGGGGGGGGAGAAAGTCCCTCAATTAAGCTACAAAGCGGTTGCTCGCGAATTAGACTGATTAATTCACCCAACTACGATAGCGTTTGCACTTACCTGAGTACAAGCACACTACAAATTTCCCCTTGCCCCAGCGGAGCATTCGCCAAATGGACCAAACTCAGTTCAACGAATTCGGGAGCAGTTCAACGCCATGAACACGTACATGGCTACAGTGCTGGAGGACAACGAGCGACTTCGTGCAGAAGTTGGATGACATCCTGATCCACAGCAAGATTCGGGAGCAACATTTAAAGGATTTGGAAGCGGTTTTTCAGTGGTTGCAGCAGAATCGTCTCATCACCAAGGGCTCCAAGTGCGAGTTTTTAAAACAAAAACTGGAGTTCCTAGGGCACGTGATCTCCATGGAGGGGATTCAAATAGACATGAAAAAACTCCGGGCTATTAAGGAGTGGAAACCGCCAACAAATCTACAACAGCTGCAATCATTTCTGGGTTTGAGAATTACGTGCGGCGGTTTATACCCAACATGGCGGGGTTAACTGGTCCTCTAGCCGATCTTCTACAGAAGGGGACTTCTTACGAGTGGGGGGAGAAGCAGCAAGCTGCGTTCGAGGCATTAAAAACTCTTCTAATGTCGCCACCCGTACTTCGCATCGCTGACCTGGAACGGCCCTTTGAAGTCATTGCCGACGAAAGTGACATCGCATCGGAGCAATGCTCAACCAATGCGTACGAGTCTCTGAAAATGCAATCTTCCGAGCGCAACTACCCGATACACGACAAGGAGATGCCGGCGATCGTCCACGCGTTCAAAATCTGGAGGTGCTACCTAATTGGAGCAGATGTGACGGTGCGAACCGACCATAAATCTCTACAGTACCTGAGGATGCAGCCGAATCTCAACCCGCTGCAGATATGCTAGCTGGACTATCTGGAGTCCAATTTCACGTACAAGATCACGTACAAAAAGAGCGCCAACAATATTACTGACGTCCTCTCCTTACCGTCTGCCCAACTCGCAGCAGTATTAGTCGCCCAGAGGAACTCGCTACTAAGTGACTATTTACACACGGGTATCTGACTAACCCCTTCTTCGTAAATGTTGGCCATCTCCAAATCACTACACGGAAAGGCGTCTATTACCTACGAAGCGGGACAGATCGAATTTGGGTCCCAAGTTATCGTCTACTTCGCGAATTACTAATCCAAGAAGTCCACGATTCAAATTTATCGGGACATTTCGGGGTTGATAAAACTCTGAAAGCGTTGCAGCGGTTCTATTTGTGGCCAAATATGGTGACGGACGTGCAGCGTTACGTGGTCGCATGCCCGATCTGCCAGCGAATGAAATCATCACATCAGAGACCGACAGGACTGTTGCAACCCCTAGAGCCACCTCAATGCACATGGCAACATGTGATGATGGATTTCATCACAGATCTGCCGGCCGGATCCAGCGGAAACGATACAGTATTGGTTGTCGTCGACCGATTGATGAAAATGGCGCATTTCACACCATGTCGTACAACCATCACAACCAAAGAAACCGCGCGACTGTTCATCTCGACTGTTGTTCGCCTACACGGGATACCAGCAGAAATCATTAGCGATCGAGAACCGAAGTTAACGTTGAAATTTTGGTAGGATACGTGGGCTCGGTACGGCACGCGCCTGCAATTCTCATCCACTTATCATCCCCAAACAGACGGTCAGATAGAGAGGACAAACCAAACAATGGAACAGCTGATACGGATAAACTGCCCCGACCGAGACAAATGGGAGGACACGCTTCCCAGATTGGAGTTCTCCTACAACAACGCGCCCTTAGCTACGACTATTCACTCCCTATTTTACCTCAATTCCGGGATGGACCCGACAGTACCTATCTCTACCAACGTTGAGAGTCAAGTACCACGGTCGCAGCAATTCGTCGAAGAATTATAGACTGCCCGAAACAAAGCTGTCAAACTTATTCGCAAGGCGAACGCTACTGCTCGACGGTACGCGGATTTACATCGACGGGATATTACAATGGCAGCATGGAAACTAGTCCTTTTGGACACCAAGAACTTACGGCTGCCACTACCGACGAAATTACGACAACGTTTCTGTGGCCCATTCAAGATCGTGAAGATGGTGACACCGGTTACCGGCCAGTTGCGCCTACCTGATGATTGGCGTATTCACAACAAGTTCCACGTGAGCCTGTTGCGACCCTTCGTACCTGATACATCGGACATCGCTCGACATCAATTGGTCCCGGATGTACAGCCACCAGCAGAGACAACCATCGAGCCTTCAAAGATTTTGAGCCATAGGATTCGTATTGACGGCCAAGGACGACGCGTTGACTTTCTAATACCTTGGACTAATCGTACCAGCGATGACGAAACGTGGGTGCCTTCTGACCAGATATAGTAACTCTCGATGCTTACGAATTATTTGGCCCGCAAGCACGTGGCTGATATAGATCACATTCGCGGGCGGGGGGGGGGGGGTTGTAAGGAATTCTCCATTCCTTGCCGAGCGGTACTGCTATCGCATACGCTCGAACACACCCGAAGCCTCGGGACGGTTGCAGACCATTCTGACATAACCGCCTCAACTTCTTAAAGCCCGTGGCTATAATAGCAATCAAGTCGGCTGTTTAATTTGCTCTTGAACTTGGCACATGACTTGATCTTTAGAGTAAACGAAACAGAATAAAAACATTTCGTTTTGCAAAGCGGAATCTGACCGTGGCGGTTTGGCGACTGTTTTTGCACGAAACCATTCGGTGAACAGTGCAATACGCGTCGTGCGACCGAATTCGTGGTTCCGTGAACAGTGAAAATGCGAGAAGAACAGTGTTTTTTTGGCGAACAGTAGCTGATTCTGGAATTGCAGACCTGGAACTCACTTGAATTCCCCAGTCATAAAGCTCCTGTATTTCCTCGTCGCAAGCTGCTCGCCCAAACCCGTCGTAGAAACTCCGTGCGATGCACAACAATGTATTTGCGCAATTCGCATCCAAATGAGCGTGTCGCAACAAACAGCAAAACGAGTTCTTTCGCCTTTCCTCCATTCAGCAAGCTCGACCAGAATTTGTTTCGACACTTTTCTTGTTCAGGCTTGAACTCAAAGCTGCCTTCCATTCTATACTTAGACGGATTTCAAAGCACCAAATTCAAGTGGTTTCCAGGTCTGCTATTTTAGCCGCGGGCTTTAAGACCTTCTAGCTCGACCTTCGAGAGTTCTCTGGGCCTCGCTTCGTCACTTCGAGACACTTCGATCTCCTTCCCGAACCTTCATATCTCACGGTTAGAATAGATATGGTGTTCCTATATCTTGGCTGGCGATTCCTTTTATCGTCATTCAATGATTCAACACTTGGTTATTCATTTCCGCGCTACTCTGCTTGTTCATTCATAACAACCTCCATGAAATGAATCGCAAATGATAGCAGTATCACATTTAATGTTGTTATATCGGAGCCAAGCCTCCGCACTTTTCCGCTTGCCGACCAGTGTTACGCACACATTTGGCCAGTCACTTCGGCTAAGATCACTTAGGTCGGTGAAGTTGGGGTTCTGTACAATTTTAGGCTAGGCTTCTGTCGAGTCACAAGGATTTGCGAGGAATGTGTCGTTCGCATCCCTTTCGCATCCCCTTCGGCACCGTCGCTTACGACTTCAGCCAATGCGGTGTTTGATCAGGCCACGCTGGCCCCACCTGTTGAAAGCCAACTCGACTCCACGATGTCGTATTGCGTTGCTTCCTCCAAATTCGTCGTTTAGGGCGTGTGACTTTTTGAAAAAAAAATAAATGCAGAAGTCCTTCCCGAATGAACGTACATCGGGTGCGGACTCGTCATCATTCGAGGATCCAAAAGCAAGTTCCGAAATTGCGATTTTTGAACCTGTTTTCGACACCCAGTCGAGGGCACAACGCGGTACGGACGCGCTGCCCCGACTCAGTTATGCGACGACAAAGTAGAATCGTTAATACTTCGTCAAGGCCGTGCGACGATAAGGACTGGTCCAACGAAATCAGATGGGTGTGGATAACTTTTCTTTTAAATCGCTTGCGAGTAACAATGCACACCGTCGGAACATGACAGGGTGTGTGGTGATGCTGGACCTCAAATGCGGACACTGTTCGGACGTGCGCGAGCGAGCCCTGTAATTTTAGCGGGACGTACCCATAGGTGACATATGTTATTGAGGGTTTTCGCGAATCGTTTCGCTCATTTCGCAAATATGATAACCGAACGAAATTGCGGACTCCAATCCCGTTTTGTTCAAAACTTCACACGCCCTCAGGCACGATGAGCGCCACTTGCCTGTGGTGCCCGAGCCGCACTGCCTGTATTCGGTCGCTGAATTTCTGAAATCCACATTGAAATCCACTTCAAAATGTGGGACTCATCTGCATTCCAAACCAGAAGCACCTCCGACTTCCAAACATCAATTTCCCTCCTGGCTAGCACCACCGTTCATCCATCACAAAAATGTGGATCTCTCCTATATTGTAGGTATAGTTGTTCGTATAGCAAGGCTACTCCGTAGCAGACGTACCTATGCCATACCTACTGTATACCTACTCCGTATTTCTGATCCTGGAATTTTGAGATGTCCTGCAAAACTCACAGTTTCACCCCTGCTCCGTCGCTCGACAAAATGCGGAAATCTTCCTGCTTTCTCCTCTGCGCGGCCCTCCTGGCTGTCGTTGTCACCGTGGAAGGAGCCATGCCTGCCGACACCGTAAGCATCAGCACTGAGGAGGCGGACAAAGTGCTCTCCGCCCTCCGGGCGTCTCCTTACGCCGGCTCAGCTCCACTTCTTGAGAAGTTCTGTAAGTTTGGTTACTTCCCAAAAGCAGATACAGGATATTTCAGAATCCTCTTCTGTACATCTTGGAGCTATTCGGGACGCCTCGCCTCTTATCTCGTTAAAACTGGTCCCTTGGGCCTTGAGCAATATTGACACTGCACCGTCTGCTATCCCCAACCCGCATTGGCAGTCCGCATGGTGACGCGCGTCAACGGAACCTCGAAAGCGACCCCCGTCACGGTCCTTCAGCCGGTCAACCCTCTGAAGGTCGTGCGCAACTGGTGGCGCTTCTCCGCGGGCGAGCGCAGGCGCGTGGCGCGCTACCACATGCTCAAGGGCGTGTACAGCAAGTTCAAGCTGCGCAAGGCGGCGCGCTTCACCAAGTTCCCTACGTACGAGGGCGCCAAGGTCACGAAGCTGTCCGGCAGGATCCTGCCCACCGTCGTGCTCAAGGGCGGCTCCGACGTTCTTCCCGTCGCGCTCGTCCTCGGCAACTTCTACGTCAGCAAGCACTTCGCGCTGCACATCATCTCCAGCTCCCTCACCCCAGGTGACCTCTAGGCGACAGAGGCATCGAAACGCCCATGTAACCGTGCTGCACAACCACTAGTTGTGGCCACGGTGTCTGCAGAGGAATGGGCGGCAGTACATCTCGTGCATCAGCTGTTTCCATCCTGGATTGCGTGCAGCCTCGCTGCTGCATCATCTATGGTGGCAACCGCTGATGGGCGAGAGGGTTGACTTCATTCATGCCCACGAGGTCTCAACTTTCAACTTTGTTTTTTGAGCTAGTACACTACCTTGGTGTAAGAGTGCCGGTACTACGAGTGGATTCTCAAAGCCCTCTCCAAGTGCCCCAAAGAAACGCCATAGTGATTATTGTACGTCTTGGCGATCACTAGCTTGTTACTCTCGGCTACTCAACCAGAACGCCTAACAAACGAATGCATGTGACGAGGGTGAGTAGCATATCCCATACAATTCAACCACGCAGCATACTTCAGTAATGTGACCATTCAACCTGGTTTATTGTTGAACACAAAAAATATTTTTACATCTTGTCCCCACATCCTACATCGCAAAAAAGTGGCAATCTAAAAACCATTCGAGGTGGAGCGAGGATGCCGACTATCTGCAGAACATTCAAATACCATTCGCAGAACGTTCGCGTAGCATTTGGCAGGGTGTAAATGTAAAATGTATGTTTTGCAAAAGCTACGATTTCTAAACCCTATGATTTCAAAGCGATAAGCGTCTGTCGAATCGTAGTACACTCCTGTGTTTTTTTGGTTATGTTCGAACGTAATTGTTTATGTATGGAATATATCATGTGTGGGAAATAAAAATGATAGGGTTTGTTGCTATATTATTAGTGGGGTCATCACCAGCTGCGAGCACTGTGAATGGTTGTCGCTGCAAACTAAAAGTATCATGCTCAGTACGAGTCACTCAATTGTCAACCTCTAAAACAAGGTCAATTTAAACAAAGTCATGCATAAATAAGAGCGCAACCGGTGGTTCAGAAAAGAAACCGGTTAACGAGCCGGTACTTCGGGTCCGTGCAGCACGGAACCACATGTGCAAGGCTCAGGATGCTGTCCACGTCCACAACGGCATAGTTGTCGATGCCCAAGGTTGGCGTCAGGCGCTTGCACCCGGTGATGGGGCAAGGCTTCTGCGCCTCGGTGTAGTACTGGATGAACGCCCCGCGCTTCTCCACCTCCCCATCCTGGTAATGGAAAAGCACCAGGACACGACCATACCACGGCTCCCCCACGCCGCCGCCAGGCCTGATCGAGACGTCAGAGAAGAGGCGCTCGTGAGGGCTCGCCTTCACGAACTGGCCCTTTGAGGTCCACTCCATGCTGTCATGGGGGGGGATGGCCATGGCTGTGTGGACCTGGGTTTAGGGTAGGGGGCAATGGGGGGAGTTCAGGGAAGGCGGGTGGGTGTAGAGAGGGGGCACGAGTGTGCCTTGAATTATCGTAGATGGGAGGGCAGCGCTTGGCAAGGAGGCATGGTACCATGGCACATGATAGTCATATTGTATGATTAGACGGATTGAGCTCAGGAGGGGATAGAGGGGAGACGTGGACAGAGGGGCCACGGTAGGGTTTAGGGTGTGGAAAAAAGAGAGCCCGGTCCCACCAAATTGCTGCCATTCCATGCCATTCACTGGCCAAACCCCACCAATCCCACTGGTACCGCTCCCAAGGCCCCCTCCCCGTCCCACTTGACTCATTCCTTGCTATTCCCTGACTCTCTCTCCAAATCCTGCGAGAGCTTGCTGTTTGCGGCCCTTTCCCTCCCACTCCCACTCCCATTCTCAGTGATTCCTTCCTACCCCGTTCCCTCCAATTCCCTCCCATCCCCGTGCATTCCCTCCTATTTCCTCCCATCCCCGTCCATGGCCTCCCATTCCCTCCCATCTCTGTCCATACCCTCCCATTCCATGCCATGCCCATTTATTAAATGGGACCCTAAGAGCTGAGGTAGCCAAGTAGTCAATGCAGTCTCCCATTCCATGCCATCCCCATCCATTCTCTCCCATCCCTGGGATACCCTCCCAGGCCATGCCATCCCCGTCCATTCCCTCCCATCGCTGTTCATACCCTCCCATTCCATGCCATCCCCATCCATTCCCTCCCATCGCTGTCCATACCCTCCCATTCCATGCCTTCCCAATCCATTCCCTCCCGTCCCTGTCCATACCCTCCCATTCCATGCCATGCCCATACATTCCCTCCCATCACTGTCCATTCCGTCCCTTGACCTTCCAAGCCATACCACTCCCTCCCACTCACGGCCATCTCCTCCCTGCCATAAGGTGCCCAGTCACCCTGCCACTCCCTGCCCCGCCCTCACGTTCCATCCCAATCCCCAAACCCATGCCTCAGGGTCTAGTTAACGTACAAAGATTGTCCGCGTCTTAATCTTGGCGAGGCGAAGGCGCTCCTCCAGTTCGTGCATCGCCAGCACCCCCGCGGTCCTCATGTAATTGCGGAAGACAGGATCCCGTGTGTCCCCCGCTTCCATCTTCTTGTGGGTCTTGGTGAGGACACGCTGGTTCCTCAGGGATGCCTGTGCCGTGTATGGCATTTGGAGGATGGAAGCGGCAGTGGCGTGTTAGGCACGAGGTTGTTACGGAGTTGGCTAAGGGGTAGGTCCGTCTATACACTTGGAGAAATATGGGAATAGGGCAGCTAGGGTACCTGGAAACGCATGGAGTTCGAGTCCCTCCACCCCTTTGGCCACCCATCAAACCGCTCCATACCTGCTTCATGGCCGTCTCGTACGACGCGTCGCCCCCGACCTCGCGGGTTAGCTGACGCACCACAGCGTGTTGGATGTGCTTCTTGACGATGCGCTCCCCCACATTCTTCCAGTTTGACCCGCGAGATGGCCTCTTCACTGTTGTTTTGTGTCCGTGCTCATAGCAGTTCGATGAGTACTCCTGGGGGACGCCACGTGCCGTGATAGAGGAGGTGACGTGGCTGACGCCATGTATCTTCACGATGTGCCACTTTGACTTCTGGTTGTCAAATGCCACCTCTAGTAAAGCCACCATCCTACTAGTATGGAGCGGGGGATGGAAGGAGGGACCAGGGGATGGAAGGGAGGGGCCAGAACGAGTAGGCCAGACAAGGTACCAGCGGGGGGAGGAGGGACCGGGGGATGGGAAATGTACCAGAGGAGGAAGGAGGGGCCAACTAAAGGAAGGGAGGGACAAGAGTGGGAAGGCGTGTCCCTGTTTTGGGGGGGAACGAGGGGTGGAAGGAGGGATCTGTGGCTAAAAGCAAGGGACCATTGTAATAGGGAAGGATCAGATGACTAGTGCACGGGGTGGGGACGATATACAGTGGAACCCAATGTCCCAGTGCGTGAGCCGACTCACTCTGTGGCGGACTCGTCCATCTTCTTGAGGCTGGAGTCGGTGTGGTACTCCGCACGTATGAACTGCTTGTACCAACTCGTTATCGCCAGGACCGCCTTGTAGATGTCCTCGCGGCCCGGAAGATACAGAATCAGCGGGAGCACCTGCATCATAGCACGGTGCTCTGATGCTGCGAAACCCGCCGTCGTAGTGAAGTACATCCACGCCCCTGGGAGCCTGAGCAGGAATGACGGCGTCACAGCCTTCAGAGCGTTGAAACGCCTGCCATGAGTGTGAGAAAGCGGGTGGGCATGGATGAGTGGTCTGGGTGGAAGAGAGCCTCCATGGCCAAGCGTGTTTGGGGCAAGAGAGAGCAACCGGGCACTACGTACTCAAGCAAGATCTTCCGCTCCTTCCTCGTCAGCTTGGCAGCCAAGCACCGCATCGCATGGAGCCAGAAGCCCTGTTCAATCATGTGCATGATGTCTGGCGGAAGAGCAAGGTAGATGTTGCCCCACGAAGTGGTTGAGAACTCCCACTTCCAAAGCACACACTGCACAGCAGACACGATATGAATGCAAAGGCAGGAATGCATGGGCATGAATGCAACGACAGGAATGCAAATACAGGAATGCAGGGGCATGAATGCAAAGGCGGGAATGCAAAGGCAGGAATGCAAAGGCAGGAAGGCAAAGGCAGGAATGCAAAGGCAGAAAGGCAAAGACGTGAATGCAGAAGCAGGAAGGCAAAGACAAGGAACGCAAAGCAGGAATGCAAAGACAGTAATGCGAAGGCAGGAATGCAAATGCAGGAAGGCAAAGACAGGAATGCAAAGGCAGGAATGCAAAGGCAGGAAGGCAAAGACAGGAAGGCAAAGATACAAATGCAAATGCAGGAATGCAAAGACAAGATTGCTTACACAGAAATGCAAGGGTTGGGATGCATGGGACTCGGTCAAAGGGCAGGAATGCAAGGGCATGAATGCAAAGACAGGAATGTTATGGCATGCGGGTACGGAGCTTACAGCAGCTTAGGAAACGCAGTGCATGGGCGACCTACAGGCACTTGGTGCGTGGACCACTTGGCCTTAAGAGCGGCCAGCTCCTTCTTCTTCTTGGCTCGTACTGCTCGCTGCATCTTCTTGTAGATGAGCTTCTGTCCCTTCACCGTGCGGTTGATAGTGTCCGGCTGGACCTTGTTCAGGTTGTCCTGATCCACAAGGCAGATGGAGCAGGGCCTGAAGGACTTGCACTGCATCGTGCAAGAAACCTTGCACCCCTCCGGGTGATCAGTCACATAGGCATAGAGCACCGGGTAGACCGTGTGCTCCCCCCCCGCATGATCCACCACCTGTATCCCCCCCCTGGAAACCGCAAAAGTAGCATGCAAGGATGAGAGCCGCACTGGGGATGCTGGGGGGTACAACATAGTCGTTGCATTGCTACACGACATCTCACCCGTCAAGCTGGGATGTCTCCATGAGCGGGTTTGCCACAATGTCCAGCGCATCTTGGAAGGCGGCACACTTCTGTTCGGGGAACAGGTCACCAGGAATGTTAGGCAGATTGCCTATCATCTCCGTGCCCCCCTCCGCCCACCTTGCCCACTCCGGCGTGTTTGCGAATGCCATCATCACGGGGTGGGCTGTCTGTCGGCCATTGTTGGAGAGATTGGTTTGATCGCTGAAAAGAATTATTCCCAACGCCTCTCCACGGTCCTTGATGCGTTCCTGTAGAGCATGCATTCAATGCATGAGGGATTTGGGCTAGTAGATCACCTATGGGCTACTGACGGGTGATCTCGAACGTATGCCAGGATGTGGGTGACACGTACCTGGGCCTGCAGCATGAAATCAGTGTTCATTGCCGTGCTGTAATGCCGCACGTTGCCCACCTTCCACTGGGCAGGTTTTGTCTGAAAGCCCTGGATCGCGGACTGACGTGTGTACATCGCCTTAAGTACCTGTGGAGTTTATGGGAAGGTCGCAAAAAGGCGTGCAAGAAAGCTCGGTACGAGGGCAACGTGCATAGGACGGCATGAATTATTCGTGCGCCAGGGGTCCTCACCGAGAGCACATTTCGGTGCCGAAACGTCAAGAACTCGACCTCGTGATCAACCGGGATCTCCGAGACAACCCACTCGTTCTCCTCCCCCACCTCGAATGAAGCCTCGAACCGCTCCAGGTCCCGGTGTGAGTTCCACCCCTCTAGCTGCGAAGGGTCTAAGTCTGGATCCCTAAGCAGCCGGATTGTTGCCGTGATGGCCCCGTTGCTGAATCCATGATTCCGTGACAAGATGCAAACCTCGGCCCTAGTGTCGAGCAACTCAGGCTGTTCTTCCGGATCCAACACTACCGAGTCACTATGAGCATCCTCCGCAGCCGGAGTCATATTAACATCTGGACCTGGTTCTGACAGGATGTAGGCATCCTGCATCCCTGCCGTGGGCTGTGTGGGCAGCGGCGCGGACCCATAGTCGTGTACCTTATAGATGCCGTTTTTGTCACGCTTAACTCGTAGGCCAAAGAGAGACTTCCCTCGTGCGACGCGGTTTTGTAGTCGCCTGCATCTTTTACTTGTGACCTGATGGCTGCGCAGTGTCTGGTAACACACGAAGTAACGCTGGCAGAAACGGCACTTTTCAGCCGACATGGCAGGCGATGTCCTAACATCGCTAGAACATGCGAGGAGTAGCAGGCGGACGTGACCCAGATCTGGGAGCACAATTCGGGTTCGACCTCGGTAAGCCACGTGATCGGCGAAAGCTGTGTAGATCCATCGAGGGGTACGCCCCACGGATTTCATGCCTCACATGCGGGGTGATCTGTCGTAATGCGTTGTTACTACAGTACAACTGTTCATGATATGTAATGGACCTATAAAATAACTGCTGGCCAATGCAGATTATACATTTATACACGCAGCAGTCATTAATAAATCCTCTTCGCAACAGTGCGACCTTACTTTGTGACAGTGTCATTGCGACGAATTAAGTTGCGGCAGTTACATCTGACAACAGAGCCGCACTTTCAGCCACCTTTGAAAAATAGTTAGACCACCTAGTAAGGTCCTTGCGGTATTGCCTGCGCCAGTTCCTGGGGGTTCCCATCAGATTGATATGCCAAAGGTCTACGAAGCCCGTCTCCACGACGTAATGCATGAAGCGCATAGTGTAAACACCACAGTCGTCTGTACCCTCCTGCTTTGGCACCTGTACAGAGAAAACCACAAGTGGGAAGCCTCTAGAGTGAATGTGGGCTATACGCAACGGGCAAGACTCAGATGGCAACTGTGGCTTGAAAATGGGCACCCATGATAACGAGCTCTCATCATGCACTCACCTTGATGACACGGAGCGGAATCTCTGAGGCCCAAGCTTTGACATCTCGTCGTCGAAGGTGTGGAAAATGCGCAGCCACCTGTCGACGGAGGTATCTGGGCAGGGTGGGAGAAGCGACAGCACTTGAAGATCGAAACTGACAACTAGCCGAGCTGCGTATGTGGCTTTGCTTACTCTCGAAGAGGAGCATCTATGTTGGTGTGCATATCCTTTGAGTCTGCATGCCACATCTGGCAAGCGACAGGGATGGTTTCGACGGGCGTGCGCTCGAGCTGCAAGATGACCAAGCTCCAATGGTCACTGCCATGCCCACCAAGCCAGCCTTGTCACGCAGCAGAAATGGAAGTTTAGAATAGAATTTACACGAAGAAGCATTTCCCAGGCCACAAAATCCGTGTGCTGAGGCATACCGCGAACCAACTCGTCAGACAAGTACTTACCCCTTGTGTACCGGTACTAGTACATGTTTGTAATCGAAGATGTTGATGCCGTGGGTGTTGCTCTTGCTCGTTCCGTCCGCTAGCATGGTCGCTAGTCCCCAGAAGTACGTGGAAGTGTAAAGCCATGGCTGATCTTGCTCGGAGTACTCGTAGCTTAACATTCTGCAAAGGGAAATGAACCGTTCAGTCCAGGTAGGTCCGAAATCTATCCCAGCATGCGGTGGGAGGTGGGAGAACGTGAACTCACGTGCCTAGCCAATCAATAACCTGCCCACAAATCCAGTTGGACCCGCGAAGAGTTACAAGATGCGAATGATCAAGGGTCAGCCATCCGTCGTACAACGGCAAGGGCATGCTGAATGCTCGGAAACGCGGCTTGTTAGGCTCGGAAGGAGCGGCCATGGATAGATGCTGTATGTCGTGTCTCGTGCTGTGCGACGAAATGGAGTTTAGAAGGGACTAACCCTAAGTTGACACTAGAACAGGTCCTCGGCCAGGGCAGTGGCGATTTGGATGCGCAAACTTGAGGGAGCGTCTAGGTGCTGCCTTTTTTTATGGCAGAGATTTCTAGAAACATAACGATAAAAGGGTACCCACGCGGATGTCCCAAACTGCGGATGTGCAAGGATGGTAGGAAATCGTATGGCCGCTAGGCGGTGGCTAGATCCCGCGGGCTACCTTACACACACATGAGTCGTAGTACGAACAACCCCCTGTGTACGTTATTCATGCCATTAACTGTTACGGGTTCACAAGGGCAATCCACATAAAATTGATGTGCCCCAAAAACAAACGAATCCCCCCGAGGGGTCAGAGAATGGCATATACATTTCACCACGGCTGCACCTGACACGTCACGCCACGTGAAGATTCGCTGCCACGTCGGGCTTGAGGGCACGCAACGCAGCACCATGTTCACTCGGCTCACCCTCCCCCAGTACCCGGTATTTTGCATCTCGATTTCCGCGATGTCAGCTTGAACGGAATGCAATCTGTTCGTCCATGTTTTGGTGAAATCTACCTTTTTTGGGTCAATCTGCTATACTAGTTGTCCCCGGATTGTATTTTGTGTACTCTTACGTGGAACCCCAAAAAACACTTGGGTTGAACCCTAGTACTCAAATATAAGAAGACATGATTGACTATAGCAAAGGGATACAAGGTCTATATGATGATACAGGAGAATAGGAGGTGTCAAATTGCTTCAGTATTTCATGGGGTACATCCCCTTGTTACGACTCGATAAGGTGTTATGATTTAGAAGATGCCAATGAACTATAACGTGAGAATACAAGGTCGCTAATGCAATGAAAGCACGAGGTTATATAGGAGTAGACGTAATAGGGCGATAACCTCGGGACGTGGGTAGGTTCGGCAATGTGGCGACACTGGCGGACGCGACTCGAGAAAGGGTTGGGTCGAAAATGTAGGCCAAACGTGACGAGTCGGAGTGTTCGGGTGTATGCGGTAGCAGGCGACTCAGTAAGGAATGGGAATTCCTTACATAAGGGGACTCGGGTAACCATCGACCGCTTCTATTCTACTCGCCGTCGCAGCCATGGAAAATCTACCACGACCAAGGGATGTACCGACTACAGAAAGTGGGGGGATTTCGTCATACTCATCGTCTACGTCGATGACCTGCTCTACGTCAGCTCCACTACCGACGTCGTCATCTGGTTCGAACGGGAGCAGAAAAGCGACTTAATACTCACAATGTCAGACACCGTGACCCAGTACCTGGGTCTGAACATTGTCGAAGACGCTTCGGCGCTATACCTACACGCCAGAAAGTACGCAGTCGTTGTGCACTGAAATTTGGACTAATGCCGGTCGCAGTCGCGACTCCCTATCGCTACAGGAACGACAACAGCGACACCTCCGCAAAGCTCCCCGCGAACCAAATTCAGGAATTTCAACAGAACCTCGGCTGCCTCCTGTTCGCAGCAGTAACCTGCCGACTGGATCTGTCAAACAGCGCTAGCCAACTGGCGACACACCTGAAGCAGCCGGACCAAGAACATCTCGCGGAGCTAAATCGGGCACTGCTATACTTCGTCTCTTCGCCGACGACCGGACTTCGTGAGGGTCGTCTTCGTCCATCTGCATGTCGACGGAGCAGTAGGGATGTGGTCATGCAGCTGCTGACGCGTCAGGGACATTCTGCCTCTCTAGGTCAACCTCATCTTCTTGTGAGGTGAATGCGCGTGCTCCAACGAATCTAGGTCAACCTCAGATTCCTAAAAACCCTTATCATGTTTTCCCACGCCGAGGTGTAGACTCCATGTTGCCCGTTGCAGAAAGCGTTCATCTCGTGCAGTGTCCACACGGTACTGTACCAAGCTGCTGAACACTCATAACATTTATGGTTGAACAACCTACGTCCATCGGGAGTAGATGGTATGCTTGATCATGTCTAGGTGGTATGCCTATTGCATATGACGTGCCTTCGAGACTCATGGGGGCTACCCCACTGTTGTTGTTGCTGTGTGCAGATTGAGCCGGTGCCGAGGGCTGCTCGTAGGTTGACATGAAGGAGAAGAACTTCTCCATCTGATTCGGGTCCATGCTTTTGGAGGAGTCCACTGGTTGCATGGCTCCTCATGTAGCTGCAAATGCCTATTTGTAACCCCTTTGCGGTGTCGGCAACATGTGTGAGTCGTCTGGGTTACTGTACTTAAAAAACCTTACTGTTCGAATTAATGAGGGTGTGGGACTCAAGTACCGTACTCTCCCGGATATAGTACCCTAGGGAGCTAATAAAAATTCATGAAAACTTTGGGGTGGGTGGAATTAAAGGCAAGAAAAATATAACACTATGGTTCTATGGAACGTGCATATGGGTTTTCCAATTGCAAAATGTTTCTGCTTATTACACCACTTTGTATTGAGTCAGATATCGACAATCCGTGACCTCATCGCGTAACTGACGATGTGGTCCATATACAAGCCACGTCGTTGACTAAACCAGCTGAGTCACGGAAATGCTGGCAAATCAACCAATGAAGGCGTGCCGCAAGCCTCATCCTAGCTGCTTCCATGCAGCGCTGTGCCATCACAGCGTTGCTTGACGACATCCAAGGGGAGATTCCATTCAGGGCCCACCCACGACCGTCCATTGCACAAAATCGTACGTTGGATGCTCGTGAAGGGGCTGTTCGTGATCGATAGGGACGAGGAGTCACGCACGTCCCTTCCTTCCCCTCCATCCCATTCTTGAAGTGGGTCTACCTGACCTTTTTGCCTCATTTCGCCATTCAGCAGCAGAATGCCTACAAGACAGCCCCTGACAGGGCTGTCTCAGGCACCCCACTCGGTTTCTGTTAGAGGCTCCCGCCATGGCGTATGGCACAGGCATGTTGCGTGTGCTATCTCAGAGAGGCCCTTACGGTCAGCAGGCATTCTTCCACCATCCATCCCGACCGACAGTATCGTCGCCCTCTCGGTGTTGTGTGATGTCATCATATGCTATCACATTCTGTCTGCCTCCCATCCCATGTTTTCAACTTGCATGTGTGGTTTGAATGTGCAAGCATTTGTGTGGTGTGTGTTCTGGAGTTTGGGAATGTGTTATGTGTTATTTTGTTTGAGCAGGTATTTGTGATGATAGATCTTGAGAAGATCTTTCCGACGCAACAAGAATCTCTTCAATTGGAGCAACAACGCGAAAGCTATGAAGATTCAAAGTTCATGAGCTTGCGTTACAATTGCGGCGGTTACTAAGTGAAGTTGTGGGGTGACTTTATATGGAGTTGGGACCTTTGGGGTTGGGGAAACTTGTCACTCTACTGTAACAGCTGCAAATAGGTTGGGAACAACCAAGCTAGGTTGGCAAGGGTGGCCAACTTGGATGGATTGGTTGGGAAGGGACAAAGGTCAAAGTTGAGGTTCCTATAGGGAGGGAATCTTTGTGCTTATGGGGTTTCCTTGGTTGGGGACTCTCTTGGGACCTTCCCTCTCATCCCTCTCTTCCTATCCCAACCTTTCTCTTGCTCCTTCTAATTCCTTGTGAGATTCTTGAACTTTGATTGAACCTTTTGAGATTGAGTTAAGTTCTCCTCCTACAGCTTACCCCCTAATGCGTCGAAAGCCATAGCGTCGCGAATACTTCATCAATCAACGTGATTCAAATTGGAACGGTAGCTGAGATTAAGAGCTACAACATATCCAAGTTTCGCGACATTCCAACGGCTAGTTTTTCGTCGACGTTGTTTCTTGTGAAGACGACTTTTCTGTCCAGAATTTCGGATTTATATTTTGAGTAATTCTAGTTCCTAAGTTCACCTAGACTCCGTCCTTAATCCTAACAAGTGGTATCAGAGCAATATTAAGGACATTGAGAGGAGTCTACAGAAGTGTGAAGACCCTTCTAGACCCACCATGGCCTGTGGGTGTGCCTAAGTGGTGTTCTAAAGGTTGGATGTGTCTTCCGCTAAGGGGAAACTCTGCCGAAATTTCGTGGACGCCGACACTTGTGAAAATATCGAGGGAGCTGAGTGTGGACAGCAAAGGGGAGCTGAAATTCGTCATTTCTCAAGGAGAAGATGAATGAGAGAGGAGGAGATGCTAATGGAAGAGGAGCTGTAGCTGAGAAGACAAGTGAGCCGCCGCCATCAAAAGTTGAAGCTTTGGATGGCTCCAACTATGAGGAATGGAGCGGACGGATGAGGAGTGCCTTCAAACGCTACAAGCTCCTGAAGATTGCTGTTGGGGAAGAGAAGATGCCGGAAGAAGGCGAAGCACGTGAACGGTGGATTGAGAAAAGCGCGGTGCTTTTCGACCTCATTCTTCAATCGGTCAACAAGGAGATGTTCGAGCACATCAAGGATCTTGTGGAAGCGGATGATTCGGGTCCAAGGGCGTGGAAACTACTACGTGATGTGGTTCAGCCCAACACTCTCCCGATGGTGATCGTGCTCGAGAAGGAACTTGCTGCCATCTCCATGCGACCAGGGGACGATGTGAAGCCGGTCCTTGACAAGATCAAGGACACCTATGCAAGGATGGCAGCAGCGGGCAGCAGTGTATCTCAGCTGCAGCAGTGCACCAAGATCATCTCGGTGTTGGACAACTCTTGGGACAACCTCATCCCCACCCTCAACTCTCAGCAAGATCAATGGACACCTGAGTGGCTAAGGCAGCAGATTCTGCAGGAGGACTTCCGCAGACGCCATGTGGGAGGCGGTGCTGCCACTAAGACTGCTGAGGGGTATGGAGCTGCAGGGCGCAGCAGAGGAAGAGGGGGTTGGAAAGGCCGAGGCCGTGGGAGGAGCTTTGGCAGAGGTAGAGGCCGAGGTGACTATAATGAGGGGCATGGGAGCTCTAGTGGCAGGGGGAGTACCAGAATGGAGGGCACGTGCTGGTACTGCAAGAAGGTTGGGCATCCTTGGTTCAAGTGCTTCAGCAGGCTGGAGGGATGGGCACCTCCAGGCATGAAGCCGCCCAGTGGTGAACGCGCACAAGGTGGCGCTGTGCAAGGCTCAGGTGCACAAGGTGAAGGTGCACAAGGTAATGCCTATCCTGGTTTGTTTGTTATGGTTGAGGATGTGCATGGGCATGAGGGTGATGTGGGATCTGTGGGAAAGGTTGTGATGCACCCTCTCACGCACTGGGTGATTGATTCGGGTTGCACCAGTCACATGACTCCACGGGCAGATTTGCTTGATGAGGTAAAACCCCCTGGGAAGATTAAGTATGTGGCAGCAGCGTCAGGTGCTTTGCTCCCCGTGATTGGTGTTGGGAATGCCAAGGTTAAGGGAGCTAATGGGGAGCTTGTGGGGCTTGGGAATGTTCTGCTGGTTAAAGGCTTGTCTGCTAACCTTCTCTCTGTGCGGCGACTGCAGAAGAGTAAGGCCGAAGTGACCTTTGGACCAACCAGCTGCCGTGCTAAGCTTGGGAAGAAGGTGCTGTGGAGTCTGGAAGAGGAGACCAGCTGCATCAAGGACCTGTGGCAGCTGCCCATCATCCCATGGAATGGGAAGACTCCAACAGCAGCAACGGCAGCAGCGGCAAAGGCAACAGCAGGAGGAGATGCAACTGCACCAACTGATGGGGTCCTGGAAGCAGTCAAGAAAGTGCAGCAGCAGCAGACACATGGTGAGGTGCTTGCTGGTGTGGATGCGAGTGCGGCATGGGCTAAGGCTTCATCAAGGAGTGGAGAGGCCGATTGGGAGACATGGCATGAGAGGCTGTGTCATGTGAACTTCCCTATGCTGCAGAAGTTGGTGAAGGATGGGAGCCTGAAGGGCTTGGAGGTGAAAGGGGGAGTGAAGGAGATTGGGAGCTGCCCTACATGCTTGGAGACCAAGTTCTCCAAGTTCCCCTTCAACAGCACTACAGGACCAGCCAAGACCCCACTTGCACTTGTGCACATGGATGTGGTGGGGCCCACAAGAGCCCCTTCCCTCTCAGGCAGCCGCTATTTCTTGACAATTGTGGATGACCACACTCGGGCAGTGTGGGTTTACCCTTTGAAGAGCAAGGGGGAGGTGGCAGCGGCTGTCCTTAAGGAGTGGATGCCTAGAGCTCAGAGGGAATGCGGACACAAGGTGAAGGTGATCCGCAGTGACAATGGTGGGGAGTTCATTGGAGCTGATTTTGAGGGGGAGTTGAAGAGGAAGGGGATCCAGCATCAACTGACAGTGCCCTACAACCCGCAGCAGAATGGCGTGGCTGAGAGGTTCAACAGGACCCTGCAGGAGGGGGCACGCACTCTCCTTGGGCGTGCAGGGCTGCCTGATCCATTTTGGGTGTCTGCACTGAGGCAGGTCGCCCTTGTGAAGAACAGGGTGCTGGCTACAGTTGGAGATAAGGAGTGGATCCCATATGTCAAGTGGTATGGGAGTGCTCCAGCTGTGAACATGCTGAGGGCATTTGGGTGCATGGTGGTGTTTCATGTGCCTAAGGAGAAAAGGGGGAAGTTGGAGGCTTCTGGAAGATGGGGTGTGCACTTGGGGATTGCAAAGGATCACAAGGGGTGGCTGCTATGGGACTTGACCACCCAGAAGTTGACAGTGTCAAGGGATGTGAAGTTTCTTGAGTCCCTGTACTACAAGGAATGGAAGCAGCAGCAACAGAAGCTTCCATCTACACCGCTCATTGTGGAGGCAGATGAGGTGCAGCAGCCTTCAAGACAGGTGGAGGTTGCAGTGTCAGAGGAGGAGATGTCTGGGGTGACTGAGGAAGGGGAGCAGCTGAAGTAGAGCAGCAGCAGCAGCAGCAGCATGAGTCTCCATCTCGAGTTCCACACCCGCCTGAGCGACCTAGGAGGGATGTGCGCCCTCCGGTGAGGCTGACCTATGGGGGAAGAGGCAAGCCAAATGTGGTGCAGGCTGGGAGTGTGGTTGAGCAGATTGAGGAAGATGAGATCGCTCACTGCTACTGGGCACCAATCCCTGAGCCCAAGACTCGAGAGGAGGCCTTGAATGGACCAAATGGGGAGAAGTGGAAGGCGAGTGAGGATGAGGAGTTCGGGTCCCTGATTGAAAACGAGACATGGGACCTGTGTGACTTGCCTCCTGGGAAGAAGGCAATCACTTCCAAGATGATCTACAGGCACAAGTATGGACCTGAAGGGGAGCTGACCCGCTACAAGTCTAGGCTTGTGGCACGGGGGTTTCAGCAGACAAAGGGGAAGGACTATGATGAGGTGTTTGCTCCTGTGGGGAAAGGAACAACATTGAGGGTGCTGTTGGCGATAGCTGCACTCCTGGGATGGAAGATACGGCAGATGGACATTGTGACTGCCTTTCTGAATGGGATCATTCTGGAGGAGGTGTACATGAAGCAGCCAGAGGGGCTGGATGATGGGAGCGGCAGGGTCTGCAGGCTGAAGAAGGCCATTTATGGCCTTAAGCAGGCGCCTCGTGCATGGTATCACAAGTTGGAGGAGGCGCTGTTGGCTGGGGGTTTCAAGAAGAGTGAGTGTGACCCCAGCCTGTTCCTGCTGCAGGAGAAGGATGAAATCCTCATGCTCTTGGTGTACGTGGATGATATCCTTCTCTTTTCTGCATCCACTGCTTTGCTGGACAGCGCAGAGCAGATGCTGGAGATGCAGTTCAAGTGCTCCAAGATGGGTGAGGTGAAGTACTACTTGGGGATGCACGTGGAGAGAGATGTGGAGAAGGGTGTGCTGAGGTTGCACCAGAGGAAGTACTGTGAGGGGCTGGCTGAGAAGTATGGGCTGCAAGATGGGGGAAAGCCAGCAACACCACTACCTTCGGGGTTCACTGTGGAGCCATGTGCTGGTGAGGAGGTAGTGGGTGATAGTGACAGGAAGCTGTTTCATTCGATGGTTGGGTCGCTGAATTATGCTGCAAATCATACACGGCCTGATATTGCATTTGCTACATCACGATTGGCTAGTGTGGTCTCACGCCCTAGTCATGAGCAGCTGGAAGCGGCCAAGAGGTTGGTCCGCTATGTGAGTGCTACGGCATCAGTGGGATTGGAGTACAGTGGAGTGAGGCAGCGGTTGCAGAGAGGTGCTGCAGATGTGAAGAGTGGAGAGATGCTCTTGAGTTGCTATACTGACGCTAGCTTCAACTCAGTGAAAGCGGATGGCACCAGCATTGGGGGTTATGTGTGCTTGCTAGGAGGTGGTGCTGTGAGCTGGCGCAGCAAGAAGCAGAATGAGGTGGGATTGTCCTCATGTGAGACTGAGTACATGGCCTTACACCATGGGGCCAAGGAAGTAGTGTGGCTAAGGCGTTTGTTGGAGGAGTTGGGAGTTGGTCAGGAGGAGCCGACAGTTGTGTTTTGTGACAATGAGTCCGCTGTGAAGCTCGCCAAGAATGCTTGTCTGCATGGGCTGACAAAACACATAAGGCCTAAGTGGCATTGGGTGAGGAGACTCCTTGATAAGGAGGTGCGGCTGGAGATAGTGAAGACCCATCAGCAGGCAGCAGATATTTTCACCAAGCGTCTGGCGGAGGCGGATCATTGGAAGGGCATGAAGCTTGCTGGGATGAGTGTGCATTGAGTATGCATGCTTGAGATGTGGTATGGTGGATGATGGTTGGCAGCCAGAGGGGGAGATTGTTGTGTGATGTCATCATATGCTATCACATTCTGTCTGCCTCCCATCCCATGTTTTCAACTTGCATGTGTGGTTTGAATGTGCAAGCATTTGTGTGGTGTGTGTTCTGGAGTTTGGGAATGTGTTATGTGTTATTTTGTTTGAGCAGGTATTTGTGATGATAGATCTTGAGAAGATCTTTCCGACGCAACAAGAATCTCTTCAATTGGAGCAACAACGCGAAAGCTATGAAGATTCAAAGTTCATGAGCTTGCGTTACAATTGCGGCGGTTACTAAGTGAAGTTGTGGGGTGACTTTATATGGAGTTGGGACCTTTGGGGTTGGGGAAACTTGTCACTCTACTGTAACAGCTGCAAATAGGTTGGGAACAACCAAGCTAGGTTGGCAAGGGTGGCCAACTTGGATGGATTGGTTGGGAAGGGACAAAGGTCAAAGTTGAGGTTCCTATAGGGAGGGAATCTTTGTGCTTATGGGGTTTCCTTGGTTGGGGACTCTCTTGGGACCTTCCCTCTCATCCCTCTCTTCCTATCCCAACCTTTCTCTTGCTCCTTCTAATTCCTTGTGAGATTCTTGAACTTTGATTGAACCTTTTGAGATTGAGTTAAGTTCTCCTCCTACAGCTTACCCCCTAATGCGTCGAAAGCCATAGCGTCGCGAATACTTCATCAATCAACGTGATTCAAATTGGGAACGGTAGCTGAGATTAAGAGCTACAACATATCCAAGTTTCGCGACATTCCAACGGCTAGTTTTTCGTCGACGTTGTTTCTTGTGAAGACGACTTTTCTGTCCAGAATTTCGGATTTATATTTTGAGTAATTCTAGTTCCTAAGTTCACCTAGACTCCGTCCTTAATCCTAACACTCGGAGCCCAAGTCGCACGTCTGGCGAGGGCGACAACACCGCCACAGACTCAGCTCATACGGAATTCGTTCAACACCTGTGGGATCTCGAACGCGTTGGATGGCTCCGGGGACAACTTGGCTCTCCGCCACCTCCGCGAGAAGCCGGGCGTGGAACTCTTGGACGACGTCCATGTTCAAGGGGGTGAGAGCGATTATGTCAACCCTCTGTATGACCGCACGATCGACGTCGACGAGGACTTAGCCGACGACGAGGAGCATGATGCCACGGCGGCAGCAGAAGCCGATGGCGACATGGATGAAGCGGCAGCAAGAGCGGCAGTAGCAGATGATGCCGACCTCTCTACAGCAGAGGCAGAGACAAAAGCAAAAGCACAACGAGCTGAAGACAGTGTGGAGTGGCCGGCTGAAGGCATTGCTGAAGAGGATGATAACAGCCACTGGCGGGCTGATCTGGCAGATGGGAGTGATGTTGAGGAGTGGCATGCTGGCGACGATGAAGATGATGACGAGGACGACTAGAGCACGTGGCAGAGGCAGTAGCAGCATGAGCTAGAGTAGTGGTAGCTTGTATTGTGGTCCCCTTATATAGCTCTAGGACATCCAAGCAGGCTTAGGTTGTTTAGCTAACCTCTAATTCCTGATTGTTTAGTGAAGATTCACTGCAATGTAGTGGCCTGTTTCGGGGGAGGGTGTTCAATTGATTTCAACCCCAAAAGTAGGGTGGTAACTGGATCCAGTTTAATTAAACACCCATACCCGTTCAAGCCACCCATGGGAGCTTAATTCCGGCAGGTACTGTATCCGGGAGAATACGGTATGTGCGAAACTTGCAATTATGTTTACCACTGGAATATGTTAAAATGAATGGAAATGTCATAAATCAAACCCCAATTTAATAAATGCAGCGAACACGGGTGTAAAAATGGTTGAACAGAAAGAGGCCATTAATTCAACTTTGTATTATTCTATCAGTACAAAGCCAACAACAGGTGAGAGTGTACGTGCAATCTGTCCTTGTAGGCTAAGTCTCGCCTGGTCTGGCCCAACCTACCACCCCTGTTATTTTGCGATGCCAGGCTGGCAGTCCACTTTTGTGAGAGTGGCCCGTCACCCAAAGTTTAGGATGTTGAACAAATGGTCGCCTCTGCTCGATAAACATCGACGGAGTTCAGTAACAATAGGGGGATGGGCATGTTGCAGCTGGAACGAAAGCACAGCGTGCTGGGTTATACGTGAACACGAGCATCGTAAATTGTAGCCTGCCCTAAAAAAAGCCTTTAGGCAGGCTCTCTGCATCGTATGGCTGGGCAGATGCGCACGCAGCAGGTTCGGGGGTTTACTGTTGCCAACCAAAGCTCCGCGGATCGAGGTTTGGTGTGAGCCTTGTAACAATCCCGAGGAGGGATAGGTTGATTGACACAGCCAGGCAGAAGTCGTCTGGTCGATGAATCTTGGCCGTGCAAACTGCTCCTCCCCGCATATCACGGCGTTATCGGATGGTTGACTGTATTGAAGTTCCTCTCCCAACCAAACCTCCCCCGTTGGTTCGTCCTGTTGCCTCACAGCCCGATCCATCATCTCCACCCCCTCGTTGGCTGCTCCACCCACTCCTGATTGTGTACCACATCCACTCCACTCTTTGGTAGCCCATTTCGTGCTATCCCTTCCATTAGCATTTCACCCAGTCTAGCTGTAGGGTTTGCACCTGCTCCAAAATGGCCAACGAAACCCTCAGGCGCGGAGAAAGAGAGCGCAGGAATAGCGTCAAGCTGAACGGCCCCTATGTTATTGAGGGAGATGAGGATGGTCCTGCGGAGCACCAGGGTCGCAAGGTGATGCCTAGCGAGACGAAGGAGGCCCTCCTTGAGTACCGGAAACGGCATCCATGTTCTGTCAGGGGCTGCAAGAAGGGAGATGGTAGCGATTATAGCAGTGACGACGAGAGCGACGATGGGGAGGATGGCGAACCATACGATGACGTTCCAGAGAAATTGCGGTCGCCAAAAAAACGAAAGCCACCCAAGAAGAAGAGCATTCATGAGCTCGACACCGAGGCTGTTGAGAGGGGTGAGCTTTCTTCACCCCTGATCACGCTTGGTTGTATGTGGTTGCACATGGGGAGTACTTACTCATGGCCTAACCGCCATGTTGAGCGTTCCATTTGTTGGCAGGTGCGAAGCGGCGCGCGGTCTCGACGAACAAGAAGGCTAACGGCAAGGAGAAGAAAAAGGGACCGAAGCAATCTGTGGCAGAGGGAGAGGTAGATCGGAAGGAGGCGGCGAAGGACACGAGTTTGCGCGGGAAGCTCGGCACCGCGGAAGGGAAGATGGAGATGGCGGGGCAGAAAGATGGGTGTGGGTCACCTCCAGAGAAGAGTGCTTGCGGGAAGGATGAGGCGGGAGAGATGAAGACGGCTACAGAGGTGGAAAACAATAAGGAGTCGGGCGGGTGTGAGGTGGCATATGACGGGCGTGACACGCCTGCTGAAGGGGCGGACGGCCCGTGGGCAATGGTTCACGCCAGAAAGGGAGTGGACGGAGGCACAGTGGAGATGCATGTGGATACTTCGGTACCTATGGCTGGTGGCGTGTCCCCCCCTCGGACCACGGAAGCAGGAAAAGGCAATGACATGCCTGCAGTGCAACCTTGGGGCTCCGCGGATGGCGCGGATGATGCGCCAGACGGTGGCGGCGAGGGCAAGAAGGCGGCTCATCAGCGCGGTGCTGTATTGAAGCCGAGGACGCCAACCCCTAAGAATCGCGGAGGCCTCCGCCCCAAGAAAGAGCACAAGGAGGAGGTATCTGACGACGATTCCGATGAGGAGAGCACGGAGTCCGGCAGCAGTTCCGGCAGCGAGGAGAACTATGATGACGAGGAGTGTGAGAGCGAGTCCGCAGACTTGGAGAGAAAATCCTGCGATGACAGCCATGGTAAACGTCATCAAGGGAGGCGCGGCGGCTCTCGACGTCGCAGGCGCGGTAAGACCAGCGGACGTGGCAACCACAGGTGGGAGAAGAAGCGGCAGCGAGGAGGGTTAGAGGACCGACGCCGCACCAACAGCTCCAAGGATCGGGCATCCAGGGGCAAGCAAAAGGGATGGAAGTCGAAGGATGATGACGACGCCTACGGGAATGAGCAAAGCGACTCAGAGAGTGAGTCCGCGGGGGAGCTCGAGCCCTACCACAAGAAGCGTCAACGCGGCGGCGACCGGAGCAACGTGTACGCAAAGGCGGCCTCATCCAGTGATGAGGAGGAGGTGGTTGCCCAGTGGAAGCCTAACAAGAGCGGAAAGGATGCACTGGACAAGTACCCGAGGGGATCCAAGAAGGCGGACTCAGGTTACGGAGGGGAGGACAACGATGAGGAGGCGTCGGAGAAGAACCCACCCAGGGTTCGCGAAGCTGCGAACGAGCGTCGCCCGTGGCGTGGCGGGAACAATGCTGAGAGTGGCAGCGAGTTGCGTATCAGTGTGGCGGACACACGTGGGCGCGCGGCGGGTCATGCTGGATTGGAACACCGGAAGCAGCAAAGTGATGATGGCCGTGCTGCTGGTGGGATGTGGGCATGCGCCACGGGGGAGTATGGGCCTGAGGGGAACCATCAGACACATCAGCATGCCACCACAGGTTCTCAGCGCAAACGCGCTGCGGCCGAGTATGAAGGCGTTGGCGGGCATGACGGGAAGCGTCGGCGGCCTGAGGGTGAGGACTCCAAGAAGGGGCGCTTCTCCTGGGAAGACATTGCGGATGCAGAAGAGATGCCGACCTACGTGACACCACAACTGCTGTGGCGGGCGTTGAGGGAGGCCATAGGGAAGATCCAGGAGTTTAAGGGAGAGCGGGATCGAGGCCTTCCGCGACTCGCTTCCGCATCCAGCGGCCCCGATACCGGCACGGATCTGGTGGGCGAGAGCACGGGGATGGCAGTGGTGCAACGGAAGAAGGGCATGCCCTCGCTAAAGAAGATTGGGGTGAGTCATCAATGAATCGCTCTTCCTTGCAAGGCAAGACTTGCATGTCGACTTGGTGTCCATTGCTTGTACGTGCCCCACTTACAACCGCTCGGCTGGCCTGACAGAATCTGGTGACAATTTCCTTTGCGTTGGATCTCGTCATCCTCAGGCACGTGCGACCCTCTCCCTCCTGCCCTTGTCCACAGGTTCTCTCCATCCAGCGCATGGCCCCAAGTTCTCCTCCTCGTGAGCTTGCCCTGTATGTCCTTTCCCCCCTTACCCTCTCCCCCCTGCCCCCGCCCACAGGTTCTCTCCCTCCTGCCCTTACCGTGAGATATCTCCCTCATGGGAATGCCATGTATGCTCTTGGCCACCGACCCTCTCCCCCCTGCTGTTGCCCACAGGTTCTCTGTCTCACCCCCATTCTGCCCACAGGTTCTCCCCCTGATGTCGATGCCCTCATTGCCTTTGCCTGCCTACCCTGTCCATCCTGCCCTTGCCCACAGATCACTCACATGCCATTGGCCGGTGGTTGTCCACCTCATGACCTTGCCCTGTGTGCCCTTGCCCGCCCACCCTCTCCTTCCTGCCCTTACAGACAGGTTCTCTCCCTCTTGCCCTTCTCCACATGTTCTCTCCCTCCTGCCCTCTGTCCGCAGGTTTGCTCGCTCATGTCGTTACCCTGGATGCCCCTGCCAGCCTACCCTGTTCCTCGTGCCCCTATCCACACGTTCTCTCCATCCTTTCATTGACCTCGAGATCTCTCCCTCATGTCGCTGCCCTTGCCCGCCTACTCTCTCCCTCCTGCCCCTTCCCACAGGTTCTCTGCCTCTGGCAACAAGGAGTACTTCTCCCCCCATCCTTTGCATGTTTGTTCCCCTCCCTCCCACCCATACCCACAGCTTCTCTCATTCCTGGTGTGGCACACAAGTTCTCTCCACATCTCACCTGCTTTTTGGCATCTGCTTTGCTGCCATTTCCCCTCCGTCTCCCCATGCCTCTGGTTGTCTGTCCCCGCCCTCTCTCCCCCCCCCCCCCCCCCCCCCCCCGACGCCCATCCGTCCACAGATCCATTACGAAACCTCGCGCGACCGGATGTGCATCGATGCGCCTGATGCGGGCATTGACTTCTACACGACCTTCTACCTCCGCATGGTGGACCTTCACACGGTTTTGGTGATGGAGGGCTACGAGGTGTCTTTCGTGGCTGTTCAGGAGGCAATGACCGACAACAACTACAACGATAAGTTCAAGCGTGTATGGACGCAGTGGAAGAACGAGCGGGGGTTCCTGATCAAGAGGCGGGTGTTGACGGAGCTAGGGGTGAAGGTCAAGTGGGCGAGGGGCTCCAAGATCCATGTGGACCTTGATGACAAGATGGCCCTCTGGCATGACTTCAAGCCTCGTAAGTACTCATGTAGCTGCGCGGTCACAGTTGTTTAGTAGGGCGCATGTCATTGAAGTTAATACCTCGTGTTCACTCCCCATATCCTCACACCATTTGAGCATCATGCACCTCCATCTGTGCTGCCGTTACCCCCAACAGGAAGGAGGTTTGGGCAGTTGGTGAGCACCTGGGGCTCGGCGAAGCCACCCCCAGGGGTGCACTCCGGGCAGCCTTTTGCCAACAAGATCTTCTTTCAGGCGGCGTTCGATGCGTTTCAGCAGTGGGCTGTGGCGGGGAAGCTCTGTCTGAAGGCGTATCACATTGCCTGGATTATCATGGTGGTAAGTGGCGGGGAGCGCGCCTTAAAGGACGCCGTGGCTTGGGCTCTAGTATCCTCCCGATTGTGCTCGGCTCATGCAACCCCATTCCCCTCCCCCACCTCCCTGACCCTTCTACAAACCCCCTCGGCCACCCTCTTCCCGAGGTCGACTATGGGCTGACCCGCCGCAGGCACACCACGATGGGCCTCTCTAACTCACACCCCAAGAACAAGGCCTGGATAACGGACCTTCACAAGAGGGTGCGACAGGTGGTCATTGACCACTTCAGCAACTACCCCAAGGAGTACAGCAAGGACATGCGGGGGTGGAAATGGGGAGAGTATGGACTTTACGTCCATGAGAGTGGCTTCAAGGACGAGTGGCAGGAACCAGGGAGGGAGGGCAAGGGGAAGGCGCCCAAAGGTGGAGAGGGAGAGGCTAAGGATTAAGGGTCCTTTTGCAGGGGTGAGGCAGGTATGTGCAGGGGTGGCATCACCACAGCGTTCAGGGCAGGGGACGGATACAACTGGGACGGAAGTGGAGCCAAGTATTGGCGTGGGCTCTGGAGGGAAGGGTCTGTCAGCATCATTCTGAAGGGGCAGCCATCCCACAATGGGAGGGGCTTATTGCAAGCGCCAGTACTGGCGTGTGCTGGGTTCATAACCATGGGGTGTTTGCAGATGCATGATGTGGCAGCGTCGTTTGAGGGGTGGGGTGCTGGCAGCGAAATGATGTGAAACAGGTGGGCTGGGCGGGTGGTGTGCGGGGCTTTCAGGACCAGCAGGTTGGGGTGGGGGCGCTCGAGGGCGGGTTCCTTTTGAGGGATGTGAGTGGCCTTGACATTTGGGTATCACACTATAGTGGGTATTGATAAAGCCGCTTACAGCAGCGGCAAGAACTGGAAGTTGTGGTTGGGAGCATTTGTGATATGAGGCACCGGCAGCAGCGCATGAGTGGGTTCGGCATCAGGCTGTGGTGGGGGGGGGGAGTTAAAGGGTTGAGGCAACAGCGGGCGCGAGGAATGGATATGAGCATCAGCTTGGGGAGGGGGGGGATAGGGGACTGGGGGATGAGGCACAGGTGGCAGCAGCAAGGGAGGGGTCTCAGCAGCAGCCTGTGGTGGGGGGAGAGGGGATTCGGGGAATGAGGCACAGGTGGCAGCAGCAAGGCAGGGGTCTCAGCCGCAGCCTAGGGTGGGGGGAAGGATTCGGGGAATGAGGCACAGGTGGCAGCAGCAAGCGAGGGGTCTCAGCAGCAGCTTCGGGTGGGGGGAGAGGGGATTTGGGGAATGAGGCACAGGTGGCAGCAGCAAGGCAGGGGTCTCAGCAGCAGCCTTGGGGGGGAGGGGGGAGAGGGGATATGGAGAATGAGGCACAGGTGGCAGCAGCGAGGGAGGGGTCTCAGCAGCAGCCTGTGGTGTGGGGGGGGGGGGGGGGGGGGGAGGGGGGGTTGTGGGATGAACGAACCACAAGCAGCAGCAGGGCCAGACTCATACCTTGGTGGTTAGCAAGGTTTATCACGGCTGCAGCGGCAGCGGTGGGAGTAGGTGGGGGCTTGCAGCAGCAGTATGTGCTCTCTCAACGAGGAAGGAGGGGGTTGATGCCATCGTACGGGTCGTTTCCGATTTACTTCCAGGGTAGTGCTACTTTTGTCCGGATGCGGTTGGTAGGGCGATCACAGCTTGGATGCGGGTAGAGGTCTAAACCCTGAGATTTTGTGTCACTGATTTGTTTTCTTGTGACACTGATGTGTTTCTTCTACTGGCCATCTATACCAATTAATGAGCCTAATATCTGTGGCAATGGAGTACTAGCGGATCTGGCAATAACGGATATAGAATGTACCAAAAAAAGGACAACAACACGCCTCAAACACAATGAAGAGATGTAAGCGTGACGCGTACAAACTTGTAATGGTCTTCGTGCACTGTACAAAAGTTCTCTTCCAGCATGACCGCATGGTGACGTGGAGGTGTTATCGCGTACGACCAAATAACATCAGCGCGGTGTCGGCAAACCATCTGCGTGGCGTTTGACAAACCATTTGAGTGGTGTTGGACAAACCATCTGCGAGGTCTTTCCAACTTACACCGCGAAGTGTTTGGACCCACCAATTTGGAAACCACCTGAAAGGTGTTCGCAACAACACTGCGCAAATGCTTTTCGGACACTGAATTTTTGCGATGTAGCAGGCTACCACCTCCCCTGCCGTTGGAATGTGTCCCACAGAGCTTGGAATTGCCGGGGCGGAAGCAGGAGAGGGGCAGGTCGGAGAGGGCTGGGCCAGAGAGGGCGAAGCCAGCCAGCTGCACGTGCAGGGAGGGCGCTGCCGCCCACAGCAGCGCAGGGATGGCTGTTGACAGCCCGTTCCATGACAGGTCCAGGGCTTGCAGGGCCTTCACAGATGCCACGCCTGCAGGGATGCTGCCGCTCATGCGGTTGCGCACCGCTACCAATGAGTGCAGTACGGTGAAGCGCAAGAGGGAGGAGGGGAGCGCGCCAGAGAGCTGGTTGCTGGAGATGTTGAGAGAGAGGACGGAGGAGGAGATGCGAAATGAGAGGGAAAGGAGAGGAACGAAGAGGAGAGGGGAGAGAAGAGGAGAGGGGAGAGAAGAGGAGAGGGGAGAGAGAAGGGAGAGGGGAGAGGAGAGGTAGCCGGAGAGGACAGGGGCAAGGGTAAAAGAGAGGCAGGGAGCCCGAGGACAGGTTGCTTTGGAGGCTGAGGTGGGCGAGGGAGGAGGGGGGGAGAAGAGTCAAAAGAAGTAACGGTTGAACAGATCCATGTGAGTGCAGCCACTGGTTGTGGGAGAGGCCCAAGTGGGTTAGGGCTGAAAGGCTAGCAATCACAGCATTGGAGATGATTCCCATGAGCTGATTGGAAGAGTGGTAACCAACATCTGGGCGTATTCATCTCAAACCTCAGAATTTCAACATTGTAGCATGGTGGTTCTAACAAAATTAATATAGGTATCCCCTAAACTGTTGCCAACTACTGCAATTTGGTGAACCATGCCCCAAGATATTAACCTAGTACGTCCTAAAATACCAGGGCCAAAAATACGGAGTAGCTATACAGTAGATACGGCATAGGTCCGTCTGCTACGGAGTAGCCTTGCTATACGAACAACTATACCTACAATATAGGTGAGATCCACATTTTTGTGACGTATATAACTGCCCATCATATCTTCTTGCTGTGTATTACAAAGGTCGACTGGTAGTGTTGACTGCAGCCGGCGACGATGGGCACAGTGAAGCAGTGGGTTGCGCGAGGTACGAGGGGAGTTAGGTCCAGGGAAAGGGGATGAGGTTGACGATGTTGGCGAAGGGCGTGAGGAAGCGGTCGGGGTAGTACATGGCCACGAGGGCGGGGTCGCTCACAATGCCCGGCAGCGCCCAGGATATGCGCGGCCCAACAGATCCTGCCCCTCTGTTGCCCTGCTCAATAAAGACTGAAGTGGTGTACGTAATACCCCCCCAGTCCAGCCAACCAGCTGCCTTCACCTGGAAGGAAAAGGCAAGAGGAAGGCATGCAGAGAGTTGGGACGCCGGGTGAGCTTGTGCGAGGGCAGCACATGCACAGAATGGGAACATGATTGTGAAGACAGAAAGAGGGGGAAAATGACGCACCGTATCACTGATTGCGGTGTTGATGACAGCCACGCGCGCATAAGGCTTCCAGGGCCGACCCAGGTACGACTTGTTGAAGAAGTCGCCCTGGATGTTGGAGTTGAGGATGACGATGCCCGTGTTCTCCGTGTAGTTGGTGCGCCCTGAAGCTGTGAGCGGCGCATTGCTGTGCGGGCGGATGTGGAAGGTGCAGTTGTCCAGCACGGCCGCACCGTTGCCAAACACGAAGTCCACCGACCCGTTCACATAGCAGTTGCGATAGTACTGCCGCCCACCGTGCGTGTACAGCGTGTCCTGAAGTCGGGAGAGGGAGGGGGGTCACCGCAGGGAAGGAGGGGCGAAAGTGGGACAATGCAAGTTTGCAGTGGATGGTGCAGCAGTGCAAAGAGAGAGCGAGTGGGGCAAGTGTGGAAGACATAGAGCAGGGGGGATTCACGGTGCATTGAAGTCAGGGGGTGCACACCTGCCATCCAATGAACTCGCACTCGTAGAAGGCAGCATTGTCGCCCGTCTGCCTGAACGCCACTGCCTGTTGGCCCACCGCCCCTGCCGTGTTCTCAAAGCGAATGCCGACGGCCGCAAAGCCACTGGCGTCCACAGCTGCAGGGGCAGAGAGGAGGGAGAGAGGCAGAGACAGCAAGATGTGCGCAGAGAGCGAGCGTGAGGGCACTGGCAGAGGGGAGAAACGAAGGAATGCTGAGAAAGAGGTGGAGAGGCAGGAAGGAGGGGCATGCAGCGAGTGTGGGGTCTCACCAACAGTGGGGGTGCTGAAGGTGCCGATGCCAGCAGCAACGCTGTCGTTCCACGAGATGATGGTGGAGGCGGCGCTGAGCCCAATGAGCGTCACGTTCTTGCACGTGGAGTTGACGGCCACCTTCTCGCGGTAGAAGCCCGGCTTGATAAACACCACAAAGCGCCCCCTGAAGCCCGGCGGATATGCCCTGATGGCCGCCTGCACGCACCACGTGGGAGAGGGCAAGTAAGGCCACACAGCTGAGGGAAGGGCTGGAGGTCGTGACATTGCAAGTACGCCTAGCCGTTCCCTTCCCTTCGCCTCCCTGACAAACCAGGCCTGCCTCAGCAGTTCCCCGCCTCCCCCCCCGCACCTGCCTTCTGTCTCTCTCGTTGTGGTTCCCCCCCTCGCACTATAACAAACACGCACACACACACGCGCCCACTCTCGCACCTGCACTGTGAGGAAGTTCCCCGAGCCATCCTGTGCCACGGTGACAGTGGGGGTGATGCGCGGGGCGGGAGGTGGCGGAGGGGGGGAGGCGATGGAGGCGGGGAGGGAGGGGGGAAAGGCGGAGGCGAAGGAGGAGGGGGGGATGGAGGGGGAGGTGAAGGGGGGGGCGATGGAGGGGGAGGAGAAGGCGGAGGTGGGGAAGGAGGGGGAGGGGAAGGCGGAGGTGGGGAAGGAGGGGGGGGGAAGGGGGAGGGGGAGAAGGAGGAGGGGAAGGAGGGGGTGGCAAGGGGGGAGGTGGGGAAGGAGGCGGGGAGGGTGGTGGGGGAGGACTTGGGCCCTTGCGGTAGGTTGTGGGGTCACTGAGGTTGAAGGGCACGCCAGTGCCAGTGGGCACTTGGGCAGTGTGGTTGGCAGTGGTGTTGGTGCCAGGAGTCGTTGCGGGAATGGAGTTGTGGGGGTCGGCCACGGTGATGGCAGTGGCGGTGCCGTTGCCAATGGTGGTGGGGCCAGTGGCAGCGGCGGACTGCAGCAGGCGACGGCGCGTGGGCGAGGGCAGGGCGGCGGCAGCGGTGTCGTCGCCTGCGGCGATCATGTCTGCCATGTCCGCCGCTCGCTCCAGGGACTCCATCAGCGATGCGCGCATCTCCATCGCCGCTTCCTGCACACATGCCACCACCACCCGGAGTTAGGGGACATGTCCCTGGGAAGCAAGGCCAGGCGAGGCGAGCTGGCGAATGCATGGTGGCGAAAAGAGCTCTGGAGAGGGCTGAACGCAAGCAGTGAGTGTGACGGCGGCGGAATCCCACCATGCACGGCGACTGCCTCATCAAGGCAGGGTAGTGAGGGGCGGGGGCAGAGGGGGGCAGCAGGATGAGGCACTGACCTGCAGCGCGAGCACGCGGGCGTCGCTGGAGCTGCCCGGCGCGAAGAGGTCGAATCCCTCGGCGCAGTCGAGGGCGAGCGTGGCGGCGGTGGTGAGGTGGATGCGCGGCACATTCACGTCCTCGTCGCCCCGCTCCACCATGCCCGCCGCCTCCTCCACACTCTCCCATGCCACGCCCATCTGCCACGCCACGCACCAACCACACACCACGCGCAAGTTACGCCCACGAACCACCAACGCTTGCATTACACGAACTGTTACCTCTAGGAACTTGGGAAGACTGATCTCAAAACCACGGAAAGTACTCGAACGGATTGACGGCGGAAAATAACCCACCGCCCCACTCTGCTGGCACAAGCAGGTGCCATCATCTCACCTGTTCCACGCAATCGCGCGCCAGGTTGCGCCACGCCTCGTCCGCGCCCACCAGCTCCGCAGCTCGCGACCGCGCCACTGCCGCCGCTGCCTTGCCGGCCGTCATGTGCGCCACGGCTTCCCGCGCCTTGATCTGGAATTTGGCAGCGCGCCACAGCACCAACTCGCGCATGCGCACGCCCCACAATGCATCCGCGCTCCTTCCGCCATGCGTCCCGCCAGCGTCAGCCGCGGCGTCGGTGCATCCCTGGCCGGCACCTGCGCCCCCTGCGCCCGTCTCGGGGGGTCCTTGGCCGGCACCTGCGCCACCTGCACCTGCGTCGGGGGGTCCTTGGCCGGCGCTTGCGCCACCTGTGCCCGCGTCGGGGAGTTCCTGGGCGGCTGCGTCAGCTGCGCTCTGCTCCACGAGCGAGCGGTCCTGCTGAGCACTGACAGCCATGGCGTTTGGGAGCCATGCTCGCGGAAGGGGCAGCAGACCGAGACTCGCGGAGGCTGTCCAGCGAGAGGAGCGGGCCGCGCGTGGCGCGGCGTCCGCTGACAGTGGTGCAGGGCCGAGGAGAAGGGCCGCCATGGCGGCGACGAGAAGCACCGTCGCGCGATTCATGGTGATTGTAATGACCCTTGCCCTTATATCATGGGCAACAAGGGTTGAAGTCCAAACTCAACATCCAAGATCCTAGGATATAAAATGGGGTGCAAAATCAACTAACGATCCCCTAGCGTGGTATTTAGGAAGAACCTCCTCTAAGAGGTAGTTTAAGTTTGAGGAAAACCCTTGAAGAAAAGTGCTTGAGACTCTGGTTGGGTAGGGCTTCCCCTAGGAGATCACACTAGAAGCCACTAGTGTAGGGAAGCTTGTGAGGAGAACTCATGACTTAGAGAAAAATCCCATTTCAAGATTGATTTCTTGGAGTGGGAAGTTGAGAATGAGCTTCTCAGCCCAGACCCCTTCCAATGACTCCCAGCAGCTGCTCAACCTCCTCCATGGCTCCAAGGAGGTGAGCTAGCTTATGTGGCAAAGGGTTGGATTTCCAACCAATGAGAGGTTTACAGCAATATATTCAGATTAGCATTTAGTGTACAGCATAAGAATATTCGAGTTGAGTTGGCACTGCCAACCAACTCACTGGTTCTGATTGGTCGAAAACCCAACCATCGCGTGAGTTGGTAATTTTCGCCAACTCAATTTGTACAACTAAAATCTGATTGGCCCGAAGTGTCGACCAATCCCAATCCTCCCCTCCCAACCCTTCCTTCCTATTTCGCGCTACCTAGCATAGGTAGCCGTATTGTGGAAAGCGGTTGGGAAGGTCGTTTCTAGGCCCGCGTACTGTGCAGAGGCCATGCGTTACACTCCTCCCCCTCCAGGTGGCAACGTCCTCGTTGCCGTAGAGTGCTTCTGGGGACGGGTGCTTCGAGCGCGCCGAATCACATTACGACCAGGGTCAACACCATCCACTGGTTGTGAGGCTGCTCTTTGAGCCAGGTCTTCCAGATATCCGTGAACCGCAGTTTCGGTCAAATGTTCCTCTGGCTCCCATGAGTTGTGTTCAGGCCCATAGCCTTTCCACTTAATAAGGAACTCGCGTACTGTCTTGCGGCCGCCCTGTCGATCACGGTGCATGAGCACACGCTCGACCTCATAAAAGAGTTCCTCTCCGAGGACGATCGTTGGCGGAGGTAAGTACTTGCCTTCAGCAATGTACTTATTGAGCAGAGACACGTGGAAGACATTGTGAATCTGCAATGTTTCGAGTAACTTCAACTTGTAAGCTACCACACCAACACGCTGGACCACCTCGAACGGCCCAATCCATCGAGGGAACAGCTTTCGTGCCCCAGGGATTTTGAGACGAATGTTCTTCGTGCTCAATAATACCTTGTCTCCAACCTCAAAAGAGACTTCCCGGCGTTTCATGTCGGCATAAGACTTTTGTCGCTGCTGAGACAGCTGCAGCCAGCGGCGAGCAGACTTGAGCGCTTCTTGCTGCTTGCCCACAAAGTCTTTCGCGGCAGGGACTCGCAGTCCGCCTATCCCATGCGTAGCAGGTGTCGTGGGATGCCGACCACAGTTCAGAATGAAGGGTTTTTCATGGGTACCTTCATGGACGGAATTGTTCACTGCGAACTCAACCACAGGTAACAAGTCATCCCAATCATCCTGTGTTGGGCCAATGAATGAACGAAGCACTTGCTCAAGAGTACGATTCGTTCGCTCGGTCTGCCCATCCGTTTGGGGATGGAAGGCTGACGACATCTTTAGCTTCGTTCCGAGTGTCCGTGTAACTTCGTGCCAGAACCGGCTTGTAAAGCGCGGATCTCGATCGGACACCAGCACACGCGGTAACCCGTGTAAGCGGAACACATGTGCTACAAACAACTTGGCCGTATCTTCCGCAGATACGTCTGTTGTAGTAGCAACGAAGTGCACCATTTTGGTCAGTCGATCCACAAAGACCAAGATCGCAGTATGGCTGTCTCGTGTTTTTGGGAGGTCTGTGATGAAATCCAGTGAGACACTCTCCCAGGGTTCGTCTGGAATCTCCAGTGGTTGAAGCAAACCACCAGGCTTTTTCGTGTCTGACTTGTTGCGAGCGCATGCATCACAACGCGACACGAATTGTTGGACCTCAGTCCCCAATCCAGGCCACCAGTACACGTCACTTAAGGCCCACCGGGTTTTCTTGATACCCAGGTGTCCCCCGTACTTGGTGCTATGCACTTCCTCAATTATATCATTCCGCAGGTTACCCACGTGGGGTACCACAATCTCTTTCTCTCGCCACCAGAGCTCATGCTCGTACTTGAGGCCCTTCGTATTTTGTGGGTTCTGAAACCAGGAGTCAATATGGTATCCTGTGCGGATGCGTTTCAGAAAACCACTGAAGGTGACCTCACTCACTCGAGCCACGGCAAGAATACCGAAGCAAGCAGCAACCACCGCCTTATCCTCGGTTTCATCAAGCCCAGTTGCTGCCCCTATCGGCTGTCTGCTGAGGGGGTCAGCCATGTTCGTAGAACCTGCACGATATCGAATATCGAATGTGAACCCACTAAGGAGTTCTGCCCAGCGGGCTTGGCGCCGAGTGAGCGTGGCTTGAGTAGAGAAATAGGTGTTCGGACAGTGGTCTGTCGTGACCACAAACTCCACACCTTCCAGATAACATCGCCATGTTCGCAGCGCATGCACGACCGCCAGCAACTCTTGTTCTGACGTCGTATAGCGCTGCTCTGCCGGGGAGAGTTTCCTACTCTCAAATGCCACTGGGCGGCCCTCCTGCAAGAGTACCGCCCCAATCCCTACTGTCGAGGCGTCTGTGACCACCTCATAGGGTTTAGAAGGATTTGGCAATACCAGAACCGGAGCATTGGTCAGCTTTGTTTTGACTTTGTCAAATGCCTCTTGGCATTGTCGAGTCCACTCCCATGCACTACCCTTTCGGGTAAGTGCTGTCAGAGGGGCAACGACAGTTGAGTAATTTTCCAAGAACCGGCGGAAATAATTGGCCAGGCGTAGGAAGGACCTGATCTGGCCCACGTCTTGTGGGACAGGCCAATTCTGAACAGCCACCACCTTCTTGGGGTCGACTTTAAGTCCGTCGTTCCCGACAAGATGACCGAGGTATTCCAGCTCGCGTTTGTAGAAATGGCATTTCCACAAACGAGCATAGAACTTATGTTCTCGCAACTTTCCTAACACCCATTTTAGGTGTAGAGTGTGCTCCTCTTCAGTCTTGGAATAAACCAAGATGTCGTCAAGGTAAACCAGAACGAAGTGCCCGATTGCTTCGCGGAACACATCGTTCATGGCCCTTTGAAAAGAGGCTGGAGCATTGGTCAAGCCAAAGCTCAGCACAAGCCATTGAAAATGGCCAAACGGCGAACGGAATGCCGTCTTGGGAAAATCCTCCTCAGTGATGCGCAGTTGGTGATACCCCTGTGCCAGATCCAACGCGCTAAACCACTGAGCACCCTGGAGTCGATCGAACAGATCTTCTATCCTTGGAAGAGGATATCTGTTCTTTATCGTGATCTTGTTTAAGGCGCGGTAGTCGACGCACATGCGTAAACCACCACCCTTCTTGTTAACAAACAAGATTGGTTCTCCATATGGTGATGCACTTGGCTCAATCCATCCCTTCCTGAGGTACTCCTCAATCTGTTGTTTAGCCTCCTCGTACTCAGCTGGACTGAGGCGATACAGAGGTCGAAACGGTGGGAGCTTTCCAGGCTCCACGGGGATGGTGTGGCCCACGGCGCGGTCAGGAGGGAGTCCGTCTGGAATAGACTCAAAAACCTCCTTAAACTCATCCGCCAGTAACTTCATTTGAGGTGGAAAATCCTCAATGTCTGGCATTGGGGTTCCAGCTTCCTCGAGCTGTATGACGAAAAGTGTATTAGCCACGCGGTAATGCTGTCCGAATTGACATGCCAGAGCAAAACACACGTCTGCACTTTTCGTAATTTGAACCACCGGGATGGTCATGTTGACAGACACCTGCCACTGGATTGGTTCACCATTCTTGGTGAAAGAAACTGTGTTATCCTGGAAATCCAAAATAACCTCATTTGCACGTAACCAATCCATTCCCAAGACTACGTCGACACCCGCAAGCAAGGGGAGAACGTAAGTGCGAATCTTTTCGCTATAGCCTTGGATTTCCATGTCGATCAATGTCCGTCCTTTGCTTGGGATAAGACTATCGTCCCCAAGACGAATGGGACATGACGGTCCTTCAACGAGGACCCCAAGCGGTGTGACCCACTTTTCATCAAGGAGGGAAACAGTGGCACCTGTATCGACAAGAATTTTCGCGCTATGTCCGTTAACGCGACCCGAAATGAGTAGATTTTGTTGATGCATTGGGCGGATGGGGCATGCCACAATGTTCGACGAGGGTTTGTAGTACACCTTGACATTGTGGCGAGCTCGTCCAAAGGATTCCGATTTGGTCCACCACACATGGTGTCCCTTGTCCCAAGACGCCAGCACAACCCATCCTCGAAGCGATTTGAACGTTTCGCCCTTTACTGTACGAGTCACCACGGCGACCGCAGTCAGGGGGTGCTCTTGAGTACAACGACTCACGACATCGAGTACAGAAGGCAATGTTTCCAGGCCACAGTAAACGACTGAGAATTTATCGCGTAACGCTTCGATGGATATAGCATCAAGTGGGTACGATCGAGGTGCAAACATTGACTTTTTATTAAAAGAAGAGGCAAACAAACAAGAGATTTTGCATTCAGCAAGCTTCTCTAGCTTTACTAAATCATCGTCACATAAAGCATATGCCTCATCTCCCCGATCTATCTGACCAACTAGGTACCCACACCCTAGTTGGACTTCTGAAAATCCTTCTTACTGCCAGAAGGTCCTTCGCCGCCATTGTTGTTGCCCTTAGGCTTACCACTATGTTTTATGATATTCCTATAGCGGCACTGAAATTCCATGTGACCACGGCGGCCACACCCTCGGCAGACGACATTAGAGAAGTCCCTTGGCGGCCCTTTGTAACCGCCACCATTCGCCCTCTTAGCCGGAGGACGCTGCTGGTTACCATTCTGGTGGAAGGGCCTCTTGTACCCATGGCCCTTCCCCTTGGAATTCCACTGGCCACCACCAACATTGCCACCATCACCCCTCGCCTGAGTCCTCGACTCAGGCTGGTCGGTGGAAGGCGTTGCTAGCATACGAACAGTCTCGTCCGTTGCTTGAACCGCCTCTTTGAGCTCCTTGTAGGTGCTCCATTTGTTGAGGCCATTTGCGACATGCTTATCCTGCAGGGACTGGGGCAAATTCTGGAAGAAGATATACATAACTTCATTCTCAGACAGCTGCTTGCCCATCAGTCGCAGAACGCCCTCAAACTCTTGTGCATATTTCTGCACTGAGCGATCGCCACACTTGATGTTTTCAAGGCGACGACGCACCTCCATGTCAGTTGTCTTGACAAGAAAAGCCGCTTTCATTGCAGCACAGAACTCGTCCCAGGTGAAAAACTTTCCACTTGCTTCGAGCTGTTTCCGGCTAGCAAACATGGTTTGGCTAGCATGCTCATCCAACGCACCAGAGACGGCGGTGACACGAGCGTTGGTGCGCACGTTGTGGAGAGTCAGCATTTCATCCATAGTTGTCACCCAGTTCTCAACATCCGTCTTGCCATGGATGAATTTTGGGAGCGCAGTGGGGAGCGAGCCAAAAGGCGTTGCCATGGGCTGGACAGGTTGCTGAGGTGCTGCAGTTGTAGGAGGTGCAACAGGCGGCGGGTTGGATTGGGTGCCCGACGGGCCAGCAGTAGCGGGTGAGTGTTGGTAGATAGGACCCCGCCGAATATCCCTGTACTGGTTCTGCAGGTGGGCAATAGCAGGTTGCATCGGGGCGATTGTAGATTGCAGTTGGGCAGTTGTAGTCTGCAGTTGGATGATAGCAGCTTGCAGCTGGTCGCACGTTTTCTCCAGGGCCTGGATTTGATTGCCCCTGTTATGTAACAGACGCTTGTGATCCCGTACCTCTCCATATGCCATATTGAGATCGGCTTGCAGCCTAGTCGTGTCGGTCTTTTGTGTCGCCAAAGCAATATTGAGGGAGTTGATGTGTCCCTTCTGCTGATTGATTATAAGCTGCTGCTCAGAGACTTGTGCTTGGAGTTTAGCCACATCATCGGAGAGCGACCATTCCTCGATGCCATCATCCTCCCCCTCTGCTCCATCAATCCCTTCTGCTTCTCCATGCTCTTCATTACCCTCATTCTCCAAATTCAGGTCCACCAATTCAATGTCAGCCATAGCCTCATCTTGCTGTTGGTTATTACTGGCAGCAAGGTTGGCTCCCTCAGGAGTCACATTAGGCTCCTCCCTTTCCAAGTTCTCCAAAACTTGACTTGAAGTCATGGTAAAACAAGGAAGATATTTCAACAGATCTGGAATGTTCTTTAAAATCTCTTAAGAAATCTGTTCAAGTCCCAATCACTGCAGTGAGAGGGCAAGACAATCTCTATAAAGAGATCTCTCAACAGAATAACTTAATAAGAGAAATTACAAGAAATACAATCTGTTGCCCAATCCCTAGCACCTCAATGCTAGGGCAAGATCTAAACTAGATCTTGCAACAGATCACAGATCTGAAACCCACTCCTCAAGGGAGTCTTCCACCAACAAGGTGGGTAAGAGAGAAAATGTTCTCTCTTCAAATCTTGAATGGTGGAGGTAGGAGAAGAGGTTGTGCTGGGAAATTGTTTTGAGAAGTGGAGGAATTGATGAAGATCTTGAAGAAGCTCTTCAAAATGACTTGGAGAAACTTGTGATCTCTTGAAATCTTCACTCCAATGTCTTGGATTGAAGGCCAATCACCCCTCTAAAAAAAAAATAGATCAAGAAAAATCCCACAAGGCTTAAGATTAACGTAGCTCTGATTACCAATGTAATGACCCTTGCCCTTATATCATGGGCAACAAGGGTTGAAGTCCAAACTCAACATCCAAGATCCTAGGATATAAAATGGGGTGCAAAATCAACTAACGATCCCCTAGCGTGGTATTTAGGAAGAACCTCCTCTAAGAGGTAGTTTAAGTTTGAGGAAAACCCTTGAAGAAAAGTGCTTGAGACTCTGGTTGGGTAGGGCTTCCCCTAGGAGATCACACTAGAAGCCACTAGTGTAGGGAAGCTTGTGAGGAGAACTCATGACTTAGAGAAAAATCCCATTTCAAGATTGATTTCTTGGAGTGGGAAGTTGAGAATGAGCTTCTCAGCCCAGACCCCTTCCAATGACTCCCAGCAGCTGCTCAACCTCCTCCATGGCTCCAAGGAGGTGAGCTAGCTTATGTGGCAAAGGGTTGGATTTCCAACCAATGAGAGGTTTACAGCAATATATTCAGATTAGCATTTAGTGTACAGCATAAGAATATTCGAGTTGAGTTGGCACTGCCAACCAACTCACTGGTTCTGATTGGTCGAAAACCCAACCATCGCGTGAGTTGGAAATTTTCGCCAACTCAATTTGTACAACTAAAATCTGATTGGCCCGAAGTGTCGACCAATCCCAATCCTCCCCTCCCAACCCTTCCTTCCTATTTCGCGCTACCTAGCATAGGTAGCCGTATTGTGGAAAGCGGTTGGGAAGGTCGTTTCTAGGCCCGCGTACTGTGCAGAGGCCATGCGTTACAGTGATGGTCCTGGCTGCCACGCCACGACCACGCTCGCTGTCGCGGCGCTGCGAGGCGGGGCTCAGACTGCTGGCGGGCTGCCTTGGCGCCCTCATCACAGCGCTGCTGGGACGCAATGCTCCTCTAGTACCACCACAAACGACTCGATCTCGATCTCAATCGTGGGTTTGAAATGCGAGACTCTGATGCATGCTGCACAGGTTGTCCAGCTTTGTACTACAGCAGCGACTCGCGAGGGAGGGGCACTCCTCCGCCAGCCAGCGTCGACGGCCACTCGGAGTGGCGTGTCGAAACAACAGAGTCTGCTGGTGGAGTGCAGCCATGGGTGGCAGGCGTCGCTTCGTGGTTGCCGGCCTATCGAAGCGGCTGTATTGTGTGACGAAAGCCTATCGTTGATCTCGGACGCGGAATATTCCGAGCCGCTTGTAAGCCTTCCTGTTCTTACGCATGAGCGTGCAGTCCCGCCACAAGAGTCTTGAGTGTCAGAGCGCGCGGGCTTTCAGCGGGTGCGGACTTTGAAAGGCTTTTTGTCGCTCACAACCGCCGCCAGTCGGAGCCTCGCAGTCTGTCAGGCTGCCGGCTTATTGTCGAAGCGACGCTCTAACCAGCTGGCGACGTTCCATTACCGCGTCGCGCTCGCTTCGCTCAACCACGCTGCAGCAATTGGAGCAGTCAACTGCAATGTGCACCCAATGAACAGTCAAATTCAAAGCTTCGTAAAGCTTGCTATTGAACAGGCAACCGTCGATTTGGCGAGATGATACGAGATCGTGGGTGGTGGTGGAGGCGAGTCGCATGTGCCGTCTGTAAAGGTACCGTCGATCTTGGCTGACAAGTATCAGTTGAGCATTCTGGTGCTGTGGCTTGTTCACGTTCGCAGACACTCTGACTGTCCCCTTGAGATGGTGCTCTTGTCGGCTGAGCTTGTTCCCGACCAGGCACTCCTCCCAATTCCTTTCACCCCAAGCGCAAAGCAGCCCCGAGCATCAGGCTCGGACTCACTAGAAGCCCTCGCTAAAATCACACCGAACAAACTGGGTCACCAAGCACTACCAAACCGGGCAACAATGGGGCGGGAAGGAGGGCGAACCCGAATCGCGCGCCTTCCAGCCTCTGAGGAAGGAGCAGTTTCTGACACCGTCGAGATCAATACCGGGCAGGGCGCTCTGAGTCAGCGTGATTAAAACGGGTGTGCATTTTAGAATATAAAATACATTACTCCATTGGTCTTCATGCTTCTCCATTTATAATGAAGCGCAAAGAGCGTGTGTCGACTAATTGAGTAGCGAGGAAACAATACAAAGAGGCAACATCACAACAACAGGGAGCCTGGATATAGCTAGGCCTAGAGCACACATTCGAGGCTCAGTAGAGCTGAGAGATGTGGTTCGTAAATTGGCGCGAAGCACCCATGCATGAAACAACAAGGCGAGCAAAATGCATGCGGCTCATCAGGAGACCACATTTGGGTGCCGCGATTAGAATTTCGTGGCAGAGCTGAGCGGCAACCCCGTCATAGCAGTGTACACTTTACTAACTAAAACCCGGGATAAGGAAATGCCATTTACTTACACTCTCAGGCTGCCGACCTATTGTCGAAGCGACGCTGCAACCAGCTGGCGACGTTCCATTACCGCGTCGCGCTCGCTTCGCTCAACCACGCTGCAACAATTGGAGCAGTCAACTGCAATGTGCATCCAATGAACAGTCAAATTCAAAGCTTCATGAAGCTTGCTATTGAACTGACAACCGTCGATTTGGCGAGATGATATGAGATCGTGGGTGGTGGTGGAGGCGAGTCGCATGTGCCGTCTGTAAAGGTACCGTCGATCTTGGCTGACAAGTATCAGTTGAGCGTTCTGGTGCTGTGACTCAATCAGGTTTGCAGACACTCTGACTGTCCCCTTGAGATGGTGGTCTTGTCGGCTGCTTGTTCCGGAGCAGGCTCTCGTCCCGATTCCATTCGCCCCATGTGCAAAGCAGCTTCGAGTGTTAGGATCGGACTTACTTGAAGCCCTCGCTTGACTCACACTAAACCAACTACCGTAGGTCACCAAGCACTACCAAACCGGCAACAATGCGGCGGGAAGGAGGGCAAACCCGAATCGCGCCTCTTCCAACATGTTGGAACCCGTCATAATAGTGTACACCTTACTAAAAAAAACCCGGAATAAGGAAATGTCATTTACTTACGCTTTCCCCACTCTAAGGTATGGTCTTAGCTAAGACTGCCGACGTCACAGATATTGCGTGACTGGAGATAGACTCGTACCACATGGTAGTTCTCGATCTGTGCCAAGGGCACCCAATTGTTTTCCATGGACGTCCGGTCCTTCATGGACACCAGAAACTCGATCAGGCGAGCTCCTTGAGGATCCTTGGTCTGATGGCTGAGAATCTTCACAGGTTCGATGGTTGGTTTGACAAGCGGTCGGATGTTCAGATTGGCTCTATGCCATGGTAGTTTGCTAGTGCTGGCGATGTATGGTTGCCGCAGCTGCACGTGAAATGATGAGCTAATATTCTAGGTGGCAGGTACCATGTTGCTGATTGTAAATGGTCCACAGTAGCGGGGGTTTTAGTAAATGGTCCATAGTTTCCAAACTATGGGCAGTCGAAGGTTCTGAGTATCGAGCAGTACTTAGTGTCCCGCTTGGCACGTCACAACTCGTCGGTGTGAATCCACGTTGTGTTTGGAAAGAGTTTTCGCACGCTTAATGGCTCCGGCTGCCCGATCACGTGCATTATGAAATATTTATGCAAACTCTTGGGCTCGGGGCACGGGATTTTTGGTGTCGGATGTGATGGGCACTGCGGGGTTTTGTCCGTAGTTCAGGTAAAATGCTGACTGTCTAGTAGTGGCTGCGGGGCATTGTTGTGCGAACTCGATCAGCGGCAAAGCTCCCAGTCCGCCATGTTATATCAGGTGGCGCGAATCAACTGCTCAATTGTCAGATTGGCATGTTCGCTCTCTCCGTCAGTCTCAGGGTGATGGCGGAGGAGAATTGTAGGCACGTGTTAGGTTTATTGAGAGAATATTGACAAAGGGAAAAGTGTCGAGGGGTACAAGAGCAGGGATGTACCCTCTAAGAACTGACCTGACTAGGCTATGTGCAAATATGATATAGGTAATCTATATACGTACATTTGTTGACACACCCCCTAGCCTAAATAGCGGTACTTCATAACAAGGAAAGTACACAAGGGCAACACTACTAGTCTAACCTTTGGTGAAGGTAACAAGGCAACTTAGGGCAGCACTACTAGTCTGACCACTGAGACAAGAGGCCACAAGGCCAGTCAGCAAGTGTAGCAAGGCAAGCATGTACTGAACGATAAGTACAAGCAGGTTTAGTATGACTCTGGATACAAGGAGTAGTACTACTACTGAGACTAGGCCAAGCTGAGTACAAAACCGCGTATGGTTACGAGATGCAAGTGCCTTGGTGAAGATATCACTAGTACTGGCCTCTGAGGCCAAGTGTACCATACGAGCCTGACCGCACTGCTGCAACTAACGAAGCAGGAAGTTCCGCAGCTCGATGTCCTTTGGCCTGCCCTCAAGTCGAGCCTCCTGACACAGGGGGGTCATGGCCATGTTGTCAGCGAACAGGACCAGGGCAGACCTAGGCGGCTCACCTAAGTCTGTAAGCTAGAACGCCAGCCAGCGGAGCTCCTGAGTGGCAATGGCCCCAGTGTAGATCTGTGCCTCACAGCTTGACTGAGCTATAGACGACGACCTTGTGGGCCTCCACGAGACTGCACCAGCACCAAGACTAAAGCAGTAGCCCTGAGCGTCTCCAAGTCGCCAGCCCACCGCGCGTCTGTGTGTCCACTAAGAACCACCGGCTCCCATCCTTCTAATACAAGCCCCAATCCTGATGTGCTCGCTAGATAGTGAAGTACCCACTTGGCAGCTGACTGGTGGAGTGGTCGGTGCCTGCCTGTAACAACAAAGTGAGCCAAGAGACTGAGAGGGTATGCTAGATCTAGTTGAGTGCAGGTCATCAGGTACATGAGGCACCCTACCAGCTCTGCGTATGGACCACTAGCCTCAGCCGGCTCAGTCGGAACAGGAGCATAGAGCTTGTGACCCACAGGCAGATGGGTAGGCTATGCTGAGGAGAAATGGAGACCAAACTTGTGGAGGATCTGGTGCACCATATATGACTATGAGAGTGTGATCATACGAGTGGCACGGTCACGAGATTGCGCCTCAGCTCCCCCAGGCCTGTACAAGTGTGCCTACTAAGCAACCCGGCCTTCATTGAGGCCAGCGTATCTCTCTCAAGAGTAGCGAAGATACCATCATCTACATATACTAGGATGTAGAATGTGGTCGGAACCGTGCGAACAATGAGAGAGGGGTCAGCAGAGAACGGAAAGAACTGCAGCTCAGCAAGTGTGGTGCAAAGCGTGTCGTGCAACTTACAAGGTGCCTGACGAAGGCCATAGATGGGGTAGCGCAGGCTCCACTAGGTCCCAGGAGGGAAGGACCCAGAGAAGCCAGAGGGCTCTGGAGGTAGACCGACTCATGTAGACTACCTTGCAAGAATGCTGTGGAGAAGTTGAATGAGTGAAGCTCATAGTCACGCTTCGCGGTTAGGTGGAGGAGCACCCGAAGAGTAGTCATTGTCGCGGTAGGGGAGAAGGTCAGGAAGAAGTAAACACCCTCTTGCTGACTGAAGCCTCTAGCCACGTAACACCCCTTGAACTTCGGCGGCTCTCCAGTTGCGCGCTTCACCTTGTAGATCCATTTGCCATTGACTACGTTCTCCCCAAGCGGGGGAAAAGTGTTGATGTAAGTGCCTGTAGATCTAAAGGATGCCATCTCAGCCTCCATTGCCTATATCCACTAGGCTGCCTAGAGCCCCGACACCGCCTCAGCGTAAGAGCACGGGATATGTATATCGAGGGCGTCAGGATCGCCCTGTGGGAATACAACAAGGAGCAGAGATGGGGTACAGCAGTAGCAAGGTAGGTCAGCTCGTACTACATGTCCTCTAGCATGTCAGTGCCAAGGGCAGGTGCATCCCCGACAGATGGAGATCTGGTAGTACCAGAGACCAGAGCGGCAGCATAGTCGAGGTGGTGGCTAGCAGCAAAGTCAGCGACAGCAGCGACAAGCGCTGACTCAGTCTCGGGAGGAGCAGTAGGGTCAGTGACAAGCGACGCAAGCAAGCGCGAGAGGGTAGGATGAGCAGTGCGAGCAGGGAGGAGCAGAGGGCTGCGGGAGAAACGAAGGAGGAGGTAACGAAAGCACGGGGACTAGAGGAGCACGAGAACAAAGGACCATAGGGTGGACATTAGGACGGGGAGAGATAGCACGAGTACCAGAGGGAAGACGGACCCAGTAGGGAAGAAATGGGGACTAGAGACAAGGGGGAAAGGGTGACAAGTCAGGGGACGGAGGAGACCGCGGAGAAAAACGAGCTGGAGAGGAGTCTGGGGGAGGGAACAGTGGGCCATAAATAGGGGCACACACCAGAGGAGGGATGGGCGGTCGGTCAGGGGAACCGGGAGCAAGACCAAGGAGATAAAGGGCAGACTGCGGCTGCTCCTGCTACAAGAGTTGTTGGGACTGCTCCTACTATGGTGCACTGTCCACCAGGACCTCCAGTGGCACCTCGGCTATGACCGGGACTCCCCGAAACAGCACCCCTTGGACTAGAGCCCTCGGACGCACCACCCACAGACCTAGCACCCCGAGAGTCAGCACCCCCAGAGCTCACACCCCCATAACCAGAAACCCCAACACCCACACCCCCAAAGCCCACTACCCCCTGCTGCTTCTGCTGCTGCGGCCGCTGAGTCTGGTGCGGCTGCTGTTGTGACTGTTGAGGCAAAGGGGGAGGTGGCTGATGTGCTTGGGGTTGGGGGAGGCACCACAGGGGCAGCAGGCGCGCCCCCAGCAGCTAGACCCCCAGAGTCACAAGACTCCCCCACGTGCCCAAACGAGGGGAACTAAAGTAAGTGGCGGGGGAGACACCAGACTAGGCCGGCAGGGTGGGAGTGGTGAGGCAGGTGGGGCAGGGATGAGGAAGATAAGAGGAGGAGGCACAGGAGCGCTGCGGTGCTGGAAGCACCGGTAGTAGGGGAGCATCTCGTCGAAGGTCACGTCACGAGAGTGATAGAAGCGGTGGTGTGACGGGTGGTAGAACAACTAGTCAGGGGAATCAAGCAGAAACCCCAGGAAGAGACAAGGAAGGGCATGGGCTGAGAGCTTGTTTGCGCGAGTGTCATGGACGTGAGCAAGGCTGCCCCAGACGTGAAACGCAGATGCGTCACCAGGAGATTCGGTCCAGAGAAGGGTCGGCGAAACGTGTGACCGTTGGGAGTGCGGCCACAGGTTAAGCTGGTGAAAGGCCATAGAAAATGGGGTGCATGGGCGTGGACCATGGAGGTGTGAGCTACCTCTATGACCAAGGCGATGCGTTGCTCAGCGACCCCATTCTGCTGTGGGGAGTCCAACAATGTGTACTTCTGGCGGATGCCCTCTGCCTCTAGCACTCTAGGACAGTTCTGTCGTGCAGACTCGCCACCACGGCCAGAGTGTCAGCGAACTACGGGCAGGTGGTGCTGAACGCGACGCAAGCAGCCACTGGAGGAGAATGGTAGGCACGTTAATTTTCCACTCGAACAGGAACACCGTGGTGAAACGCGAGAAGTTGTCAACGACGGCTTGGAAGTAGCGCTCTTGACTAAGACCATGGATCGGGGCAGGGCCTTAGACGTCCATGTGCAGTGTCTGTAGCGGTGCTGTGGTTGGAGGAAATGAGAAGGAGTAATAGGTGGCGCTCTAGTTATAGTCACAATAGGCTCAGATGTGCCTATAATGAGAGATAGAGAGCACAGTCGGATTTCCATCAGACGGATTCAAATATTGATAACGATCTGCTTGTTGAGTCAAACTGTGATCTCTAAGTTGGATCTGGAGCGCGTTTTTGTCCTCTATCAGCAGCAAGTTGAATCATGAAATTCCATGAAGATTTGACGACGCTATGGCGGTTTGACTGGCAGGAGGTATAGCAGCCACTATAGTCTTGGAAGTACAAACTTAGCAAGAAGAGTTCGAGAGGGAGATAGTTCCCAGCCTCTACATACCCCAAGAGCCGAGGTCCAGGTTAGTGGTACACCACCACAGAGTCCCCAACCATGAAGAGTCTCGAAACCAACCCTCCAAGGGGCTACACCAAGTGAAATGTAACACTACACGAAGTAACGTTACTATTTTCACTATTTAATATTTATCCGCGTCCTTTGGGCTTGAAATCTTGAGCTCTTGTTCTTGGATTTGCAAGATAAATTCTTCTTGAGTTGATGGGGGCTTGCTGCACACACCTGCGACACGATGGACACTTCACACTCGACAAAATAGAAAAAACACATGCGACACACAAACGACGACTTGACATGCGAGTTGTAAAAACTCGCTAATGTCTTGACCGACACAAACCACATTGTGATACACCATTCAAACACACACACAAGCACTTGATAGCAATGACATAGACTCACAATTCATTCCATGCCATGCATGCACACACACAAACAAGGACGACAAGCCGAGTGCAAGCCATAGGGTTGCACCAACAAACTCCCCCTCGGATTGTTGGCCTTAGAATCTGCTCCCCTTAGTTCAGAGCCATCCCAGCAAGCTTGCAACACTTCCAATGCTGCTGCTCAACCAGCCTCTTGGTCATCATATCAGCAGGCTGCGCCGTTGTCTTCACGTAGTGCAACTCCACTTCACCCGCGGTTACCATGCTCCTCACCCAATGCCACTTCACCTTCATGTGCTTGGTAAGGCCATGAAGAACGGGATTCTTAGCCAATGCAATAGCACCCTGGCTATCACAGTAGAGTGGGGTAGGTCCTTGCTGCTCCTCCCCAATTCAGCTAGCAAACGCCGCTGCCACACAACCTCCCTTACGGCACGGAAGAGTGCCATGTACTCGGACTCCACCGAGCTCAATGCTTGGTCCACTTGCTCCTTGCTCTCCCAAGCTGTTGGGCCTCCACCAACATAGCAGATGAAGCCTCCCACACTTATCATATCCTCCGCTTCTGATGCCCAAGATGCATCAGAGAAGGCGGTGAGAAAGAGCCTCCCGGGCTCGACTCCATCCGCACCCTTTTGACGCCTTTGTGCCGCCGGGGAGTATTGCAGTCCAACAGTTGCTGTTTGGCCAAGGTACTTGGCCACCCTCTCTCCGGCTGCTACCTGCTCTTCATTAGGGCATTGAACAACCCTAGCCAGCTGCCCAGTAGCAAAGGCTGCATCCGGCCTTGTGTGAACGGCCGCATACATGAGGCTGCCCACCAAGGAGTGAAAACGCCGCCTCTCCTCTTCACCAACACTTTCCTCCGCTGGTCCTTTCACACACTTGAACCCTGAGGGAAGAGGAGTAGCCACATGACCTTCACTCTTCCCAAAGTTTGCAGCCAAGGCCTCCAAGTACTTCTTTTGATGCACTCGCATCCACCGCTTCTCCACATCTCGCTCAATGTGAAGCCCAAGGTAGTAGTTGACGTCACCAAGGGTCTTGCACTTGAACTTGTCTTGAAGCTTCAGCATCACCTCCTTCACAAGGTCAGAGGAGGGTGAGAATATGAGGATGTCATCCACATAAACCACCATGAAGCTCCTCTGCTCCCCCTCGCCAAGCATGAACAAGGATTGATCGGCCGTTGAGGGAGTGAAGCCGATCGCCTCCAAGACTTCCCGCAGCTTGATGTACCATTGCCTAGGGGCTTGCTTGAGGCCATAGAGTGCTTTCTTCACCTTCCACACTCTGACACTCCTATCATTGTACCCCTCTGGCTGCTCCATGTAGGTCTCTTCCTCCAAAACGCCGTTGAGGAAGGCCGTTACAATGTCCATTTGTTTCACCACCCATCCTTTGATGGCCGCCGCGGCGAAGAGAGTTCGAAGGGTTGTACCCTTCACCACAGGAGCATACACTTCATTGTAGTCCTTCTTCTCTTGCTGCTGGTACCCCTTGGCTACAAGTCTGCTCTTGTAGCGCTCAATGTTGCCGTCGGCGTCGGTCTTGCGCTTGAAGAGCCACTTGGAAGAAATCGCCTTACGCCCCGGAGGTAGGTTCACCAAGTCAAACGTGTCGTTCTCGATGATGCTCCCCATTTCTTCATCTGAGGCCTTCTTCCACTCCTTCCCATTGGGGCCCTCCCAAGCCTCCTTGGGATTTGTAGGCTCCCCTGGTATCTCCACCGGAGAGAAGAAGGCAAAAGCGCACTCCTCGCTTTCATCTTCCGCATCATCACCTAGCATGAGAGCCGAACCGGTCAAGGTTGAGTTGGCTGGTCCTCCAAGCCGTTCATAGCTCAACCTATTGGGGGGCTGAGTCCTCCTTCTCCCCCTTCCTTCCTCCTCTGCTGCAGGGACTTGAATGCTCTCATGGCTTTGCGGTAAGTCTGGTCGGTTCCCGCGAGCACTTGTAGCACGAGGCGGAGGTGGCGGTGCACGCTCATTACCTTGCTGCACCTCCTCCTCCTCCTCATCCCCATTCATTTGGGGAGATTGCCTCGTGATTGTGCTGCTGCTACTCAGCTCCAAGGGCAGCTCCACATGCTCCAAGCCGGTCCTCTTCACCTCTCCAAGCCGCACACCAATCTTCGCTTGGTTCTCCGCCTTCCACTCCTTGTACGGTAAGTTCTCCATGAACTTGCAATCTCTGCTCACCAGGAACTTCTTGGTAAATGGGTCCCATAGAAGCCATCCCTTGCTGCTTTGAGCCATGCCCAGGTGCAAGGCCCATGTTGCCTTGGCATCAAGCTTGTTGTGCCGAAGTTTCTTAGGTACAAGTGCCATGCACATGCACCCGAACACCCGAAGCATATCCACCTTCGGCTTCCTTCCAATCCACTCCACATAGGGCACCCATTTGTCTTCTCCCACATGAGTCAAGGCTCTGTTCTTGGCCACACAAGCATGCCGCACCGCATCCGGCCAAAAGTAATTGGGTAGACCGGCTTCAATGAGAAGTCCCCTAGCCGTCTTCGTGAGTGTCCGATTCGCACGCTCGGCGATGCCGTTCATTGCAGGAGAGTAGGGCATGGTAAGAGAGTGCCTTATGCCCTGATTCTTCAGCCTATTTGAGAAATCCTTGCTCAGGAACTCTCCCCCACGGTCAGTGCGAATCGCCTTCACAAGTCGGTCTTGTTGCCGCTCCACCATCGGCAACCAATCGGTCTTCACCGTTTCAGCTACGTCACTCTTCTTGGGCAGTACATACACCCAAGTCATGCGAGTGTAGACGTCCACAATGGTGAGGAAGTACTCTGCTCCAGCAGCTCCAAGCTTCAAGGGGCCCACTACATCCATCACCATCTCATCAAGTGGTGCCTTCGCCGTTGTCTCCGAGCTATGGAACGGGTAGCGGGTGAACTTGGCTTGCATGCATGTTGGACAGCCAAGCACCTCATTGGGCTCCCCCTTGACACGTATCCCACTGACCATCTCTTGCTTAACAATCTGCTGCAAAATGGGCAATGCCACATGCCCCATTCGCCGATGCAAGGTCAGCCAATCACACTCTCCCGTAGCGGAAGTCGGGTTGGAGAAAGTGGCACTCGCAATTGTGCCCCACAAGCTGTCTCCTTTCTCCTTCGCTGCTGCTGCTTTCTTGACGCTTGCTGCCACTTGCCTCTCTTTAGGCATGGGGACCACTGGGATTTGCCACATCTCATTGTAGATGTCCCTGTCCTCATGAAGGTCCCAAAGCTTCCGCTCACCAAGCCTTGCGGTATAGGTTTTGGATCCCTTGGAAGATGTGTCCATGCCGGCCTTTTGCAAACGCCGAACGGAAATCAGGTTGGCTGCTAGGTTGTGCACCAAAAGCACGTTCTTGAGGCCCACCATCTTCCCATCAGCACCCTTGAACATGGCCTTGCCCATGCCCTTCACCTCTGCTCGCTGCCCCAAAGCCGATGTAACATGCTTGACCGGCGACGGTTCGAGTTCGGTGAGCAAGTCCGCACGAGGTGTCATGCTGTAGGTGGCGCCGCTATCGATCACCCAAAAGTCCAGAGAGTGAAGGGTGACCTTTCCCACAGTAGCTGGCTCCTCAAAGCCTTCCACACCTCCTGCTGCAGCTGCCGCTTGCATGGAGACAAAGAAGAATTGGCCCGGGTATCGATCTTCACTCGAGTCCTTGTCGTAGTCTCCACCTTTCATGCTTGCCGCTTCGCTTCCACGACCACCACGGCCTCCACGACCTCTGCCTCTTCATCCCCTTGCTCCTCTGCCCTCTTGGCCTTGAGAAGGGGTCCATCCATCAGGCAATCTGAAGCAATCTCTCCACATGTGGCCAGTCTTGTGGCAAAAGTGGCATTCGCCATCAAATCCACCGCGCCCACGCCCGTAGCCATTGTTGTTGTTGTTGCTGCCATATCCTCCATTACCACGGCCTCCATTGAAGTTACTGCTGCCAAATCTTCCTCCTCGTCCTCTGCCCCTTCCACGGCCGTGCCCACGGCCCATGCTTGCAACTCCGGCACCATCGGGACCCGCCAATTCGCGACGGCGGAAATCTTCTTGTAAGATTTCCCGCTTCACATCTTCGAGTGAGAGACGGGGCAGATCTCGATTAAGGTTGATGATGAGCGAGGACCATGAGTCCGGAAGTAAGGCCAGCAGCTTGGTCTTCTTTTGAAGGTCACTGTAGTTCAGGTCAGCTCCTTCGAGCCGTGTCAACAAGTCGAAGAATTTCTGCACTCCTTCCTCCACCGGTTCGCCTTCGTCAATTCGAAGTGCCGTCATTTGCCGCTCCAAAACCACCGCCACCGCCGCTGTTGCAGGAGCGTGTACACCCTTGAGAGCAGCCCATGCCTTAGGTCCCTTTGCTGGTTCACGCTGAAAAGGCTTGATGTGACGGATTTGGCTGCTCCCCAACTCTTGCCCAAGTAGAAGGTAGCCTTGTGCGCTCTTCCGCACCCACGGGCTCTTCTCCGGGTCGTTCTCGGGGCGCTTCTCCGTTCCTTCCATCACCTCCAGCAGATCATAGTGGTCAAAAATGTTCTCCATCTTGAAGGACCACTCAGCAAAGTTGTCACCGTTGAACTTGTCAAGGCCAAACACTCTAGGCTCATCCCTAGAGGGTCCAAGACTAGGTTGCACTGGAGCAACGGGTGGATCTTGGTGTTGACCTTGTGCTTGGGCGTCTTCTCTGCCTCCAGCACCTCTGCCACCCCCTTCCTCAGGTCTAGGCATGGTCGAGACTGCTCCAAGGGGCTCTGATACCACTTGTTATAGTCACAATAGGCTTAGATGTGCCTATAATGAGAGATAGAGAGCACAGTCGGATTTCCGTCAGACGGCTTCAAATATTGATACCGATCTGCTGGCTGAGTCAAACTGTGATGTGTAAGTTGGATCTGGAGCGCGTTGTTGTCGCCTATTAGTAGCAAGTTGAATCATGAAATTCCATGAAGATTTGACGACGCTATGGCGGTTTGACTGGCAGGAGGTTTAGCAGCCACTATAGTCTTGGAGGTACAAACTTAGCAAGAAGAGTTCGAGAGGGAGATAGTTCCCAGCCTCTACATACCCCAAGAGCCGAGGTCCAGGTTAGTGGTACACCACCACAGAGTCCCCAACCATGAAGAGTCTCGAAACCAACCCTCCAAGGGGCTACACCAAGTGAAATGTAACACTACACGAAGTAACGTTACTATTTTCACTATTTAATATTTATCCACGTCCCTTGGGCTTGAAATCTTGAGCTCTTGTTCTTGGATCTGCAAGATAAATTCTTTCTTGAGTTGATGGGGGCTTGCTGCACACACCTGCGACACGATGGACACTTCACACTCGACAAAATAGAAAAAACACATGCGACACACAAACGACGACTTGACATGAGAGTTGTAAAAACTCGCTAATGTCTTGACCGACACAAACCACATTGTGATACACCATTCAAGACCGTGCTGAGATGTGTGCCTATGACGCAGGAGTGCAGGGTGACCTAAGCGGTGCTGCCACAAGAGGGTCGGGTGGGCAAGGGAGCGATAGAAGTAGCACGCGGCTACCTCAGCAGACACATTAGTCGGCTGGGAGTAAGTGTGCAGTGTGAAGAGACCCGACTGTGGTCACGCTCAAAAGTGGCTAGGTGGCGACCAGTGGCTGTGACTGTGCAAGCTGCATGTCTCTTCCAACCAGGGAACATAGTGGTGACTCCTCGGTCCTTCAGGTGACCGACACCCACATGGTTCCTGGCAAACAAGGGGATATGCAGACCCGTGAGGGAGCCAGAGGGAATAGCTGGACAGGAGGGAGTGGTGTTACGTGCGACAGCTGTGGCGGAGGAGTCTGCAAGTGCGACATGGACAGGCACAGGGAGTGGGGTGAGTGCAGTACCATTTCTAAAGAAGCAACGAGATGCTCCAGAATCTAGGATAAAGAAGAGGGCCGATGTGGTGGGGCACAATGAGTTGTCCCTAACAGAGCCTATGCCTAACGCAGCAGGGGAGTCTACGCGTGACGCAGCAGGGGATCCTAGACTACACACAAGAGTGGCTCCTAGGCTACATAAAACAGGATAACATGAACCAGCAACAGTAGTGTCATCAGCATATAGAGAAAACAATGCATGATCGATAAAGATCATATCCATATCAAAGATAGGAACACCACGACGAAGCAAGGCAGGCCAGGTGGGTACCTGCACCAGCTGGCCGAAGTGACGGCAGTAGAGGTCGTCGAGGCGGTGGAAGCAATGGGCGGCGGTGTGGCCCGGGCGTGCACAGACCTGGCCAGCCTGGGGTTCAGTCAGCAGCTGGTATGTGCAGGTTGCTGCGTCAACAAGACCGCTAATACCCTGGTTCGCAGCAAAGCCACGCGAACCCCAGGGCATCGACTGCCCCGGGGCCCAACCTCCATAGCCACCACCACGGCCACCACTCATAAGACACACTAGCGCCTCGATAGCTGACGCTGTTGCTGCTGCTGCTGCTGCTGCTGCTGCGTAGTCCTCAAATCCAACTAACTACCCTCTCTATCTCCACCCGCACCCCCTCCACCCACTGCTGCTGACCCTCTACGGCCCTTGCCCCCTTTGCCCTTGCCCTTGCCACCAGAGGAGCGGCATGGGGCAGAGCAGCCGCTGCAGTCTCGGTGACAGAGGCGGAGGAAGGAGGGACAGTCACTTAGGAGGGAGCGCTGCCCTGGAATATAGGGACCGCCGGCGCGCCAGTGGAACCAGCGGCGGCACAGAGGCGGTCCTCTACCTTAGTCAGGGAGGTAGAGAAGAGGTCAAGGGTGAGCTCAAAGTGGTGACGAGCAAGGAGTGCGTCGCCTGGCAGGGGCAAGGCGGTCAGGGAGGCGGGTGACAAGGATGTAGATAGTTGGGTAGAGGGGGGGCGGGTCGAGAGCCAGCCTCAGTACAGGCCGCACGCCAGCGGGCCTCAAGGGACAGGTGCTCGACTAATTCTGCTACAGTGCTGAAGGAACTCAGGTCGGGATGGAAGAAAGGAAGGAGACGAACAAGAGTGGCAGACGACGGGGTGGAGTACCTAGCAAGGATAGCCATCCAGAGGGCGCGGGCTGACGCAGCACCCACAAAGTGAAAATTCTCGTCAACCGATAGGCACCTGAGGATGGCGAGACGAGCGTTGGCGTTGCCCGACGCCAACACCAGAGTAGGCAGTACGAGCAACAGCGTGCACAACTTGCTATGCAGACGTCGTGTCAGCAGCAATAGTGCCAGGGGGGGGGGGTTGGGGAGACAGTAGGGAGCTTATTAGTGACGTGGGCGTCCAGGGACTCGTCATCGACGTGCTGACTCATAAGCTGCAGGAGAACTACCTCCTGCTAGGCGGCGAAACCGACCGCCCGCCCCTCCCCATCCAGGCGCAGAATGAAACGCTGGTCGCCAACATGCTGGCTGCTGAGGTGGCAGCTGTGGGCGTGAGGATGGAGGTGGCAGAAGCGGAGACAGCGGCGGCAGCTGCAGCAAAGCTGTGATGGCTGCTGCAGTGGGAGTCGGTGGCAGTGGTTGCGGCTAGCTGGCAGTGGGGTGGCGACGGTGGCGGGCCAGCGGCGAGCTGGCTGACGTTGACGGCGCGGCTGCTGGCTAGCAAGGGCAGCAGCAAGCAGTGCGGTAGTGGTGGCTGCAGCGGTAGGAGCGGCGGCAACAGCAGCGGGAGTTGCAGTTGCAGCAGCAGGACCAGCTGCAGCAGTGGCTGCAGTGGCAGTGGCAACAGCAGGAGGAGCCCGTAGCAGCGGCAGTGGCAGCTGCGGCAGTGGGAGGAGCAGCGGCAGCGGCAAGAGCGGCAACAGCGGTGGCTGCAGCGGCAGGGGCGGCAGTAGGAGAAGCAGCGGCAGCAAGGGCTGCAGCGGCAGTAGCGGTAGCTACTAGTGCGGCGGCAGCGGCGGGTGCGGCGGGCCAGCGGTGAGCTGGCTGGCAGCTGCTGGCGGCTGCTAGATGGCAGGCCAGCAGCAAGCTGGCTGGCGGCTGCTAGATGGCAGGCCAGCAGCGAGCTGGCTGGCGGCTGCTGTCGGCTGCTGGCTGGCGCTGGCGGCTGGCGCTGGTGCTGGCAGCTGGCTGCTAGTGCTGGCGCTGACGACTGGCGGTAAGTGCAGCGGGCGCTGCTGGCAGTGGCAGCTGGCGGTCAGCGGAGGCGGCGGGCGTTGGGCGCTAGGGTCCAGTGGCTAGGTGCGGACGAGCAGGCTGGCGGCCAGTGTTGGCTGGCGCGAGCTAGTCGGCACAGGCGAGCTGGCACTGGCGAGCTGGCACTGACGGCAAGCTGCAGGCTGGCCTTGGCGAGCTGGCTGGCACTGGCTAGCTAGCTGGCGGCGAGCTGCTGGCAATTGCTGGCAAACTGCGGGCTGGTGCTGGCAAGCTGGTTGGCGCTGGCTAGCTGGTGCTGGTGAGCTGGCACTGGTGAGCGAGGGGGCTGGCGCTAGCAAGGTGGCTGGTGCTGGCCAACTCTGGTGCTGGTGCTAGCGAGCGCGGGCGAGCTGGTGCGGGCTAGCGCTGGCCGTCGACAAGTATGAGCGGGTGGCTGGAGGGAGGGGCAAGCGACGAATAAGCGGGGGAAGGGGGGGGGGGGGGGGGGGGAGGGGGTTCGGCTATGAACGAAGGCGCCGGCAGGCGCGGGCCGGTGGCGGCTTGCATGAGCTACGCGATGACTAGGAGAGGGGGAGGAGGGGACAAGCTACGAGGCACGCAGCTAGGGGCGAGGTGCGCTAGGCTATGGCGTGCTAGGGCGGAAGCGTAAGGAGAGGGCGGGACCTAGCTCTAGATGCCATGCTAGGTTATCGAGAGAATATTGACTAAGGAAAATGTCTCGAAGGGTACAAGAGGAGGGCTGTACCCTCTATGAACTGACCTTACAAGTCTATGTGCAAATATGACCTAGCTGATCTATATATGTATATTTGTTGACAGTGCAAGCCAAACTGGTCCCAAAGGTTGTGCCAAAAGTTGCTGGTGGATTTTGTCACGATCGGAAATGATGACGGATGGGATTCCGTGGAGTTGAACAACGGTTGAGATGAAGACGGGGGCGGTTTCTTCGGTTGAGATGCTTTTCTTGGAGGCGGCAAAGTGAGCCATCTTCGTCAGCTTGTCGACAACGACGAATATCACGTCATTGCAGCCATCCCTGGCAGGCCGTCTCGTAATGAAATCCATCGTCACCTGCTGCCATGCACGCTTAGGTGGAGGAATCGGCTGCAGCGGTCCAGTTGGCTTTTGCTTTGATGACTTCATGATTTGACAAGTTCTGCACGACGCCACGTGCCGCTGCACGTCCCCTTGCTGGTCGGGCCAGAAATAATATCTGGTCAACTGTTGGCGTGTTTTCTCCACTCCGAATTGCCCAAAAAATATACTGTCATAGGCTTCGTGCAGTGTAAGGGACTGTACCCTGGTACCTAGATGCGGTCAATCCCTGCCTTTATATAATAGACTCCCTTAGCCGTTGCGAGCGGTTCGTACACACCCGATGTAAAGAATCTATCTGTCCTTAGCATTGCCACGATCGCGGGCATCTCCTTGTCGTGTATTGGATAGTTTTGCTCGGGCGGGTGTAACTTTCGTGACTCGTACGCGATTGTCTGTAGAACCTCGCCAAAGTCCTATAACATTCCTATTACTCATGTCAGTGATGACTTCGAACGGACGGTGAGGATCAGCGATGCGAAGGACAGGGGCTGAGCACAAAAAGGTTTTGAGCGCAGAGCAGGCAGCTTGCTCTTTCTCCCCCCTCCTACACTCAATCCCTTTCCGCAGCCAGTCAGTCAACGGTGCAGTTAACCCCCCCATATTCGGGATAAACATGCGAACATAATTCACGAACCCTACAAAAATCTGCAGCTCCTACATGTTCAAAGGCAGTAGCCATGCTTGCACTGTCTCGATTTTTCGTGGGTCCACTTCGACGCCCTTAGTGGAAATAAGGTGTCCCTGGAATTCTAAACAGTCTTTTAAAAACTCGCACTTAGACCCCTTCGTGAGCAGCCGATTCTCCTGCAGTAACAGCTTCGAGGTTTTTTAAGTGCTGCTCATGGGTCTCGCTGTAGATCAGTATATCATCTAAGTAGACTGTAACACACTTATCTACGAGCGGGCTGAAGTGGTTCATGGTCATTTGAAATGGTGTGGGGACGTTTGTGAGTCTCAAGGACCTAACTACATGCTCATAACTCCCGTACCTGGTTTGAAATGCGGTCTGGTGCTACCTAGTTTGAAACAGAGTCTTGTGATAAGCAACCGCGACTATGCGAATCTGATGGTAACCCCATCGTAAATCTATTTTTGAGAAGAAGCGAGTTGTGCGAAGTTGATCGATCAGTTCATCGGCGCACGAGATGGGGTAATGTGACTTGATAGTCACTTGGTTCAGTGCTCGGTAACCGGTGCACATTCGGTACCTCCCGTCCTTCTTGAGAGTGAACATTTTGGGGGCGAAAAAAGCCGATGAATGTTCTCTCGAGTAAGTAATCTAGCTGCTTCCGTGATTACTTTTAACTCCGGCCGTGATAGCCAAAATTGCCGCAAAACTGTGGGCTCTGTCCCCTGTTACAATTTGATTCGATGGACGAAGGGCTGCTCCGGTGGTAATCTCTTGGGCAAGTCATCTAGAAAGATTTTCAGAAATCTGCGAATCAGCTACACAAGGTTGGCCGACACCGCTGCTGTTAGCCTCTCTAAATCGGACAACTGCGATGCCACATTGGCCGCACCAATGACCACAGCGAAGACCTTTGCTCCTTGTGCAACTGCTCATTTTATCACCACAGGTTTCACCTTTGTCACTCCCCCTGTCATCCCCTTCGTCCATTCTGGCAATAGGACAGTGCGGCTGTTGATTTTCACGGAACAACTGCCGCTCGTCCAGTCTATCCTGGGGTTGAAATATCGCAACCAATCCCGACCCAGTAGCACGTCGAAGCTGTCAAGTGTGGTGTCCACCATTCCCATAAAAATTTTGAAGTCAGATCCACACCTTACCCTTATATTTTCCGCCCGATCTTTTATTGCGGGATCCCATCGACTAGTCAGGCGTCGATCTTCGGTAGACACCTATCTAGGGGTAACTTCATTTTTTTGGCCGTGGCGAGGTTGATGAGGCTGTAGCTGGCACCTCCGTCCACAAAGATTTTATTTTATTTTCCCTTGAAACCTACCCTTTGAAAAATAGGGTAATTTGCCACTGCACCCTCCTTAATTTAGCCGGGTTTGGTCGACTGCATGAATATGTATCAGAACTCGATGAGGGTCGTCGGTCATGGGCGAGCAGGTTCCATCAGAAGTAGGCCCGTTAACTGCTGATACTAAGTGTTTCCCTGATCGCCGAAACTCTCCTACCCTTGATTCCACTTCTTAAGCTACTGTGGGCATTCTGGCTTGCGGTGTCCCGGCCAGCTACACCAGAAACATCGGCCCTTGAAGGTTGTAATTGCTAAGGTCGAGGATATAACAGCGTGAACAGTGGCACGCTCGATTGGTCCCCGAGTGCGCCTTCTGTCGTAGGATCCCGCCCTTGGTTTGTATAAAAATCATACTGCTCTGCAACCATCTGTGCCTCCATCAAATCCATAATTTCTCGCACTTGTAGTTCTCTGCGCACATCCGGTCGAAGTCCCGTACTGTATCTGTCGATTTTTTCATCGGGGTGAATGTAGCCGAGCTGGTCGTATAGGTTCTTGAAGCTGCTGGTGTAGCCTTGGACTGATCCAAGTTGGCGCCACATGGGAAGGCGGTTGTGATTGACTGCTTGCATTCACATATTCGAAGCGGCGATGAATTCCCGCGCACCACAGTTGTCACGTGCTGTACTCGTTCACCTCGCAAAAACTTCTTGCTCAGTGATTGGTTGTGTGAAAACGCCTAATCACGTGTGGCGTCGTATCCGGCTCCTATGACTATACTATATGCTGCCACCAATCGATCTTGGCGCCATGTTGGTACTTGCAGTTTGCAGGCCGGCGAAAGAGGTACTTTGGGGCTGCATGTTGACATTCGCCCCTTCGCCAACTTCCGATTGTCGAGCCCTCGGGCGAAGGTGCATGTGGCTGCTGGTTATCACCAAGTGTTTTGCAATGCTACTGTGTAACTTGCTCTTGTTGTCCATCGTTCGTCGTTGGCGTCGTTGTGTTGTGTCGTGTCTGGTTCAACCGGCTTTGTAGTGCCGATATATTTGATTCTGCTTGGGCTTGTTCAGCACGCAAGCGTGCCAATTCCAGCTGGTACAACTCGTTTGTAAGTTGCACCTCGTTGAGTGTTGCTGCATGTTCTTTGGTAGTTATGGCGTTAGACGACGACTGCTCTACCATTTCGTGGAAATTTTGGGTGGCTTTCAGTACGCTGGCACTACAAACACAGTCATGGCTGTAGGTAATTATCGATTAATATTACCTAGACAGCAAATATGCAGTAAGCACAGGGCATCGGCTTCCCTAAGTGTCGCTATTGCAGCGGAACTAGGGAGCAAGGCTGAAGATTGTTGGCTCTGATAGCCGGGCGTAATGAAGCGCAAAGGGCATGTGTCGAGTAATTGAGTAGCGAGGAAAAAATACAATGAGGCAAAAAAAAAAAAAAAGGGAGCCTGGATATATCTCGGGCTAGAGCACACGGTCGAGGCTCGGCAGAGCTGAGACGTATGGCTTGTAAATTGGCGCGAAGCGCCCCGATCTAGGCATGAAACAACAAGGCAGAAAAAATGCATGCGACTCGTCAAGAGACCACATTTGGGTTTCGCGATTTGAATTTCATGGCAGAGCTGCGCAACAACCTTGTTGTAGCAGTGTACGCCTTACCAACTTTATCCCGAGATAAGGAAATCGCGGCAAAGGAAAGATGCCGGTCCTTCCCAAGAAGCTCTCGACCACGGCCTTTGAGGAAGGGACCAAGGCATATGAGGAATCCATGTCCAAGTACAGTATGAGGAATGGTGCAGCATGTGGGAGCAAGCCGGAGCTGCCATCATTGGGGGCTTCATCGGCACTACCCCTTCCGAGCTCATCAAAACTTATCATGACTACCCTTTCACGCACGACATCTGCGAGTATCTCAAGGATCGTTTCCTCAACATACATCTGATGTGGGGGTGGCGATCCTCATCCCCTGCATGTTTCAAGTGCGCCTAGAGGAGTGCCCTGGAATGGCAGATTATGTCGCTGAAATTCAAGGGATTTATCAGGAGCTGAAGCAACTCAGCATTGTCTTCCCAGAGCAAGCCCCTGCAGTAGCTGTGCTTGTTGGGCTGACCCCCTCTTACAATGTCACCAGCTCCATGCTCCTCCATTTCCCACCAGAAGAGCTAACCTTTGCCAATGTCTCTTCCGCTCTTCTCTCTGCTGAAAAGGACAACACTGCGCAGGCTCGAGCATATGCTCCGCACTCCTGTCCCGGCTCCAGCATCCCGTTGTACTGCACCACCTGCTTGTAACCACCACCCACCTTGTTCCTACGTCATCAAGATGGGACCGCGTGCGGGACAGGTATGCGGCAGCACCAATCACCCACTCGCCACCTGCTTCAAGAAGAAGACAACGAGTGGTTCGCCAAGAATGGGACCAATTCCAAGCTGCCCAACTGGCTTCACATGCGCCATCTCAACCATGTTGAGGCCCAGGATATTCAGGACTCAGCCGTTGAGACCCCTAGTCCTGATGTTCGTCTCAACCTATTGTCCTCCGGCCTTCCCATGATCAATGAAACCAGTTCACCGTACTTAGTGTCTGCACATACACTATTTAAACCACTCGAATTTGTCCTGGACAGTGGTGCAACCCACACAGTCCTCTGGGACAAAGAGTCCTTCAAATATTACCAAGCACCCATTTCTCTCCTGGGCGCTGACTCTAGCTTCGCAATATTTGCCCATGGTTCTTCCACTCTTCCATGCCCAGACTTCCCATCAGGCTCAGTCACTGGCATATACTTGCCCACTCTTTGGCACAATCTACTCGTACAGCACGAGAATAAACGAGCACCAGTAACCACCATCTTCTCGGCTCATTTGAATCATTGTGATCTCCTTGAGCCCACCACCGATGCCCTCCTTGCACGCTTCACACTGACAGCCAACAACCTCTACACACTCTAAGTACCTCCATCTCCCACTGAAGCACACTCTACCTCCACCACATCATCGTGCTCTTGTTGTCAGCTCACCGACCCAACCATTCTTTACCACCATCGTCTCCACCATCGCAACTTCCGCATGCTTTTCGAGCTTTCATCCAACAAGTTGCTTCTTTACCTGCCCGAGTCACTTCCTCCACCCTCCACTTCTCCCGCTCCTCCATGCTTGGACTGCGCGCAAAGAAAAATACGCTAGCTGCCTCACCCTTCCTTGCCATTTTCTGCAGCCGCCCTGCTTGACCTTGTCCACACGGACATTTGGGGCCCAGCTCGAGTGTGGTCTCGTGGCAGGCACTCTTACGTCTTAGTGCTAATTGACGATCACTCTCGCTATGCGTTCGTCCACCTCCTCTCCTCCAAAGCAGCAGTTTTGGATGTCGTTACCGCATGGGTTCGACAAGCCTAAAACCATTTCCGCACCTTTGTCAAGTGCCTTCATTCCGATGGCGATGGAGAATTTCAAAATCACTCCCTTTCAAGCGTTATGTGCCTCCCAAGGCATTTGCCAGACCTTCACCCTTCCACACACCCCGCAGCAGAATGGCATTGCTGAATGTCAAATCGTACCCTCGTGCAAATCGCACGTTGTCTCCTCACGCACACTGGTGCTCCACCTCTCTTTGGAGTTACGCAGTCCTCCATGCCATGCTACTTTACAACCTTCACCCTCATCTTCTTCGGCCTAACATCACTCCTGCCGAGTTGTGGACCGGCTCTAAGCCTTCACACGTCCTCTCCACGTATGGGTGTGTACCGCTTAAGTCCTCCTCAATCCTCTAGAGTGTCGCAACGACGGCAACAAATTTGCTCCCAAAACTCAACCATGTGTCTACCTCGGCCACACCTGGACTCTCCCGACTACCTTTTCATCAATCCCTCCACCAACCAGCTCATTCGCAGCCGCGATGTCGCATTCGACGAGAGTTGCCCTTTTTACCTCTCCTCACTGTCCACCACCGCTCCACCTTCGCTTGTGTGGGCTGATTTCGATACTTCACCCTCTCCACCTCCTCCCTCTGCCACTGCTCCACCAGCCCCCTCACTCTCACCTCCTCCATTGTCATCCACTCTCTCTCACCCCCCTTCTCCCACCGGCTCCATTGCTCCTTCACCTCCGCCTGCACTTGCACCTGCCCCTGCCATTGCACCTCCACCTCCCTCTCCTCCCCCGCCTCCCCCTCCACCTGCATATCCATCTGCACCTCCACCGCTTCCACCTCTGATCACCACTCCCTCTTCCGATTCCCCTGTCACCTATCATCATTGTCGCCAAGGACGATCCTATGTTGACGTTCCCCCTCCTCCCCCACCTCCTCCCTCCTCTCCCGTCCCTGTTGCTCACTGTGCCCGCTCTCATGGTCCCGTTCCACCTCTCCCTCTCCGTTTGCATCTCCCTCAATCCGCCTTCTGCTAATGGGGGTGCGTTCCTCTATGTGTCAACATTGTCAGTGGCAAATGGGTTTTCCGCGTCAAGCAGCTGCCTGGCAAACTCCCAGTCTTCAAGGCACGATATTGTGAAAAAAGGCTTCACGCAAAAAAAGGGGTTGGACTTCTTCAACACGTTCTCTCCAATGGCCAAACTCCCTACACTACGGACCCTTGTTGACATTGCTGCTCGATGCAATTTTGACATTCACTCCATGGAAGTCTTTGCTGCATTTCTCCAAGGGGATCTCCCTGTGGACATCTATATGGAACGCCCTCAAGGATTCCCCTTGCCCTTTCCACTCGGCACGGTCTGGAAGCTAAATTGACCAATCTACAGGTTGAAGCAGGCTTCTCGAGAATGGCACAAGAAGCTGAAGGCGACACTCGACTTCCACCCTTCCTCCGCCGATCCGAGGTTCTTCATTTGCAAGCACGAAAATCAGTTCTTCATTCTCGTCTATGTCGACGATATGGTTCTCGTCTCCAAAGACTCCGATCAGCTGGCAGTAGTCAAGCAAGCTCTTGGAGACAATCTCGCCATAAAGGACCTCAGCATACTCAAGAACTACTGTATCTTGGGATGGAGATCTTGCGGGATCTTGAAGCTCGAACCATCACTCTCTTCCAAGAGTTCTATGTGCCCAATGTCCTCAAGCGTTTTGACATGGACAATGCCAAGCCAAAGGTCACTCCCCTTCCCTGCAGCATGATCTGACTGCTCCATCAGTTCCATCTCCCGAGCCTTGTGATGAGGGCAGCCCAAGAAGCCTGATGGCTTACCTCCTCATGGCTGAGCTCGGGTATCCTCAACAGACCCCGGCTCTGTGGTGTGACAAGGAGAGCACCATACGCCTTATCAAAGACCCTGTCTTCCAACTATGGACCAAGGATATCGAACTCCGACACTTCTTCATGCACGAACTCGTCCAGCGTGGTCATTTGTGTGTCAAGCACATCTCCTCTGACTGCAACCTCGCAGATCTGTTTACCAAGCCTCTTGGACGCCATGATCACTATCGTCTCCTCCATTCCATGGGTCTTGGCATCTCTGCGACTTCTGATGTTGCAGCCAGGGCTGATTTTTTACGGTAACTACGGTATAAGAGGTGAGACGAGTACTCTTACATGTTCCCTTTGTAGAATCCAGGAACTTTTCGTAAGAGCATTTGTCATCAAAGGAAAAAATATCGGGACTGAACCCGGACATTGACGGGGAACGTTTCACACACATCTATTGTATCCGGATCCCTCGAGAGAGATACCCGGATCAGCCATGTGGATGAAAACTCTAAGGAAAGCCCTGGTTGCAGCCTAGGGGGTGTGTTGGAGATAGGCTGCAATGTCGTTTATATGCAATTTTGTGTACTAGTAATTTGTTGGTATGTGGTTTACAAATATTTGTCAGGTTGGGTGTAGCTTTGTTTTCATCCCCAACCTATCCCAACCCAATCCATCCTAAATCCCCACGATTTGGGAGAATTCCCCTGGGTTTCCCTCCGATTATCCCTTATTCCTTCCAAGTTCTCAGTTTCTGACTAAGGAATGACGGAGAAAGGAAAGACGATTGGCGAGGCTGGCCCCATAGCAGAAAGGTCCAGCAATCCAGCAGTCCCTAACTAAGATGGTAAGAGTCACAGAAGTCGGAGGAACATAGCTGCAAGTCAAATACTCCTCTACCCTATGCCCCTCTTTGACAAACCTATCTCATCTAAGCTGCTCATTGGGAGGGAGTTTAATGATGCGGAAAACATGGGGCTGAGAGAGAGGGGGAGCGGAGATCTACCATGAGAATGAGGAGAGGAAGCTGACGCGCCTGTGCCCATTCCATAAGGTTCAGCGAGTCGTTAATGGTGTCATCTATACAGTACGGTGAAACTGGATGAATGCGGCTTGTGAAGGATGGATCAGGCTGCACAGAAGAGGCTGGAGACGTTTGGCAAGACAAACTACCAGAGTCTTTGAGTCGGTGTTCATCAATGTTATTGGCCGCAAGTTTTTTACGACAGAGGAGTCACCTCTCGTTGGTATAAGCATAGGTCTCTTGAAGAGCATTGAGGGAAGGGAGGGAGGGGGGGGAGGGGGGCAAACTATTTTTTATATGTCTTGAAAAACTCCCTTGGAAGGCCATCACCACTGGGGGACTTGCCGCGAGTGAGACAACAGAAATGGCTCGGTCTATTTCGGCAAAGGAAAATGGGGTGGAGAGTGCTTGTGTGCAGCGGGTAGGAATCAAGGACGGCTGTAGGTGGGTTTAGAAGCTGGGTTCAAGCGAGGCAGAGGGCATACCACAATACAGATGAGTGAAGACAGCGGTGCATACAGTGATGGAAACAATTGTCTGGATGTTTTGCATTAATTAGGGTTTTGGGGCTTTCCTACCACTGTACATAAAGTCTTAATGTTTAATGGTGGTATGCTTTGGGAGGGGCACATAATGGACGTGTTCATAGTGCTAAAATCCATAATAGTATACTGGATCTAACTTAGTGCCAAAAGATATACAAAGAGTACATCCGGACAATTGTTTCCCAGGACAAAGAGCAAACTTCCTAACTCCTAGGCATGTTATCTACGAGGCTAGTGCAAACCGTTGCAGGGATCTTCTCGCACTCTTCCTGGACCCACCCTTTTGCAGAAGGGAGTGAGCACTAGGAAAATTGCGAAGGATTTGAACGTATACAAGAGAATTGTGCACGATTTCAGATTGAATGTTACCTTTGAGACTAGCCACGCTAAGTTGTGGCCAAACATGTCATAAGTCAATTGGTCATGTCTAACCATGGATCGTCTTCGTCGTCCCGTTGTATGGGTAAATTTTTTAGCAGAGTGGCGAAAACTAGAGTATCCGCCACAAACTTAGGGTAACATAGCACGGTCGACTGTGCACCCTTGCACTATTAGAATCATCGTTTGGAGGAGCGTTTTGGCGAACATTTGGGAGCCAAACTCATGGTGACACCTCTCATTAGCTTGGCGGGCAAAGAGGTGGACGTGGAAGAAGAGATGGATGCATGGGGCAGCCGGGAGAGGGCCTTGAAGGCCTACCAATCCATGGTGGGTTCGGTGTTGTACCCTGTGTCATGCACACAAGTGGACATCGCCTATGCCGCAATTTTCTTGGGGCAAAATGTCCTCAAACCCGAAGGGAGGAAGTGGAACGAGATGGAGAGGACCCTCACCTACCTTGTGCAATGGGAGGATGAAGGCTTGCTGTTTGAAGGAGAAGAAGAGAGCCTTGAGCTCGTGGGATATGCCGATGCTTCACATGCGTCGGACAAGGAGACAAGGAGGGGGGCATACGGCTATGTCTACCTCCTTGGTGGGACGGCCATCATGTGGCAAGCAAAGAAGCTTGTTGACATTGCCCTCTCAAGAGCCAAAGCCGAGTACATAGCACTGTTCTATGCATGCCAAGAGGATGTGTGGCTGTGGCGTCTACTCAACGAGATGGACATCAACATGGAGGGCCCAATCATCATCAAGAGAGATAGCCAATCGACTATTGCACTTGGCAAGAATGACAATTGGCATGGGTGCACCAAGCACATTGACGTGAAGTACCATTGGGTGCGTGAGTAGCTGCAAAAGAAGATATTTGGCTTCGAGCATGTGGGGACAACGGAGCAGCCAACGGATTTTCTCACTGTAGTCTTGCCGAAAGAGAACTTTGAGCACTGCAAGGAGCTCGTAGGCATGAGGAATATTGCACATTTGCAGGGGAGCAGCAAGGGCAAGGAGAAGGAGAGTTAGTGGGGAGAGAACACGCCATCAATCAAACCACAAGGGAGGTTGTTAGAGCGGTTTGTTTGTGACGTGTACAAAGGAGAACATGCTGCAAGGGAGTATGGGAGCGCGAACTCCTAGGTGGCAGTATTTGGTTGGAGCAGGAAGCTGACTGGGTGACGAGAAAAAAGGCTGAAGAGGTTGGGATATGAATGGAGAAGCATAAATCCTGGGATTTCATTGGGTGATTACGAAATTCTGGAGCTCTGAGCAAAGGTTCAGGTTTGAACCAATGCAATTAAGACACATGGGTGGCGAAATGCTGGTGTGGCAAATTTGGGGCTGGTTGGGTTCAAGTCAAGGGGTGTGCAAAAAGTGGAGAGGGCCAATCAGAACACTCCGAAATGTTCAAGGGGCGAATTTGCTAGTAGGGGGAAATCGGGCCAATCATTGGGCTGGGATTTGGTGGTGCCGAACCACAAAATGTGAGTGATGAAAATGGAGGGTCACCCCATAGCCTAGGGTCCAATCAGAATCGACAGTGTTCACATTGCCACGAAATTGCTGAAGTGGCGAAATGGGCCTTCCGAGGCGCCCTGAACAGTGGGGGAAATTGGTACACCACCCTAGAGGGTGGCACAACACCGTGCCATTGGCTGAGTTCTGCAGGCATTTGATGTTGACGTCGACGTCGACGTTAAGGAAGCCAGAGAGTGACTTCGAGAGCACTGGTTACCACCCAAACCAGGTGCACTTTCCCAACCTCGCTTGGAAGCCACGTGGCCAAATCGTGGAAAGCACAAGCGAAAGGAGAGAAGAGAGATTTTCAAAATTGCGCAACAAAAACCGCTGCCCCAGGGCAGCTGAGATATATTACGGGGCAAAATGACGAAAAAATAGCATTGTGTTTGGTGAGATGCCCTCACAACCCCACTGCCTCCCAGCAGAACGGTGGTCCCATAAACGACTCTCTTTGGTGATGGGTTTGTTCAGCTGCTGTTTTTTTGCAGGGCAGGCCTAGGTATGCGAGGTGGGCTAATTGGTGGCGGTTGTATTTTTGGGGTGTGGAGGCCTAGTACACCCTTGCGCCTGATGTAACGCCGGACGCAAGGTGAACTCCGCGATTGAACGAACGTCAGAGTTGCGTCACGTTTGCGTCAGATTTGCCAGGGAGGGAAGCGAGGGGGGTGTTTCCCTGACGCAGATGTCATTTGTAGATGGAGCTGTTCTGCAGGCATGTCGATGTAACCAGGTTCGGGTACGTCATGCCAGGTTTGGGTGAACATTTGCGGGCTGACCCTCGATCCGAAGCAAAATCTCTCGCTTTCGGAAGGTGCTCTGATGTAAACTGCACTTTCCTTTTTTGCCTGCTTAACTCAGCCATTATGGTACACCTCCCGCTACCCCCTAAACAGGTGGAATTAATCAACATTCACCACTTCCTACAAGTCAACCCACCACCAACCGGTGCGCATTCGACAAGCAAGTGACAAGCACCGAATTTTGGTGCACAACTCGGTTACGAAGCGGGGGTCAATTTCCTTCAACGAGGACCGCATCAAATTCCGAAACGCGAAACGTTTGCTCGTTTGCTGATTGTATGTTTAAATAGGGGTGAGTTGCACTTGCATTGTATCACAATTTCCAGTGGATTTCTGCTTGGAAACTCATGCTTTCTAGCAAATATCAACTCCTACTTGCTATCTTCAGCCACTGGAGGCACCGCTGAATTATATTATGTAGCTGGTTGATGGTAATCTGGAGCCAGTTGGAGGTGCGAGTCCACGTAGACACATGCCACGTGCATGGCAAGATAAGTTGAGCAGGAGCGGGTCCAAAACCCCATCCATCCAGATAACAGCAGGGATATGCATGAAGAGCATTGTCACAGGATCAAAATGGTCGAGAGAAAGTTGCCATATCGATCAATACAAGGTGCTTTTATACTTCCAAGGTACATTATGTAACCAGATTTATCCTATCCAAAGGAAATTGACCCCTTCTAGAGAATACAATGACCCTGTGTATAACCACGTAAGGCTCCTGGCTTTAAGGGATTATGGTAAGATTATACTAGATATCTTTAGCCAGTACATCCCGAGCCTGGTTGTTGATATAATAATAATAATCGGATAAACCAATGGATAATGGGAAATTAGGAATAGGAAACCAAATGAGATGAGGTAAAGTCCAAAAGAAAGAAAGAGAGAAAAAAAGAGGAATGGGATTGATAAGGAATCTAGAAATGAGAAAGAAATGTAATGGGATCGTACTCTCAAACTCCCCCCCCCCCCCCCCTTGAAAGCTGGGTGGTAGCAGTAACACCCTGCTTGACAAGGTAGTCGCGAAGAGGACGGCGAGCATTACCAATGTCGGATTCACAGACCCAGCTATCCTAAAAAGGGTCATAACCATACAAAATCTGGGTTTCCGGAACGCACAAATATAGCCATAACGCTACACCACCTCTAGAATGAGAGATGTGGGGCAGTTTCCAGGATGGTCGGTTTATGGAAAAAAATGGCGCTATGGACAATTGAGAAGGTGTTTCACCTACATGCAAGGGCATGTATACAAGGGACTGAAGCTTCGAACTTTGCGGGTAAAAGCAGCGGGATAGAACAACACATGGGGACATGTGGAACCCGACAAGACGAGTGTACTACACCACATCTACGTAGACAGGATGAGGCTTTTGACGTGGAACAGGGACTTCCAATCCATTTGGTAGAACCCGCGTATAAGACATTATAGAACCAGCATAGAGAGGCTGATATCACTGTATCTAGTCCTTTCCCTATACAGTCACGACCGTGGATGTATGCATTATCTATAGTATACTTCATATAAAAAAAAAAAAGATCCTAACCCTTCCAACGGATGAAAAGCTCTAGGGTGCCATTCCGACGACAGCAATGGGCAAGCACAAACGCGACCTCGTACTCAGGTTCATCGTGGGCAAGGAAATGCGGTGGTGGCAGTGGTTGGCATCCGGTGAAGATGCTATTCGGATCCCTATAGGGCTTCAGGAGTTGTACGTGGAAGGCGTTGTGAATCTTCCAATTAGTTGGTAGGCATGCTTCAACAGAAGGTTACTGGGGTGACATGTGCTTCAACAAGAAATAGCCTGTATAATCGAGGTCGAAGCTTGCATAGGAGATGACTGATGTAGAACACGTTCTCCCATAGTAATGGTGTGGTAGTTGCGATAGCGATCGGCTTGGCGCTTCTGCTGTTGCTGAATATCTTTGAGGCGCTTATGAGTCTGATCCCAAAACTGATGCATGGTGGTGATGAAATGATGTGCATGTTAAACAGTGGCTGGTACTGACGAATTCTATTGTGTGAGCGAGTTGCGTCTGTGACATAGGAAAAATTGTGTCTGTCATGTTGCAGCATATATGACGTTGGTGTAGGTGAACTCCATGACGGATAGGTGTAAGTCCCATTTAGAGACCTCATCTTTGCAGACTGCTCCGAGGAGTTTCTCTACAATGTGGCTGAGATGTTTGATCTGGCCGTCTTTCTTTGGGTGATATGCGGATGATATGGCGAGTTTGGTCCCAAACAGACGTGTGAGTTCCTTCCAAAACTTGTTGGTGAATTTAGGATCCCAGTCGAAGATGAGTGTGGTTGGAATGCCATGCCGTGAGATGATGTAGCGAATGTGCAGTTGGGCTGTCTCCTCGGTGTGTGCTGTCACGTGCATCGTGATGAAGTGTCCCATCTTAGAGAGTCCATCGATGACAAGGATTGCGCCATGACCACTGTTGGCGGACGGTAATGAAGTCCAGGCTGACCACTTGCCAAGGCTGTTCTAGGATAGGGAGAGGCTGTAACGGTCCTGCTGTCTTGTCTATATTGCTCTTCATTCGTTGACATTTGTCATATGAGGTGACAAACTTGTGTTTATCGTCTGTTGTGTGGTGCCAGTAAAAGTGCTTTGCAGCATCGTTGAGTGTTTTGTTGCTACCAAAGTGTCCGGCGTATAGACATTGTGGTATTCTTCGTGTGGTAACTAACGCAAAGGTGGGTAATTGAGGACCCGGACCTTTGTTGATTCTTTCCGTTACGAGATATCACTGTCCCACTAGAGCAGATGCAGTTTTTTTGCTAGCGGGATTTCGGTGTCGATGGTATACCAATGTGTGAAGAGTCCATCGAGTAGCAGGTTCATGCTTTTGACTTACTGTAAATAGCAGCAGCCTGTGCAGGCCACCTGAAAGCATCTGCTTTGGTTTTGTATCCCAACTTGTACACGATGTGGTAGTTAAATGTGTCTCGAGGAAGTCAATCCACCAGACCTGTCGCCTAGAGAGGTCTCGTTGCGTCTTCAAGTATTTCAGGCTGTAGTGGTCGGTATAGATGGTCGTTTTTCGTCCTTTGTGATAGCATTTCCATGTTTTGAAGGTGATGACAATTGAAGGGGTCTCCTTGTCATGTATTCGGTGATTTAGCTCTGCCCATTTTTGCTGAGGAGGTGATTGGTTGCAGTCCATTCCCTAGTCTTGCATCAAGACTGCTCCCACTGCCAAATCGTTGGCGTCAGCTTTGATGGCGTAGTCGCGCTTGAGATTTGGCAAGATCAATACTAGTGCAGACGTGCATGCCCGTTTCAGCTGCTCCATAACTTCCTTATGTTTTGGTTCCCATTGGTAGGGGCGTGCTTTTCTTCAGCAGATTCGTGAGCAGTGCGGCAATTGTCGCATAATGCGGCACGAACATATTGTAATAATTGGGCGAAGCCTAGGAACTGATGTAACTCATTCACATTCTCAGGCGTCTTCTATGTACATACGGCTTCGATCCACTTCGGATCAACATAGACTTCTTGAGAGCTCACCATGTGTCCTACGAATTGGACCTTCTTGAGGGCGAATTCGCTTTTCGACAGGAACGCTTCTATGCCAAGAAGGTCGAATTTGTATGACGCATGCAAAGCGCTCAAGGAGTCCATGTCGACCCAAAGAATATTGAAGCCGTATCTATGTGGAAGACACCCGATAATGTGAAGGAGTTATAGCAGTTTCTCAGCTTTGCTCATTATTATGACAGGTTTGTGCCACAATATGAGAAAATTGCCGCACCGCTCACGAATCTGCTGAAGAAAAGCACACCCCTAACATTGGGAACAGAAACATTAGGAAGTTGTGGAGTAGCTGAAATGGGCGCGCACTTCTGCACTAGTATTGATCATGCCAAATCCCGAGCCCAACTACGCCATCAAAGCTGATGCCAGCAATCTGGCGGTGGGAGCAGTCTCGATGCAAGACCAAGGAAATGGACTGCAACCAATCACCTACCTCAGCAAAAAAATGGGCAGAGAAGAATTACACAATAGACGACAAGAGGGTCCCTGCAATTGTCATTGCATTCAAAGCATGGAAATGTTATCTCAAAGGAAAAAAAACGACCATCTACACCGACTACTGCAGCCTGGAATATTTGAAGACACGGCCACACCTCTCCAGGCGACAGGTCCGGTGGATTGGATTCCTCGAGAGCATCTTTTCACTACAACATTGTGTACAAGCCAAGGCAGAAAACCAAAGCAAGCGCTCTCAGCCGGCCAGCACATGTTGTTGCTATCCAATTGAATGGATGAACCCGCTACTCAGTGGACTCTTCACACACGGGAATACCATCGACCCTGAAATCCTAGGCTATATCCTAGTCTAGAGCTAGGTTGATGATTGTATTTGATCTAATATTTCTCACTGGTACAATTATCGATTCTTGCTGCTTGCTCATCATAACAATACGTTCGCTCAAACTTTCTCTCAAACTTACTCTCAATCTGCAATGAAGCGCAAAGAGCGTGTGTCGAAGGATTGAGTAACGAGAAAAACAATACAATTGAGGCAACTAAAAACACCAGGGAGCATAAATATAGCTAGCCTATAGCACACAATTGCGGCTCAGCAGAGCTGCGATATATGGTTCATAAATTGGCATGAAGCGCCCAGATCTAGGCATGAAATAGCAAGGCAGGCAAAATGTATGCGGCTCGTCAGGAGGCCACATTTGGGTACCGTGATTTGAATTTCGTGCCAAAGCTACGCGGCAACCCCGTTATAGCAGTGTACGCCTTACTAACTAAAACCCGTGATAAGGAAATACCATTTCCTTACAACCTCACCCCTCCAAGGTATGGTCTTAGCTAAGACCGCCGACGTCATGCACATTGCATAACTGGAGGTAGACTCTTGACACCAGGTAATCCTCGTTCTGTGCCAGGGGCACCCAATTGCTTTCCAGGGCTTTTCGGTCCTTTCAAGATATCAGGAACTCGATTAGGCGAGCCCCTCAAGGATCCTTAATCCAATGGCTGAGAACCTTTGCAGGTTCGACAGTAGGCTCGTCAAGCGGTCGGATGTTCAGATTCGCTCTGTGATGTGGTAACTTACTGGTGCTGGTGATGTATGGTTGAAGTAATCGCACGTGGAATGATGGGCTGAAGTTCCAGGTGGCCGGTAATAGTAGATGGGTTGTAATGGAAGATATCATGTGGTTGATGGTAAATGGTCCATAGCAGCGAGGACGGAGTTTTGGGATGATGGGCAGTCGAAGGCTCTGGGTTTCGAGCAGTACTAAATCTCTAGCCTGGTAAGTTACTGCGCGTCGGTGTAGATCAGCGGTGCGCTTAGAAATAACATTCGTGCGCATAATGGCTTCGGCTGCTTGCTCCCATGCATTCTATAATATATCGGTTAACTGTTGGGCTCGAGGTACAGTATTTTCGATGTTGGGTGTGATCGGTACTGTAGGGTTCTGCCCGTAATTAAGGTAGAATGGTGACTGCCATGTAGTGGCTGACAGTACGTTGTTATACGCGAACTTAATCAGTGGCAGTTACTGCTCCTAGTCAGCCACATCATCCCACGTGGCGCGAATCAGCTACTCCATCATCTGATTGGCCCCGTTCGGTCTGTCCATTAGTCTTGGGGTGGTAGGCAGAGGAGAATTGCAGGCGCATGCCAAACCATTCCCAGTGGTTGTGCCTGAAATTACTCGTGAATTTCGTGTCACGATCCGGAATGATGGCAGATGGAATTTCGTGGAGGCGAACAACGGTTGAGATGAAAAGGCGGGATGATTCTTTGGTTGAAATGCTTTTCCTGAAGGCGGAAAAATGGGCCATCATTGTTAGCTTATCGAAGATGACAAACCTCACTTCATTACAGCCATCCTTGGCAGGCAGTCCCGTAATGAAGTCCATCTTCACCTACTGCCATGCACGCGCAGGCAAACTATCCAGCTATCTTCTGCTTCAATAATTTCATGGTTTGGAAGGTTCTACACGAAACCACATGCCGCTGCACGTCCCCTTGCATGTCGGGTCAGAAATAATATATGGTCAACTGCTGCCGGGTTTTCTCTATTCTGAAGTGCCCCGAAGCGATACTGTGATGGGCTTCCTATAGCAGTAATTTGCGTGATAAAATGTACTCTGGTACCCAGATGCAGTCAGTCCTGGTATTTACATAATAGACTCTATTAGCTATTGCGAGCTGTTCGTATGCACCCGACGTAAAGAATATGTTCATCTGGTACCCGTGGGCGAATAGCCCTGTTAAGAGTTGGGAAGTTTGGGCGAGAATTATGGAGTTGAGGTGGGCGGATGGGCGAGACAGGGGGTCTGCAATGTTTGGTGCCCTTTTTTGTAGGTGACTGTGTAGTAGAAATTAGATTCCATAAAATCCAACCAACAGACCTGTCGTGGGTTTAGCAGTGGCTGTGCGCGGATGTACTGTAGGCTTTGATGGTCTGTCCGTATTGTTACGTCCGTGCCCGTTAGATAGCACTGCCACACCTTGAAGGTATGCACGATCGCGAGCACCTCCCTGTCGTGTATCGGATAAGTGATGCGAAGGACAGGGGCTGAGCACAAAAAAGTTTTGAGCACAGAGAAGGCAGCTTGCTCTTTCTCCTTTCACCTATACTCGGTCCCTTTTCGCAGCAGGTCAATTAACGATGCAGTTACTCCCACCATATTCGTGATACATTTCAGAATATATTGTAGTTGACAAACCCTAAAAAAAATGCAGCTCCTGCAGGTTCTTAGGTGATAGCCAAGCTTGCAATGTCTTGATTTTGCACGGGTCCAATTCGACGCCCTTAGTGGAAATACTATAACGTGTCCCTGAAATTCTAAGAGGCATTTTAAAAACTCGCACTTAGACCCCTTCGTGAGGAGCCCATGCTCCTGCAGTAGCGTGATAAATTCTTCGAGGTCTTTTAAGTGCTGCTCACGGGTCTCGCTGTAGATCAGTATATCATCTAAGTAGACTATAACACACTTATCTATGAGCGAACTGAAGATCTGGTTCATGGTCATCTGAAAATTTGTCGAGGCGTTCGTCAGTCCGAAGGGCATAACTACATACTCGAAACTCTCGTACCTCGTACCAACTGCAGTCTTCTGACAGTCAGCATTGACTACGCGAATCTGATGGTAACCCCTTCGTAAATCTATTTTCGAGAAGAAGCGAGCTGTGCGAAGTTCATCGATCAGTTGACGCGCGGGATCGGGTAAAGCGACTTAATAACCACCCTGTTCAGTGCTCTGTAGTCAGTGCACATTCGGTACCCATCGTCTTTCTTCGGGGTGAACAGTATGGGGGCGGCAAATGGTGAGGAACTCGGACGGATGATTTTTTTCTCCAGTAAATAATCTAACTGCTTCCGTAATTCTTATAACTCCGGCTGTTTCCGTCGAAAATGCCGCTCCACTGTGGGGTGTGTCGCCAGCTCTAATCGATGGACAAAGGGTCACTCCGGTGGTAATCCGTCGGGCAGGTTGTCGGGAAATATCTGCGGAAACCTGCAATTCAGCTGCACTAAATTGGCTACAGTAGCACTGTTGCTGTCAGCTTCTCTAAATCGGACGGTTGCAATGCCTTGTCGACGGCGCGAATGACTACAGAGAAGACTTCTGTGCCCCACCTGCATCACTCCCCCTATGATCCCCTTCATCCATTCTGGTAACGTCACACTGTGGCCGTTGATTTTGACGGAACAGATGCCGGTCGTCCAGTCAATTTTCGGATTGAAGTATCGCAGCCGATCCCATCCCAGCAACATGTCGAAGCTGTAGAGTGTAGTTGTCAGCATCCCTATTAAAAAATTGAATTCAGCTCCACAGCGTACCCGAATCTTGTCCGCCGGGTCTTTTATTGCTACTGGGGTCCCATTGATTAGTCGGGAGTCAAACTCTGGTAGACACCTATCTAAGGGTAACATCATTTTTTTGGTTATGGCGAGGTTGATCAGACTGTGGCTGGCTCCCCTGTCCAAGAGTATTTTATTTTTTTCCCCTTGAAAACTACCTTCTAAATTAATGGGGTAATCCGCCACTTCATCCTCCTTATTTAGCTGATTGTGGTCGATTGCGAGGATCAGTACCAGTACGCGATGAGGGCCATCGGTTACAGGCAAGCAGGTTCCACCAGTATTAGGCCCGTTAACTACTAATACTAAGCATTCCTCTGGTTGCTGGAACTCCCCTGCCCCTGATTCCACTTCTTCCGCTCCTCTGGGCATTCTGACTTGCGGTGTCCCGGCCTGTTACACCCGAAATCCGTAATTTCTCGGACTTTTATCTCTCTGTACACTTCCGGTCGAAGTCCCCCGATGTATCTGTCTAACCCTCAAGCGAAGCCGCATGTGGTCGCTTATTGTCACCAGGTATTTCGGAATGCTACTAGGTTACTTGCTCCTGTTGTCTTGGTTTGTCGTTGGTGCGATCGTGCCGTGCCGTGTCGGAGGCAGTCGGCTCCATAGTGCCGATATCTCAGATTCAGCTTGGGCCGTTTCAGCTCGCAGACGCGTCAACTCCTACTGGTACAACTTGTGACTAAGACAAACTTCTTCAAGTGCTGCTGCCCTTTCCTCGTGAGTCATGGCGTTAGATGTCGACAAATCCACCATTTTGTAGAACTTTTGGGCGGCTTTCGGCACGCTGGCACTGCAAACACAGTCGTGGCTGAAGGCAATCATCAATTTGTTGGTGCAAAATCAGTTCTTGCCCTTCAATCTGCCGCCTTCAAAGTGACCTTGAAGAAGCATGTTTTCTATTTGAGGGGTCATGGTAAAACACGATGGGTTAAGTGGTTTTGTTGGTAGAAGTTATGGGGTTCACATGAGTGAGGGCGAGCTCTATGGAAGGCCCATTGATGGCCCATGGACGTGCCACGAGAGCCCCATGGACGTACCACAGGAGCCCCATCGACGTGCCATGGGAGGCCCATGGAAGTGCCACAGGAGCCCCATGGACGTGCCACGGGAGCCTCATGGACATGCCACAGGAGCCCCATAGACGTGCCATCGGAGGCCCATGGAAGGGCCACAGGAGCCCCATGGACGTGCCACGGGAGCCCCCTAGATGTGCCACAGGAGCCCCATGGACGGACCACGGATCCCCATGACCTTCTACGGGAGCCCCATGGCAGTCCCATGGGAGCCCCATGGCAGTCCCACGGGAGCTCCATGGCAGTCCCAAAGGAGCCCCATGGCAGTCCCATGGGAGCCCCATGGCAGTCCTATGGCTGTCCTATGGCTGTCCTATGGCTGTCCCATGGAGGCCCCATGGAGGACCTACAGTGACGGAAAAAACTGTCCATATCTTGACCCTTTGAGAGGCTAAAATGCGTGTGTATTTTTCATACAGAGTCTTAAAAACAGGGGGCTTTAATATACTAGTATAATGCCTCCTGAGCAAGAAGAGCACATGTCATGCAGCCTGAAAGGGCATGTTTATAATGCCAAACCAACAACCACATTCACCAAGCACTATTCGGACACTTTTGGCCAGATTTGAAGAAAGTGTTCAACAATCCAAAATCAGTACCTAGTCCACCTCCCCTTAGCCCTAACCACTGCCTTCACCCTCCTAGGCATACTGTTGATGAGGCCCCTGCACACATCCGCCCCAATGTCATCCCATGTTTCTTGCACCCGCTCCCAAGTCTGGAGCATCCCTGTGGGGGGGTGCTCATACTTGGCAAGCTCCCTTTTGAGGTGTGCCCACAGGTGCTCGATGGGGTTGAGATCAGGGGAGGAGGAAGGCCACATGAGGACTGCATACGGCTGCTCAGCCAGCCATGCTTGCACAAGGCGGCTCTTGTGCTTGGGGTCGTTGTCATGCTGGAAAATTACATCCGAGGGGGTTAGACTATAGAAATCGATAGTTTGAGCAAGCTCATCATGTAAAATGCTTCTGTACAGCTCCCCATCCATGCGGCCGTCAATCTTACACATATAGCCCAGGCCATCATAAGTCATGCATCCCCATACCATCAATGACCCGCCCCCATGCTTGGCGGTTTGCTGAATGTGGTGACGTTGCAGGGCCGCCCCGTCACGTATCCACGCGTACTTGCGGCAATCACTGGAAAAGCGGTTGATCTTGGTCTCGTCGGACCAGATAACCCGCTTCCAGTCTTCAATGGTCCTGTCAAGTTGCGCCTTGGCGAAATCGAGCCGGTCTCTGATATTTCGGGCAGAAAGTCGTGGCTTCTTCGGTTTCTGCACGGCTACTAAACCGGAGTTCTTCAGGGCGTTGCGCACGGTTCTAGGGCATATCTTGATGCCGCGCTCCGATTCTAGAAGTTTCAGAGCTTCTATGCTAGTTTTCGCTCGGCCAGAAGTGACGGCTCGGACCAGAGAGCGTCTATCACGAACCGAGAGTACGCACGGTCGGCCGTTCCTAGGAGCATTCGGCCTGACCGCTAGGCTGCTCGAGCGCTGGGAGGCTTCGTGAGCATATTTCTGTACTGTGCTTTTTCCTATTCCTAATGCTTTAGCGATTTGTCGAATACTCTGGCCCTGTCAAATAAGTGTCGCGATCCTATCTTTCTGGCTCGAAACAAGCGGTCGCATCGTCGCTGGGGGCTTGGCGTAGTTGCCGCTGGACTATCGAGAGAAAAATGGCAGCGTAGGTTGCGAGGTCGCGTAATGCAGGCAGGAAATAGATCTGGACGCGAAGTTGGCCTAAAGTGTCCGCATCGAGTAACGAACGCTTATTATTGTACTCTTTACAATAAACCCGATAAAAGTTACAACACCCAAGTGCATTGAGTAAGTGACGTCAAGGGGCACAGTATGCAATATGTTATGGTTGGGTTATGACAACATATCCGGCCAAAATCACTAAGTCTATGTACTGCAGTGGATTAATAAGCCCACTTATTTCCGTCACTGGCTGTCACATGGGAGCACTTTGAGAGTTTTATGTGAGTCGTTTGGGGGTCTTACAGGTGCACGGTTTTTACCTTTAGGTAATTACCATATACACCATAAGCCTTGTATAAGGCATGGGTAAGTAAGTATTGGGGATGAGATCGCAAGGGAATGCATGGGGAAGATATGCTCAGGTAAATTGCACATGGTTTCAGGTTGGGGTGCGTGGTGCCAGGTGGATTTCGCGTCCACCTACTCTCAACACTATTTGCACTTGGTGTTTGCATGTGAGAATACGTGGGACCTTGCAGGTGGAATGTGGAGTGAATGTTGTCAAACGTTCATGTGAATTTCGCATGTGAAATGAGCGGATTTCGCAGGTGCCATGCGTGGGAAAGTATGGTTGTTGTGACAACGATCTCATGTCCCAATATCTGAGGATTTGGTGTCCTCCAACAAGCTTGAACTACAACAATCTCATGTCTCAATATCCCATGTTCTAGCTAGTGAGTGGTGGGCTGCTATATTAAATAGGCTTGTGTGTCTCGATTGTCATAAATCCTTTTATGAATGAAACATTCCCTGTCGTATTGACGTAAGGGAATTGCTGCACATGCACCAAGTTGTCATATCCGCTGCGTTTATACTGGAGGAAGGCTATACGTCGCTTACTCTCTTCAAACACGGACCCTTGGATAGGGGCTGGTTTTTACCAGGCACCCAAGGACCCTCGGAGGTGATCCCATGGAGTAAGTTTTGTATGCTTGAGTCTTCATTCCTAGAGCGTTATTAGGTTCCTATTTTCTAACAAGTGGTATCAGAGCTCAGGTTATTGTGATTATCGCTGGAACGTTATGGTCTTTGGCATCATGGAAGGGTCTTCAGGCAATCAGAGCAGTGGAGGTCAAGAAACGGTGGTCATAGCGCTAAGGGGAGCGCTGACCAGCCATGGCTCACTTCTCAAGGACGTGCTGAAGAACTTCACAGTGGAGAAATTCAACGGCAATGAGTACGACGATTAGGCGTGGAAGATGCGGCTTTACTTTCGGCAAGTGGGCTTGCTCAAGTTAATGATGGGTGAGGAGAAGAGTCCGAGCGACCCCGTCCTGCAAGGAGAGTGGGACGAGCGTGCGTCAGCCGGCTACTATCTTCTCTCACAGAGTTTAAAGCTGAACCAGAGGTCACACGTGATGCACCTGCTGGAAGAAGCTGATTACGGACCATGGGCTTGGGCGGTGCTGAAGGATCTGCACGCGCCAGCCTCGGTGGCTACAACGCTCATGCTTGAGCGTGAATTGGCGTCACCACGCCTGAGTGAAGGGGAGCAGATTCAGCCAGTTCTTGACAAGATGCGCGACCTATATGCTAAGCTAACTACTGCAGGCATCACCTACCCCGAGAAGACTAAGTGCTTGAAAATGTAAGATACTACTACGAGAGTCGTGGGTGCAATTCACCCTCTGATTGAGCTTACCACAATATGAAGGATTCTGAACTTTAGAGTGGGTGCACTCTCAGATCGTAGAAGAGAATTTCAGGAGGAGGCATCTGAGGAATAACCACGAGGTATATGGCAGCTATGCAATGCATGGAAGCCGCCGGGGTGAAGGCAGAGGTCGGCTCAATGCTGGACGCGGCCGTGGACGAGATTTTGGAACTAGGGGGAATCCTAGGGAGCAGCATGAAGAAGCCGATCAACACCATGAAGAGCAAGGTGGTCGGTTTAAGGGATCTTGAAGGTACTGCAAGAAGCCAGGACACACATGGCTCAAGTGTTTGGTCACAACCTGAATGGTGGACCCCTGAGCATGAGGAAAATGAGGATGATGACAAGCAGCAAAATGGAGCTGGATGCGTAGCACAGATCGCGGAGTTAAGAGGAAAGTACAGTGGGCTGGCTCTAGGTACTTTCTTCCATGTGCAAGGGGGGAGTGAGAAAGCATCTGCCTAGGAGGAAACAGAGCTTCATCCCCTCAATACTGGATTCTGGACTCTGGAGCAGCCTATCACATGACCCCAAGGGCGGACCCCCATCACTGAAATGGTCTCAGGCTGTGGGCATGAGATGAACGTTGTGGGCGTTGGCAAAGCGGCCTTCAAGGGAGCTGATGGGAAGCCAATGGTTCTTGATGATGTGTTTTTGGTGCAAGATCTAAAAGCAAACCTGGTCTCTCTCTAGAACATGGGGCTTGTAGGAGTGAGCACGGAAACGAGTGGAGCTGAGTCTTTCAAGGGGCATCTCAATAGCCGAGTGTTATGGGACTTGCATGAGAGCAAGAATCTTCATGAAGAGTTGTCGCATGTGCCAGTGCAGCCATGGAATGAGAGGACATCAGACAACAGGGAGAAGTGCAGCTGCCAGAGGGATTGTTCTGCGAGTGCTAAGGAAGCAGTGAAGAAGCTGAAAGTGGTAGTTGAGGACTTGGTGCAGCAGTTGCACCATGTCACCCCTCATCTTGAAGCTGTTGAGAAATTTTCAGGGAACGGTGACAAGGGCAGAGGTGTAGACTCCAGGGGGAGTAACATGAGTGTTGTCACTGATGCGAAGCATGGCATGCACAAGAGTGCAAACCAAGAGCAGCAGTTATCCAAGGCTAATGTGAAGCTGAACAGTGATGCTGATAGAGACCATATGGCGCATGAGAAGCCACCGATGTTAGTGGGCAGTAAAGCTACAGTTAAAGGGAATCCAAAGAAGGTGGCAAACGATGTGCAAGCCGAGAGACCTTTGCTTGTAGTGGAAAGCTGGTGTTACAGAAGCTGTTGGGTTTAGAGGCTATTGGACCAAGAGTGAAAGGAGAGTCCAAGGAGATGCCTAGCCTGGTGGAAGCTGAAAAACCCTCATGTGACAGCAAGAAGCTGATTGTGATGGATCTGACAAAATCCACATGCTCGGGGGAGCAAAGGACTCCCTGCCACAATGATGGAGTGAAGGTGTCTGCTACATTTAAGCACGTCGACAAAGGCGTTGATAAGAATGCTGAGGTGGGCAATGTTGGGAACCTAGTTCCTGTGTTGAGGAAATGGGTGAAGAATATTATTGTCGAAGCCATTGTAGGAGGTGATGAATAGCCGCCAGATTGAGGGGGAGTTTGTTGGTGCAAAATCAGATCTTGCACTTCAACTTGCCGCGTATTCGCCAAGGATGAGGCAACCTTGAATAAGCATGTTTTATATTTGAGGGATCGTGGTAAAACAGTATGGGTTAAGTGGTTTTGTTGGTAGAAGTTGTGGGGTTAACATGAGTGAGGGCGAGCTCTAGTGGAAGGCACATTGATGGCCCATGGATGTTCCACGGGAGCCCCATGGATGTGCCACGGGAGCCCCATGGACGTCCCACGAGAGCCCCATGGAAGTGCCACGGGAGCCCCATGGACGTGCCACGGGAGCCCCCTGGATGTGCCAGGGGAGCCCCATGGACGGGCCACAGGAGCCCCATGACAGTCCTACTGTAGCCCCATGGCAGTCCTATGGGAGCCCCATGGCAGTCCCACGGGAGCCCCATGGCAGTCCCACGGGATATCCATGGCAGTCCCACAGGAGTCCCGTGGCAGTCCCACGGGAGCCCCATGGCATTCCCATGGGAGTCCTATGGCTGTCCCATGGAGGTCCCATGGAGGTTCTATGGATGTCACATGGGAGCACTTTGAGAGTTTTATGTGAGTCATTTGGGGGTCTTATAGGTGCACGGCTTTTACCTTTAGGTAATTACCATATACACCATAAGCCTTGTATAAGGCATGGGTGGGTAAGTATTGGGGATGAGATCGCAAGGGAATGCATGGGGAAGACATGCTTATGTGAATTGCACATGGTTTCAGGTTGGGGTGCGTGGCACCAGATGGATTTCGCGTCCACCTACTCTTAACACTATTTGCATTCGGGTTTGCATGTGAGAATACGTGGGACCTTTCAGGTGGATTTCGCAGGTGAAAGGAGCGGATTTCGCAGGTGTCATGCGTGGGAAAGTGTGGCTGTTGTGACAACGATCTCATGTCACAATATCTTAGGCTTTGGAGTGTAGTTCAAGCTAGTGATTGGTGGGCTGCTTGCTTTTGAATTTGGTGGGCTGCTATAATAAATAGGCTTGTGTGTTTCATTTGTAATACATCCTTTTATAAATGAAACATTCCCTATCATCGTACTGACATGAGGGAATTGGTGCACACGCACCAAGTCGTCATATGTGTTGCGTTTATACTGGAGGAAGGCTCTACTGGAATTTGACCAAGGCTGTACGTTGCTTAATCTCTTCAAACACGGACCCTTGGATAGGGGCTGGTTTTACCAGGCACCCAAGGACCCTCAGAAGTGACCCCATAGAGTAAGTTTTGTATGCTTAAGTCCCCATTCCTAGAGCGTTATTAGGTTCCTATGTTCTAACACAATTATTATTACCAGGACAACGGATATGCAGTAAGCACAGAGTGTCAGCCTCCCTAAGTGTTGGTATTGCAGCGGAACTAGAGCGCAAGGCTGAGGATTGTTGGCTCTGTTGACTAGGTGTAATGAAGTGCAAAGAGCATGTGTCGAAGGATTGAGTAACGAGGAAAACAATACAATTGAGGCCACAAAAAACAACGAGCATGGATATAGCTATCCTGGAGCAGATGGTCATGGCTTGGCAGAGCTGCGACATGTGGTTCGTAAATTGGCTCGAAGCGCCCAGATTTAGGCATGAAACAGCAAGGCAGGTAAAATGTATGCGGCTCGTAAGGATATCACATTTGGGTTTCGCGATTTGAATTTTGTGGCAGAGGTGCGTGGCAACCCCGATATAGTAGTGTACGCCTTACTGACTAAAACCCGTGAAATGCCCCCGAACGGCCTAAAAAACGGCCAGTCGATTGTTTATCCATAAAGATCATCCGCAATTGGTGCTTGATTGTGGATGTTTACCCTTCTGTCGTGGCCTCTGAGAGTGATTTTCTGCACTGGCTCACGCCTCGGGGCTTCAGCGAAAATCCTTGGGGTTCACAAATTCCGTGGCCACAAAACACGATCAGCTGGGGGACACACGCAGTTCCACGAATCGTACCCCTGTTAGCATGTTGAGGCGTTTTCTGCCTGTACTGTCACACGTCCGACCTACAACCCTGGACGGTGTACTCTTTAATATGCGTCCCGCTAGCATGTACCTTCCACGGTGACATGCCAAAATCGGGTAACTGTACCATCAATTGAACTGTAAATTAGGACGTGCCCTAAGGAAATACCATTTCCTTACACTATCCTACATAGTGCAATCCTCCCTCTCTCGTTCCATTGCAGCCGTAACAATCATGGAGGAATGCTGAGGGCGTGGTACCGTGGGTTCAAACCGACCATTTTCCTGGACTTCGAGAAGGGTTGAAGGCAGTTTAGACTCATTCTGTTAAATACAAGCGGCGTACAGAGTGGTGAGAGATCAAAAACCAGCTACAGGTCGTATTCCCGTAGTGCAAAGTCCAAGAATGTTGGAATGAGGAACTTAGCGCATACAGCGGTACGCCCCGGGCAAATTTGCTTGTAGCGTTCCCAAGAAAGTAGGAGCGTTGTCGTACGCGCAGCTGGTAGGGGCGGGGACGCTGTCGTATGCGCAGCTGGCAAGGGCGGGGACATTGTCGTTAGTTGCCACAGGCTCCACGTAGGCAAGTCGCATGGTGTTTGCATGGCGTGTCCAATCTGGGTTTCAGGTGCACACGCTTATTGGTGCCTTACCACAAGAACAAAACACGGTTCGACTCCAAATCGTCAACTGATTCAACTATAGATAGATTCGAAACTACTTGAAGTTGGAAACACCAAATAACAACATAAAACGACAATTAAAACTACCACCACTTCTAAACTACATCACACGTCTACAAGGAGGAGTACGTGGCAAAACTCCGCATGACAGCGTCAGCGCATTCTGACAGCGTAATCCTTCTTGGCGTAATCCTTCTTGGCGTTTCTAACGCATTTACGATTGCAACTGGTCGTCGACCACTTAGGAGCGCATTGACATGGATCACACGATTTATACTGGTGGGGACGAAATTTTCACATGGTGTCTGTAACCGTTTTCATTGGCACGGTTGCGTACATGGGTGTTGCACCTGCGGAATCATTTCTCCTGCGAAAAATTTGCGATAGTCGTCGTTGAACCAATCGCATATGACCTGTATTTCGAATCTGAAGTACCGTGTTATGAAATATAACTCAGAGTATAACGCACAATACTAGAAGGGAGTGTGATTACATAATGTCTCTAACAATGAAAGGCCTGGGGCTAATATAGTGCTGGTTGACCAACCTCGAGAGTTGGACCAGTCAAGGGCTCAGTAGTCCCGAGGGTGAAGGGGTCGATTTGAGTTCGGGGCACCTCGGTAACAGGTTCGGGGCCGATTAGGTCGACAGGGGTGATTTGACGCGAGGTTTGAGGGCCGAGGCTGCGGACGCGCACAATTCGCGGTACTCGCTGTGGCAAAATCCGGTAACGATTCGTGAAATCCTTACATCCTCCCACCTTCTAAAGAATGGCCTCCGGATGACGAAGGCCGAAGTGTCATAAAAAAAAATCCCCGATATGACTGTAGGTGTTCAACACAGTGAAGAGCGTAATGATTATGCCGTCCTGACAAGGTCTTGGGCAAGCCAATATCCGACTCAGATTGGCCGAGAACGTTCTTGAACGTTGAGCGAAAATAACGAGTCAGCATTGTCGGTGGCGAAGATTGTGACTAGAAATCTGACGAAGCCTTCAAATCGAACGACTATTGATGGCTTGAATTTGGCGAGGTGGCTTGAGGTTGTCGAGGCAATCGGACCGTTTATCTTTAATGACGATCTCACGCTAGAAAGTTGTCTAAATGATCTCTTTTAATCTCAATCGTCGAAGAAGTTTGAATTCCCAGCTGACCGACGAGCAAGGGTAAAACATGAACAGTGAAACGTGTCGAGTCGGCAATTGATGGTGGCGCGTGACAGATGAATATCTTGAAATGATGACTGCCGAATAACATGGCCAATGAAAAGAAGATCCCCTTCACCAAAAGCGAGGTCGTTCGTGACACATGCAAGAGCACACGTCTGTGTCTGACGAAAATCAGCAAAATCCATCAACGAAATGACAAACAGAGGCGCGGAAGCGTAGCAGTGATGAATGTAGATCGCAAATGGATGATGGAAAACGCTGGAAGGGTCAGGCAAAATCTGCAGCGCAACTGCACCTCTCCCCCCCTCCAAGAAGAAACAGCTCTCAACGATGGAGGCAAAATACCAAGAAACCTAATGCTCCAAGGTAGTCGGAAGTATATCACACTGTTGCTTAAAGGGCCCAGAACTTAGCTTCGAAGATGCGGCGACAAAAATTCCAAATTGTAAAACTCCCAATATGCTCCAACGTTGAAAATCCTCGGCAGGTTAAACACCTCCAATGGTCTTGAAACTCAGAAGTAACTGCTCCGGAAGACTCCCACACGAACTCAAATAAGCTTCACAAGTCAAACACTGCCTGCGAGTTGGCCCCAACACAGCTCCAAAAATACTATGGTACCCCTGACTAGCTGGTTGTGGAGACATTCACCCATCTCGCGACTGCTACAGGTTACCAAAAAACCGTTTGGTTGCTGCTCAATTAATTCCTCTAAAACCTGCAGTGTCAGAGGCGTGGAGGACACACGACAAAGTCGGCTGGACTAAAGAAGTCCCTGTACGAACGCTGGACACCTCCTGCCTTCCGACGTGCCAGGGTGAGACACTCGGAACCTTACGTCCGAAAAAAAAAAAGGTCGGAAACTCCTGCTGCACCATGTGAAACCCTTTGCTCCACTGCAACTGTAACTCCTGAATTTTATGGGACACCCCTCAGCACAGTGTAGAGTGCAGATTCACTCCCCTTTCGCCAAGTGTGGAAGACCCATAATCGACACAACAACTTGGTGGGAATTGTGATATTCGGGCAACAAAGCTCCATCAGCAAGGGATCCGTTGCTGCCTGCCGTTTAACTGAAACCCAGCTTCTTCCCCTCGTTTTACTTTAACTTCTTCAGTTCTTGACGGTTTGACGCTTGCGGCGCCACTGTGAAAAAACACTTGGTACACATCCTGGGGTGGTGGCCTTCGTTTCCGTTGATTGTGGGGGTATGAACGGTGCTCCAGAAAAACGTCTCCCCAACTCAGGAAGTCGCCCTCGCTGATGTAGCAGCTTCATCCTCCATATGAGACAGCCCATGCAGCACATCGATGCGGTCGTTAGTATCGTGCTGCTTCTGTCTGGACTACCCTAGAAAAAAAACAAGGGGCGATGAAATCGTCTTAGGGTTGCGGAGCTCTATTGCATTAACAAAAAGGACAACAAAACTACTTGTGCTAGTATACTACTAAAAAATAACCCATTCAGGTTCATATTCTTTACTTTATATTATTTAAATTATTAACATGTTACGACTGCCAAGTGTGGAAACCGCCACCTAGAGCTGGTTCTTCTATTTCCTGTTTTTGATTCTTATGCTACTTCTGTTTATTGTTTAGATTCATCTCGTATCCGTTTTCGTTTTAGTATCGTCACTCCCGATACTGTGCGATGTGATTTCCCTGCTGGGTGGCGAAAGTTGCCACCTGGCAGGTTTTGTTTTTTTGCGCCTAGTCGCGAGGCTCATCACGCGCGCAATTTCTGACGGATAATACTGTAGCCGTCCAGTGACGTCGAATTTGTTCTGCCACCCGTTCGGTTTTTTTTTCGTCAAAGCACACCTGGCTTCTTCAACGACGCGAATCACGAGGGCCTACTCTATATTTCCATTTTCATTGAGTTTCACCGTTTAGTTGGTTATGGAACTTGCAATACGCCAAACGATGAATTTTAGAACTTGTAGTTCCGTAGTAAATGATGCAGCACGTGCAATGATCTAAAGATATAGAGCATGCCCTAATAAGTTCGAAAACTAATTCACAAATTTCAATCTAGCTGGGCAGATCCTGATGGAAACGAGAAAATAGATGGAACTTCCTTCAGAGCTGCGAGAGCCTGGCCATTCCACCCACATTCTCGAACTTTTCTTCCTCCTAACACTCAATCTTTCTTCTTCCTCCATTCCTCGATCTCACAGCTTCCTCACCTCCAACAGTTTTATTCTAGCGTTCTAGCCAAGGCCATCCCATAGTTGGGTACAGTCCTCGTTTCTATCTCAGCATGTTGTCAACCTCCTAGTTTGATAGTCATACTAGCTTTTCCTTCCTTTCTTTCCCTAGGTCCCTCTCTTCTTATGTTCCTTGCTGTTTTCCTAACAAGTAAACATCATTTCAATTTTCCAATATCTCTTATCTCTCTAGGTGCTCTAGCTTGTTAAGGAACCCCGGGAAATCACCTTTCAACTTTATTTCAAGGTACGGATTCTACCCTCTCGCCGTGCCCTTCTCCTCTGCTCTCGTCCATACCTTGTCTTCTTTCTGATTTCCTGTTTTCCCCTATTTCCCCATGCATTCATTCCCTGCCCCTTCCTATGGGGCTACATCCCACTTTGACCTAGATCTACGACGATTTATTGAGCTGCAGCCCATTTCGAATTCCGTTTTGCCATTTTTTTGCAACCCTTTATTCTTAATTTCTTGTATGATTCTCTAATATGTGTTCACTGACTGTTTCTTGTTTTATTTGTTGCCTTATTTCTTGATCCCCTATGATTCCTGTTGGAAATATCTCGAGGACTTAAGCGTTTCTGAAGTGTAACACCACACTCGAGGAAGATCGTAACGGGTACGCGAGTCAACGGAGGTTACACGAGGGGATGGACAAAGAACACGAAAGGACTCGAAGGGTCGCAACCGGAGGTTGCTACTGACCGTTACAACTGCAAGAATGGTAACCGAAGCGACAATCGAGTCGCTGTGCGACTCGATAACCACTCTTCAACTGTATTCTACAACTGCTTTACTTTCCTACTTTCTATATATTGCTGTATACTTGTTCTTTTAATCAATCACTTGTTCTCACATACTAGTTCAACTACTCGCGCTGCACTACTCAAGTCTCCTTTTTACAACTGGGACTAAGTCTCTAGAAAGATCCTAAGGGCTTTTCTCAGCCCAGCATGGTATGAGAGCTGGTCAGAGACCAAACTCCCAGCAACTACGCTCTATCTACAATCAGCACACCAATGACTTCATTAATTACAAGTCATGGACAGCAAGGTCAAGAAAACCTCTACGGGCTCATTCAGTGCCCAAGACACTCAACCCGATAACTCTGGACTGCACACTTCAGGTCTGCAAACCGAGACCGGCGCTGCTCAAGAAACAACAGGAAGAGCACCAGAAATGGTGACCCCATCACCCTCTTCAAGCGTGGACCCGAACCTTATGGAAAGGTTCTTCAGCTTCATGTCACACTTCGACCAGCAGCAGCAGACAAGGACACCTGCGCATTCAACACAGAGCAACGGAGGAAACATGGGATTAGCGCCGATGAGCCTCGACAACTCATCGTTCGGGCGACACAATCAAGCGCCTACCTTTGCGCCTTATCACTCTTCACCGGGGACGTTCGAGTTCATGCCGCCCCTTGCCCAACCAACAGCAGATGCATCACAACAGACACCAAACGAGATATTAATTCTCCAGGCGCAGTTTTCACACGTAATCAAACTGCAGACATCCTCACCGTTCAACGGACACGACTTTTTTACTTGGAGCTTCGAGTTCGAGCTGCTGATGGAGGCCGCGCATCTCTTGGGATACTTCAACGGGTCCCTGCCATTTCCAAGCAATGGCACTGCGAAAGAGCAAGAAATTTTCACGTATCAGTCGCTGCTGGCGTACACAGTTCTCTTGCGGAACCTGTCACCACAAGAACAGCAAAACATCAGAACGTATTGAAGCTATGGAAACTCTGCGGAACTCGCATGGCATCACCTCAAGTGTCTCTATCAAGCAAACGACAGTGTGACACAAAGCAGACTCATGCAGCAGCTGACAACAATACAGATGAAGAACGGGGAAAAGGCGATGCAGTATATGAGTCGCTGCCAGACACTCCGCGACCGCCTGCTACGGTGCGGAGGAACAATCACTGAAGAAAGCTTCGTGACGCTTGTCCTCGCTGGGCTCGGGCCAGAATGGAGAACCACCCGCTCGCTTCTTCGCGCCCACGGACGAATCTCGGAGATGCACCTCTGCGCCGAGCTCCATGCTGAACAACAGGAGATGGACCTGTTTGAAGAAAGACAACCAAGGAAACAGCAACCATTAGTCTTCTACACTCAACGAAGGAACGACAACAACTACAACCGGCGCGGCAAGCAAGATCAACGCGACAACAGAGGACTCACCATTGTGCCGCCATTCTGCCACAACTGTCAAACATCCGGACACTCCAAATTCAACTGCACACGTCCCCGAGCTTATCATCCAGTAGACCCACAAGTCGCTTCCACTCAAGAAAGCCCGCCGAGGCGTTCCTCCACATCTGCACAAGGCACACCGAACATCATCAATTGCATGGTACACATCGAAAACTGAGCACCCGGATCATCGCCCACTTACGCTCCGATGAAGAAGAACTGTCGCCGCCGCGCTCATAAGGACTTCAGGTCAACCCAACGTACGCTGCAGTCGCCAACGCCGAACCCACCGGGTGAAACACTTGGTTCTTGGACAGCTGTTGCGGCCAACATATGTGTTCTTCCGGGCGCTTCGTGCAACAAGAGCGACGTCTCAACCATGATGTCATCATCACTGTCGCCAACAACGAGAATCTGAGAACAAACAGACAAGGCGTCGTTCAGCTTCAGTCAATGGAGACGAACGTCATACTACAACTCAACAAAGTTCTAATCATCGACAACTTGGGATACAACTTACTCAGCGTCAGCCAGTTAATGGCAAAAGGGATTCACCTGGAATGCGACTCGGACTCCAACGAATTTCGCCTTTACCACGGGAAGGGCGGTCTTTTCATCGGTCGCACTCTCCTGAAGTCGGGCGTCTTCGTGTTGGATTTCGTCCCCGATCACGGTACTGCCGACAGCGATGGCATCGTGTCGTTCGCCGCATGGACGCACCTGCCGGATCTTGACCCCGACTTCACTCTAGATGGTTTCTGGTACTCCAACACCATACCTGCAGCAGAGAGAACACAAGCGTTAGTAGTCATTCGACAAGAAAGACAAGTACCAGCAAGCGTCCCTTCCTCGACATCACCTGAAGTAACAGCAGCGGGACCCAGCCGAGTACCATCACCAGCAATCCGAGAACCGCCAACCGAAGCAGATCAACTTATGCCCATCACGTGAGAAGTCTGCCGAAGTCCCGCCACGGTCGTCGCATTCTTCTCCAACGCCGACATGTACCAACGCTCGCCCGGCCATCGCGCTCCCGACGACATCTGGCACCAACGCCTCGGGCACCGTGCAAACAGCACAGTACTACAAACCATCCAAGCCGAAGTGTTAGAACGAAATGCTCTTCTTACAACGAGCGGCCAAGAACTTCGACGACCACGCGCACGATGCTTCACGTGCCCCGAAGCCGATCTTCCCCACCAACCTTTTCCATCACATCACAACCCAAGCGTACCTGCATATGCACAGATGGAAAAAGTTTACAGCGACATCTTAAACATGCCTCGAGACGACACTGAAGCCGACTTCAACTATGTCATCACGTTCATCGATGCAGCAACAAGATATGTCTGGCACTACAACCTCAAGACACGCCATCAAGCTTTCGAAGCCTTCACGACGTGGCTCCCCATCGCTGAACGAGAATCAGGAACTAAGCTCAGGAGCTTCCAGTCAGACGACGCACTGGAATACCAGTCACAACGATTCAGGAACTACTTGGCGGAAAGAGGAATCAGACGCCTGGTGTCTCTGCCCTACGCTCACCAGCAGCAGGGGGTCGCAGAAAGAATGAACCGGACCTTGCAGACGTCGATGCGGAAGCTGCTCCTGGGGATGAGACTGCCCAATACAGTGTGGTCAGATGCGATGACCAATGCACTCCATCTGCACAATTTGTTATCCTCGTCCTCGCTTCCCAACAACGCATCACCGCACCTGCTGTGGACACGAAAAAGGGGCAGCACAAAATTACTTCGGGTTTTCGGCTGCATGGTACAATACAGACCCCACACAGCCCGAGCAGGACGCTTCACTCAACGAGCACGGTGGGGACTACACCTCGGCATCGCCAAACATTTCCAAGCATGGAAACTCATCGACATACAAGACAAAAATACCGTGGCATCACGTGATGTGATTTTCTACGAGCGACTGACGCTGCAGCATTACCTGGACAACGTCGCCAACACAGACGACCCCACCGACGGCTTCGCGGGCCTTCGGTCCTTTGCCGACCGTGCTGCCGAGGCTGACGCAGCAGAAGAAGACGTACCTGGAGCTTCGGAAGCTGCCGGACCACTCCCTTACTGTTCCGTGCCTGTTCCACTCGACGACGACAATCCTCTCGATAGCAACAACCTCGACACCCATTACCACTTCGCTGACCAAGGTTACGTTACACCTCACCCGGTCGACACGAATGTCTCAGAACGCATCGGCCCAAACGTCTTACCTGATCCAGAAGATGGTGACGAAGCAGCCTATTCCGGGAATGAAAATTCCCCTCGACACACACCCACGGGACTGCAGATACTCGGCTTATGGGTCTTTGTCCAGCACCCGCCGCCGCCATCTCCGCGCGAGCCAACGACTCTGTCGCAGGCTCTGGGGGGGGAACATAAGGCGAAATGGAAGGAGGCAATGGAAAAGGAACTGAAAGCTCTGCAAGACCGAAATACATGGAAGCTGGTACCTGCAACGAACATCAACGGGAAGAACGTACTCTCGGGAAAGTGGGTGTACCGCATCAAGACTAATGCGGACGGCTCCATCGAACGATTCAAGGCTCGCTGGGTCGTACGAGGATTCGATCAACGATACGGAACCGACTACACAGAAACATTCACCCCAGTCTCCCGTCACACCTCCTTGCGCATTCTACTCGCAGTCGCGGCCACGAAGAAACTACCACTACGCCAGATCGACGTCGCAAACGCCTTCCTGTACGCACCTATGGACGCCAAGATCGTCGTCGAGCAGCCCCACGGATTCATCGACGACCCCACAAAAGTATGCCAGCTGATAAAATCCCTCTACGGGATCAAGCAAGCTCCGCGGCTTTGGCAGCAGCATCTTCACGGTCTTCTCGTTAGAATCGGGTTCCTACAGCTGCCGCACGACCAAGGCATGTACCGACTACAGAAGGAAAGGGAATTTATCCTACTCATCATCTACGTCGACGACCTGCTCTACATCGGCTCCACTACCGACATCGCCACCTGGTTCGAAGGGGAGCTGAGAAGTGACTTCACACTCACGGTGTCTGACACCGTGACCCAGTACCTGGGTCTAAACGTCGTCGAAGACAACTCGGCGTTCTACCTATACGCTGGAAAATACGCAGGCGTTGTCGCGAAGAAATTCGGACTAATACCGACTACAGTCACGACTCCCTACCGCTACGGGAACAACAACGACACCTTGGCAAAACTCCCCGCGAAGCAAATCCAGGAGTATCAGCAGAAGCTCGGCTGCCTACTATTCGCAGCAGTAACCTGCCGACCGGACCTATCTTACAGCGCGAGCCAATTAGCGACGCATCTGAAGCAGCCGGAACAAGAAGATCTCGAGGAACTACAGTGACGGAAACAATTGTCCAGATGTTTTGCATTAAATAGGGTTTTTGGGCTTTCCGACCACTGTACATAAAGTCTTAATGTTTAATGGTGTTACGCTTTGAGAGGGGCACATAGTAGATGTGTTCACAGCACTAAAATCCATGATAGTACACAGGATCTAACTTAGTGCCAAAAGATATGCAAAGAGTACATCCGGACAATTGTTTCCCAGGACAAAGAGCAAACTTCCGAGCAGCGTTTCTAATACCTAGTCAACCGACACTTGGCCTTGATCACCACCCGCACCCTCCTATGAATCTTATCTACGAGGTTAGTGCAAACCTTTACAACGATCTTCTCGCACTCTTCCTGGACCCACGCTTTTGCATAAGGGGGTGAGCACTAGGAAAATCGCCAAGGATTTGAGCGTATGCAAGATTATGGTGCACGATTTCAGGTTGAATGTTATCTCTAAGACTAGCCACGCTGAGGTGTGGCCAAAGATGCCATAAGTCGATTGGTCTCGTCTTATCATGGATCGTCTTCATCGTACCGTTGTAGGTAAAATTACGAGCAGAGTGGCGAAAACTAGCGTATTTGCCACGAAACTTAGAGTAACATAGCACGGTCGACAGTGCATCCTTGCACTATTAGAATCGCGCTTGGATACGTAGGTCTCGTCACGGTGTAGCAGTCGAAGAAGTTGCGACTGTTCAGAAAGAATATCCGGGTTGAGATCTGATGAGAAAAAGGGTCACTCCAGCTCGTGTTCTCCAAGCCATTCTAAGCCATGTGTCCCGCCTAGGCTTGGAATGGCTTTGGAGAGCATGAGTTTGTAGCACTGGAGTGACCCTCTTTCCTCACCAGACCTGAACCTGGATATTTTTCCCCACCAGTCGGGGCTTCTTTGATTGCTGCACCGTGACGAGACCCGTAGATTTTAACGCAATTCTATTAGTGAATGGGTGCACATTCGACCATGCTATGTTACCCTAAGTTTCGTTGCAGACACGCTAGTCTTCGCCACTCTGCTCGTAATTTTACCCTATAACGTCACGACGAAGAAAATTCATAATAAGATGGGACTAATCCATTTATGACATCTTAAGCCACACCTCAGCATGGCTAGTCTTAGAGATAACATTCAATCAGAAATCGTGCACAGTACTCTTGCATACGTTCAAATACTTCGCGATTTTCCTTGTGCTCACCCCCTTATGTTAAAGGGTGGGTCCAGGAAGAGTGCGAGAAGATCCCTCTAAAGGTTTGCACTAACCTCGTAGATAACATGCCTAGGAGGGTGCAGGTGGTTATCAATGCCAAGTGTTGGTGGACTAGGTACTAGAAACGCTACTCGGAAGTTTGCTCTTGTCCTGGGAAATAATTGTCCGGATGTACTCTTTGCATGTCTTTTGGCACTAAGTTAGATCCAGTGTACTATCATGGGTTTTAGCGCTGTCAACACATCCACTATGTGCCCCTCTCAGAGCGTACCACCATTAAATATTAAGAGTTTATGTACAGTGGTCGGAAAGCTCAAAAACCCTATTTAATGCAAAACATCCGGACAATTGTTTCCGTCACTGTAAATCGAGCACTACTCTACTTCGTCTCTACGCCGACGACCGGACTTACCAACAGTAAAGCAACGACATCGTCCGTACAACTACTCGGATACGTCGACGCCGACCACGCGGGAGACAGGGAAAATCGACGCTCAAGGACGGGCTACATCTACCGACCAGAGCCTATCGGGACTATCTCCTGGTAGTCGAGCAAGCAGGAACTAATCGCACTATCTTCGGCTGAAGCAGAATATATCGCCCTCTGCACTGCGACCAAGGAAGGACTTTACCTGCGAGAGTTACTCGAGGAAGCAAAGATTGCAACCCTGCCCGTCTTCTCACTCTTTTGCGACAACCAATCTGCGATCAAAATCACGAACAAGGACGGTTTCGCCAACCGAACCAAGCACATCGCCCTGCGGTATTTCTTCGTCAAAGATGAAATCGCGAAGGGGAGACTTCAACTCAGTTACTGCCCCACGACAAAAATGGCTGCAGACTACCTGACGAAGAAGCTGGCGAAAGCAAAGTTCGATTACTGCATGCTACTGACCGGGCAGATAAACTTCACCGAATCCGGACACGGCAGCACTCCAGAGACGAAGGGGAGTGTTGGAAATATCTCGAGGACTTCAACGTTTCTGAAGTGTAACACCACACTCGAGGAAGATCGTAACGGGTACGCGAGTCAACGGAGGTTACACGAGGGGATGGACAAAGAACATGAAAGGACTCGAAGGGTCGTAACCGGAGGTTGCGACTGACCGTTACAACTACAAGAATGGTAACCGAAGCGACAATCGAGTCGCTGTGCGACTCGATAACCGCTCTTCAACTGTATTCTACAACTGCTTTACTTTCCTACTTTCTATATATTGCTGTATGCTTGTTCTTTTAATCAATCACTTGTTCTCACATACTAGTATATGGGTTCAACTACTCAACTTCCGCTGCACTACTCAAGTCTCCTTTTTACAACTGGGACTAAGTCTCTGGAAAGATCATAAGGGCTTTTCTCAGCCCCACAATTCCCGTGGTATTATTGTATATTTGACCCATGATTCCAAGCATTCTTGAAAGCTGAAAATCGGCTTCGTAATGGGCGTAGGTTAAACACCGTTCCTATTCCAAGCTGTCCGAATTGCATCGTTGCTTGCCAAATTTTTATTGCTTGCTGATGATTTTCTCTTCATGTATGTTGTTGGCCCAATAACATCCATTTACCACATGGATAGAATTGAAGATAGTGAGTGCAATATATTTGTCTTGCTATCATGAAATGTATTATCCCAATGAGTGTTGTCGACATAATGGGCTTTCGACTTCCCCCACTTAGCTGGGGAAGCGATAGCCTATTTTTGTCAATGACAAAAATACGCCACCGGAAATAATAGAAACAATGACAAACGTTTTATATTTATGTATTGAATAATTTATTTGGTAAGTTTTTTCGTTTTTATCGTTTTTTTTCCAAATCACAAACTTGAAAAAAAAAATCCTTACAATCGATCGCAATAGGTTGCTCCGCAACCCAAAAACAGCAAGCTTGGATTTCTAGACTACTGTACCCTTGTTTATCGCGTCTCTTCCCCCCTCTCTTAGTGTTTTCGCAGGAGTTGTCAGTCATCTACTCGTTGACCCGAGCCTTCCGTGTCGTGACTACGAGCCGCCGGCTCGAGCCTACCCTGAACAGAGGAATGCTCTTGGCCGACCCAGAAAAGGTCAGGGTGCAGTCAAAACGTTTACTGCCGCCTATTTTCAGGCTCTGAAATTACAGCGGGCCAGGTGAACTGTGTACAGCAGGGCCTATGTTTGGCGGGGAATTACATGGATTTTGATACTTTAACGAGTCGTTTTCGACCGGAACTCTTTTTTTTGGGTTGCGGAGCAACCTGTTCAAATTATATAAGTTATAATTTAATATAGGCTTGGTAGGTTGTTACTGAACCTTTCTGTAGGGGGTACAAACCCCTCCTTGTACTCCCCTCTCTTCTAATCCAACCCTCTTTTCCTCTCCTCAACTTTCCTAGCACCTAAAACCTCTCGCCATTCTCATGGCTCCTCCTAGCTCCTAGCTAAACCTTGTGCCATTCTATGGCTTCCTAGCTAAGCTAGTCTTTTGACATGGTATTAGAGCAGTTCGTTCCGTGTGGGCCTGCTCCTCGCGTTTCCGCTGCGTGCTCGTTTCTCTCTCTCTCTCGCGCTGCCATGGCGGCCGCGTCAAGCTGCTGTGGCCGCGTCGTCGTGCCGCGGCGCCGCCGTCGACGTCCATGGCGCCCGCGTCCAGCTGCTGTGGCCGCGCCGTCGTGCCGCAGCTCCGCCGTCGCGTCAAGATGCTGTCGCGACGTGACGGCGCCGTCACGCTGCCGCGGCGTCTACGCGACAGCGCGCGGTCGGCGTAACGGCGACGTCGTGCTGCCGTCGCAACGTCGACGCCCCGCTGCGGCATCGACGCCGCTCCATGATGGCGTCGTCGGGCTGCAGCCGGCCGCGTGACGCTTGTGGCGCCGCTAGACCGGCCGCCCGCATGTCAGCCTGTGGCGCCCCCCCCCCCCCCCACCCCCCTCCTTCCCCTGTGCCCTCTTCCATTCCGCAGACGACGGCTGACTCCCGCCGGCCGTCCCACCGTCGCGGGGCCTGGCCACGTCACCGAGAGGTGCGGGTGCCGCCGCCGCTGCCGCTGTTGTCGAAGCCGCCGCCGCCGCCGCTGTCGCCGCTTGCGTCGGGGCCACGCAGCCGCACGCCGCCGCCGCCGCCGCTGTCGACACTGCCGCCGCTGCTGCCGTCGCCGCCGCAGCCCCTGCGGTCGACGTCGCCGCCTCACGCACCGTGGGTCGACCGACCTAGAGTCGCTGTCACTGTGGCTGGAATGGGGGTGCTAGGTTAGGGGGTGTGGGTGTGTGTGGGCATGTGACTACCAAGCCTAGGGGGTGTGTTCAAATTATATAAGTTATAATTTAATATAGGCTTGGTAGGTTGTTACTGAACCTTTCTGTAGGGGGTACAAACCCCTCCTTGTACTCCCCTCTCTTCTAATCCAACCCTCTTTTCCTCTCCTCAACTTTCCTAGCACCTAAAACCTCTCGCCATTCTCATGGCTCCTCCTAGCTCCTAGCTAAACCTTGTGCCATTCTATGGCTTCCTAGCTAAGCTAGTCTTTTGACACAACCTATTACGATCGATTTTGCCGATTTTTTTTTTTTCACTCAAAAGTTTGGATGGAAAACCTTTGCACAATAAAATATGACCTGCTGTTTTTGTTCTCTTTCTATGAATGTAACAAAATGCTAGGGGTGTTTATTCTATGATAGGAATCAAATGCATATATTTTGAAATAATATTTGCATTATATTTGATCGATTTCTGGAGTACTGTGAGATTTTGGCAGGCCTCTTGTTTGATTGCATCACATCGTTGTGTACGGATCCAATCGAGTCGTGCAAGAAAATTCATGTCATCATTCATGACATGAATGTTTCTTTTTGATGATTATGTGACAGTGAAAAACTCAAACTCTAAGCTACTGCTTCCCCAGCGCTAGCATGGGGGGGAAGTCAGCAGGCCTAGTGTCTGAATGATGGAGCAACGCAATCTGTAATGTCCAAAAAAAGAACCCAAACCTATCAAATCCAGTTCGAGACAGAAACTCAAGGAGCTCGCCTGTGAACCATTTGTGATTTGATAAGCATGCTTTCTTTTTTCGAAATACAGACATACATTGTTGTGGATCGAGAATGAGAGCAAATAACAGCAGCAAGACACATCAGGCCAAACACTGGACGCCAACAATTATAAGAATATAAAGCTGAAAATGAGATAATTGAACATCCCAACGAATTACAGCAAAACGCCGTAGGGAACTCATAAACGCGTTTACAAGAAAACCTGCACAAAATTAAAGTGGATATATATTAGGCATTGCGTATGAAAGGAGTGAACAACAAGCAGCTAGGGCGAGAACGAATGGGCATGGGAAGTTAACACAAAATGTGATGGTGAAAGGAAAGAGACGAAGAGAGAGAAGTTGAAAGAGAGGTAGAGAGAGGCAGAGAGGGAGAGAGAGAGAGAGAGAGAGAGAGAGAGAGAGAGAGAGAGAGAGAGAGAGAGAGAGAGAGAGAGAGAGAGAGAGAGAGAGAGAGAGAGAGAGAGGTAAAACGACATGCAAGGAGGGGGGAGACGGCGGCAAAGAAGTGGTTACGACGGACTAGGAGGGTGAAAAGGCGGGCAAAGGAGAGGGGAAACGACAGATGAGAATCCGTACCGAGTACCTAAGCTGAAAGAGACCATTTACGTTTCCTTTACTAGCTTGAGGAAAAAACGAGAGAAGAAACATAGAGAAACTAGTAATATACGACTACACGAAAATGTCATCAAGCCACTCTTAATGCCGACCTGGAGTAGTCTGTCGTACATCTGCGATAAGAAAAGGCAGTCGTAGCTGCTGTCATGTTGCTGCCTAATCACCAGATCTAGAATCACGAATTGCTGGAAGTGGGGTAGAGAAAAACGTGAGACAGAAGTATAGAGGAGGAAGAATCGAGCATAAGGAATTCACGTTTCTGCAGCTCTGAACTCGCAAGCAGAGAAGGTGCGTTCAAACAGCCGCGGTTTTGCAGCTCTGAAAGAAGATTTGTTTTTTTTTTCTCGGTCAGAAAGTGCCCCATCGCACTGAAATTCGCGTAATCGTGTTATTTAATCAAAACTATCGGTAGTGTAACTCAGAAATTCGAGTGTGTAACGCGTAATGCATCCAGTGGCGAGCTCGGGGGTTTTGCCTCTTATTGACGGGAAAAAAATCAGCATTCAGTGGCGAGTGTTGCTAGGCTGGTGTCATTGCCACGTCGGATTATATTTCCGTCTGGCAGTTACGCGTGACGAACCTCGCCACTGGGAAAAAAATAACAGCATTGCCAGGTGGCCAGATTCGCTCGCCACAAGTCAACAGTGGCCACAGTCAACAAATAATTAAACAAAATGAAAACAGAAACTCCCGACGGCTGGGCATTTGACGGAAAGGTTAAAAAAAAAAAAAAAAAAACAATCCAAACGCACGCAAAACAATAGAAACATTACGGAAACAGGTCTACAGTTGAGCAATAAGGAACAAAACTATTCAGGAAACTGTACAAGCAGAAACGAACAACAAAAGAAACTAGTTCCAACAGCGTGGCACGATTTAAGAACAGTATCGGACGATGAATAACTTAAAACCCATTTCTGTATAGTATAAAAAATGTAGAAACTCAATGATATGTCCTAGTTGTATTAGATGCATTAACATTGTGATTGCATGTACTTTTATTAATGCACTGTAACACAAATCATCTATTGAATACTTACATAGTATATGTTTTAATCCATTGTTAGAAGTTTACAGATACTTATGCTTTGAAGTTATACATATACATGCAGGTAATTTTAAACACAATAAATATATCTATATAAAAATGCTCCGCAACCCTAAGACGATTGTGTCGTCTCTTGTTTTTTTTTTTTTTTACGGATTCGGTTATCGCTGATCCCGGGGGGTTAATGGGTCGATTCTGGCTCGAAATCGGGCTGTAAGCGTAGGTTTCGAGGGATTTTGGCCGAAAAACATTATGTTTGACGAGTACGACAAAAACATACTTTGACGGGCTTTAACGGGTGGCTTTGGTAGGGATCCCGGATCTGACGAGTGGCTTAAAGCCAGGGACCCAAGTTTACCGAGTGTAAAACACTCGGTTGGGTTGACGGACCAGGATTGGGTGGCGAGGGACGAGTGCTGCAGAGGAGTTGGGCGAGTGGGACGAAATAACGGCAATCGCGAATTGGGTCGCAGCAACACTGCGACCTATTTTGCGAATTCACAATTCGAATCACCACGCGAGCAGACTTCTGAACCTACACACGTCCTGCAGGCCACGCTTGGGAGCATAACCAAAACAGGCCCGACAACTGAAAAACTTAGTCTATCGGACTGTGGCAATGGAGTCCAGCGAGGCGAGAATGTCGGAAACGGCTGCAAGCGCAGAGAAGACCGAGTTCACAAGTGAGCGTTTTGTTGGGGTGCGGGTTTCCACAGCCCAAACCAGCGTCTCGGTGGTAGCAAGTAAACGGATTAGAGCACGCTGCACACACCTAGCCGGGCTTCAAAAGGTAACAAACGGGCGACGGGTCACACATCCATAGATAACCGACCGCAGTGCCGGAACCTGTAGTTATCCAGCCAAATGCGACATCCCTCGATAATCACCGTGACGCGATTGGAGAAACCGGAACCCGCGATGGGGATAAATCACCGCGAGGCGATCAAAAACGAGATCCGGTACGGAGATCTAGGCAGTACTTACAGGCCAGCGCTGCGCCACCTAAGGACACGCGCTAACACGGCGGAGCTACCACAAAATTGCTCCACGCCCCGCCAAGACACGCACTGCCCGCTGCAGTGCGATTAGGCTGCCCGTTGCATGGGCCACTTTAGAGTGGAGCCTCAAAAGCAACCGAGACCAGCCACAGAAGAGAGCTGGGAGACGCGCCGCAAAATGGCCGACTTAGGAGCGATGGGGAGCAGGGGATCGGCGGGCGAGGGCAAGGATGGGGGACTTAGAAAACAGAGAATAGGCATGCGGAGGCGACTAGATGGTCCCCGGCGCTAGAGGTCGGCTACAAGCCGACCCGATAAATTCCACGCATATAAACCTAATGTATTCCCGGCCACCTGACCGGTAACCACCTCCCTGTTCTACGTACCCCCCTCGCCTCCTCGCCTTTGCCCCATAGCCTCCACCCCCTTTCCCCCTATCCTCCTCTCCCAGAAACCCCTTATCCTGCCCAGCATGTGACCACATCCACATATCCCTTTCCCCGTATCCCCCTCTCCCTTTCCCCCAAATCTCCTCTGCCTTCCCCCCTGTTCACCACACCCTTCCCCCCTATCCGCATCTCCCTTTCCTCCAATCCTCCACTCCCTTTCCCCCTATCCGCATCTCCCTTTCCTCCAATCCTCCACTCCCTTTCCCCCTATCCGCATCTCCCTTTCCTCCAATCATCCACTCCCTTTCCCCCTATCCGCATCTCCCTTTCCTCCAATCCTCCACTCCCTTTCCCCCTATCCGCATCTCCCTTTCCTCCAATCCTCCACTCCCTTTCCCCCTATCCGCATCTCCCTTTCCTCCAATCCTCCACTCCCTTTCCCCCTATCCGCATCTCCCTTTCCTCCAATCCTCCACTCCCTTTCCCCCTATCCGCATCTCCCTTTCCTCCAATCCTCCACTCCCTTTCCCCCTATCCGCATCTCCCTTTCCTCCAATCCTCCACTCCCTTTCCCCCTATCCGCATCTCCCTTTCCACCAATCCTCCACTCCCTTTCCCCCTATCCGCATCTCCCTTTCCCCCAGTCCTCCACTCCCTTTCCCCCTATCCGCATCTCCCTTTCCTCCAATCCTCCACTCCCTTTCCCCCTATCCGCATCTCCCTTTCCTCCAATCCTCCACTCCCTTTCCCCCTATCCGCATCTCCCTTTCCTCCAATCCTCCACTCCCTTTCCCCCTATCCGCATCTCCCTTTCCACCAATCCTCCACTCCCTTTCCCCCTATCCGCATCTCCCTTTCCTCCAATCATCCACTCCCTTTCCCCCTATCCGCATCTCCCTTTCCTCCAATCCTCCACTCCCTTTCCCCCTATCCGCATCTCCCTTTCCTCCAATCCTCCTCTCCCTTTCCCCCTATCCGCATCTCCCTTTCCTCCAATCCTCCACTCCCTTTCCCCCTATCCGCATCTCCCTTTCCTCCAATCCTCCACTCCCTTTCCCCCTATCCGCATCTCCCTTTCCTCCAATCCTCCACTCCCTTTCCCCCTATCCGCATCTCCCTTTCCTCCAATCCTCCACTCCCTTTCCCCCTATCCGCATCTCCCTTTCCACCAATCCTCCACTCCCTTTCCCCCTATCCGCATCTCCCTTTCCACCAATCCTTCACTCCCTTTCCCCCTATCCGCATCTCCCTTTCCCCCAGTCCTCCACTCCCTCTCCCCCTATCCGCATCTCCCTTTCCTCCAAACCTCTACTCCCTTTCCCCCTATCCGCATCTCCCTTTCCTCCAATCCTCCACTCCCTTTCCCCCTATCCGCATCTCCCTTTCCTCCAATCCTCCACTCCCTTTCCCCCTATCCGCATCTCCCTTTCCCCCAGTCCTCCACTCCCTCTCCCCCTATCCGCATCTCCCTTTCATCCTCCACTCCCTTTCCCCCTAACCTCTTCTCCGACTCCTCCTATCCTCCTCTCCCTCTCCCCCTTTCCTTCTCTCCCTTTCCCCGTATCCTCTTCTCCCTCTCCCCCCCTCCTCAACACCCTTCGACCATATCCTGCACGCTGTTTCCTTCCCCCAGCACCCCCTCCCCCTCCCACCCCCCTCGTAAGACCCCTCCCCTCCTCAATTATTCGGATGTCGTCCACTTCTGCGGTGGTGTGGTGCCATACACAGTACCCTACAGCACATGGGCCCAGATAACACACCATCCTTTCGCCACTGCCACCCGCATTTGGTCACGCCACCCTCCATTCCCCTTTTGCACTTGCCATGGCACAGGCTCCAAATCCCCCCGGTCACAGGCGGAGACCACAGTGGGCGCTATTGAGAACTCCGTCAGCAAGGGGCCAACCACTCTCCCGCGGTCGACACCTATGCGCCGGATGCCACCCAGGTATGCCACCCATAACTGGCATGTGCTCGTTGGAATCTAGACTGCTGTTCCACCAGAACTGCCCCACACCAGCATTCAACATGCCTTGCCCGCTCCCCCTTACCCCCTGTCTCCCATATGTGCCCATTGCAGCGTGAGGCTGTTGCTGAAGCGGCGGCGCGGGTTGCTTGGCAGAGTTAACGAGCTTTGCCACGAAGACGACGCCCGAGCTAAGACCAATCAAGCCGGAGGGGTAGCTCCACATACACACCTTCCAAGCCACCCCGCCAACAGCCACGTCTCTACAGCCCCCCCAACCTCAACCCCGGCGGCGCGGCCGCCGCGACGCAGCCATCGGCCAACAGGAGAGCCACCCGTGCGATACATACCTGCTTTCAGCTGGTCTCTGTCCCATTTTTTGAAGACCTTTCCAAAGCAGTACGAGGTTCTTGAGCAATGGGGAGCAAATGTGCTCAACTACCCCTCAGAAAGTCAAGGTCATGTGGCCACCAGGGGGCGCACAATTGAATCAATAATAAGGGTGTGCTGTGGGGCAAACACACCGGAAACATGGGATGGGGTGCCGATCAAACCAAAGCACCACAGGTTCAGGTGCTACCTTGACTACTCCGAGCTGCTATGTGATCGCCAGTACCAGCGCATCACCTTACCCTGGTTGGTATATGTTGCTATTGGGTCACTGTATCCTGAGACAAGTACCGAGGGGTATGTGTACTGCAAAGCCGATGATGTGCAAACATTTACCGACACCTGGGAAGTACCTGCAGATATAGACTTCAAAGCCAGTACGTTTGATAGTATGGTGAGGTCACTTGTGTAACACAGAGACCCAATAGCTGAGTAACATGTGTTGGTAGGCCAATGACCATTGTACGATTGTTTCCACAAGGAAAGTGCATATGGCCCACTGCCCGCGCCATCGCTCGGATGCTGTTTAGGTCCATAGTTTGCAAACAATCGTAGCCCCGACCACCTTCCCCTACTGGGCAATCCCATCCGCTCCGGCGCCTGCAGCTTGTGCGAGGACTCCTGCTGAGAAAAACGGACGTACATTGGGGAAAGTATGACCCACCATTTGTCAGACATGGGTAGAAAGCCATGGTGTTGCGAAGGAATGCACACAGCAAGCTGAGTGACCAGCCTAAGTGTGTGGCTGGGATGGGACAGCGCCATAGGGCAGCCCACCTTAACAGCGCCGGCTGGTTGGAGTTGGGGAGGGGTCAAGCTCGAAATCCCGCAACCTGCAGATAAACAAGCAGCATGGGGTGAGGGGAGGCGGGAGGGGGAGGGGGGTTGCTGGAGGCATGGGGAGTGGGGGATGAGCAACTGCGGCTCACCGCCCAGCCGCAAGTGCAGGCTGGTGCCAGGGTGCTGGAGGTTGGGACGTGAGACTTCCATTGAGGAGGGGGGAGGGGGGGGGGGATTGTATGGCGTGGAACAATTCCTGCAGTTCACTTTGTTAGAATCACGTCTCTTCATTGCTCGTTCCTTTCAATGCTAAGCATGTCCTGAGAATCTTGTGATTGTATCGAGCGTGCTTGTTGTGGGACGGGAGCTCAGGCCATTTTCCTGCACAAGGCCATGGGGTGTGACGTCACCACGTGTGACTATAACGGTGCCAGCATCGCAGCCAACATCAGCCACAACTGCTGGCCAAAGGGATTGAACCACTCCAACACATTTGACGTAAGCACCCCCCTTGGATAAAATGCAAGCAACCTGCTCAAATTCGGGGTAAACTCGTTCTACAAGCACACCCTTTTCCTGTTGGTTCCTCCAGATTTCTCAGCTCCTCCTTCCTTCCCTCCCTCAGTACACGACACACTCTCAACCCCACTACCCCCCCCCTCCACACACACACCTACCACCCACCCCCCCCCCCCTTTCCCTCCGCAAATAACCCATACCCCACTTCTTCCTTCCTCCATATGCATGCAGACACATGAAGGGAACCATTTCCCATTAGATCACCATCATGGGATGTCGTCATTGCCAGCGACATTCTGCTATGTACGTCTCCCGTGTCATGCCAAGTGCCGTTTCATTGTAAGTGTCATTTCACGTGTCATTCCAAGTTTCAGCTCATGAGGTACCCATGTGACACTAGGGACTGTTCTTGGCGTTGCTATCTGTCTGTTCTTGGGTGGGGAATGGAGGGGCAAGATGCCATAGGAGAGGAGAGCAGGCTGAACCGTATCACCCGACTCGTGGGGGTGGAAACCCCCAAACCCACTACATGCGACATATGACTAACGAAGTGCTGTACCCGAGAGTGTTTTAGGGGATATGCGTCAAATGGCCGTCTAGGCAAGAGGGGTTGGGGAGACCGGGAGGGGGAAGGAGGGGGGGGAGGGGGGGGGGCGCTCAAGAACTTACATGCAAGAGATCCGACGTTGGCGTTTACATGTCCTTCGTGGTGAGCTGGCAGCCTCAGCCGTGGGTGTTGGTGATATCTGCTGGTGCGCGTGGGAACAAAAGAAGGCAAGCAAGCAAACATGCCATTAATGAACCTCGCTTTGTTGGCATTCTGCGCAACCAATCACAGTCTCACCAAAGAATAGGCCTCGAGCAGCAGATGGGCGGCCGGCTGAACGAGTCCTCTGCCCAGTTGTAGTCCACGTTGTTGTTTCGGGAGAGGAGAATGAGAATGGGGTTTCTATGGGTGTATGATCCACAGCCATCGCGCTTTGGCGGGCTGTGGACAGTGGTGTAGCCGGGGTGACCACTGTTTCCGGTTGCGGAGGCGGACTAGCCAGCAGGCTCGGCAGGATGACATCACTCTCCACAGGCTCGGCGCTCTTCGACATCCAGTTGGTCATTATCTCATCCACCCATGTATAGTCCATCTCGTCCAGCAAGCGCTCCGTGCTACCACGGCTCACACGGGTTGTCATTCGTACTCGTGTAGTGACAGCCTTTACAAGCCTATCCACAGTGTGGTTCCAATGTAACGCTGCGAGTGCAACCCGAGCCCGCATGCTCCCTTGAAAGTGGATTCGTTTGGGGGCAAACTTGCATATAAGAGAATGAAATGACTCGTTGAGCCAGTTGGTGGCACCTAGCACATAGGGCTCCATTGCTCCAGGGCCGCAATGCAGAGCCAGCCAGTCCTGAAAATCCACGTGGGTCATTGACCCTTGCTTGTACACGGCACTTTCAGAGCCCCAAGATTCAGCCACACAACGAGGGGTATGGGCATGGCGGCTGCAACCAGTATGAATTCCAGCCCAGCGGTACGCAGCCGTGGCCATCTCATCTGCGACCTCTTGCGCTGTCATGGGTGATCCTGCCTTAGCGAGTGCTGCGCACCGAGACATGACACGATAGAAGTGGGCGCAAAAGCGGTTGGCTAGTGATACCTCGACGTAATCCGGCGAGTCATGGGGTTCAGCCTGGTCCGTTGACTTTGCTGCAGAGCGGGGTCGCTTACGCGGCGCCCTCTCTACCCAACGCTGTGGTCTTGCCTCACCGCTGGCTTCACAGTCTTGGGCTGTCTGGGCTGGCTGGGCTGGCTGGGCTGGCTGGGCTGGTCGAGCTGGTTGGGCTGGCTGGGCTGGTTGGGCTGGCTGGGCTGGTTGGGCTGGCTGGGCTGGTCGAGCTGATTGGGCTGGCTGGGCTGGTTGAGCTTGTCGGGCTGGTTGGGCTGGTTGGACTGGACGGGCATGCTGTGCTGGTCGGGTTTCCCCATTCTCGGTTGCTGCCAGGTTTGCAACTCCATCTTCGTGACATTCACCGTGCCCTACAATGAGGCAAGCGAGGCATTAGTGGGCAGCATGTGGTGCAAGGCAGGACTGACTTTGCCGCCCAATGCACACGGTCATCAGTGAAGGGCTTACCTTCCTCATAACCGATGTGATCGAATGGTGAGGAGAGCTCCACGTCATCGAAGCCAATTGGTGATCCGTTTTGGAAAATGAACGAGGCGGCAGCGCGCCCACCACAGGACGCAGCGTTTTGCTCCCCGGGCTCAACGAGCTCTCCGCTGTCGTCAACCAGCATGGCACCATCGTCCACAGAGTGTAGATCGAGATCCCCATCAGAGGGATCAATTGACGCTGCTGCCTCCCCCCCACCCGGTGGCACATTCTCTCCGACCGCATTGGGGCAGCCTGGTCTTGATCGTTTATGGGCGGGGGCTGCACCCTTTTTTCTTTTCTCGGTCCGCAATACTTTGCGCATCTCAGGATACATCCACTTTGAGCGGCCAGCCCCCTCCGGCTCAAAATCGATGCCCTTGGCCGTGCAAATGGCCAAGACGATGGTCTGTTTTTTGGAGTTTGGCCCAACGTTTGGACACTGGACCTTCGTGTCGTTGAGCCATCCACACATCTGCTTGCGTGTCTTCGTCCACAGATCGGCAGAAGTTCTACAATCGGACACGCTCAACTCACCGCGCTGCACTTCTATGAAATCTTTTACAAATTGCTTGGTTAGGGAGCGCCCTTTATGCCACACGTCCATTTGGTGGGCAATGCGTAGCTCACGTGCAACTTCCTTGAATGCTGTCCCTTCGTCGCTTATGATTCCATTGATAATGAAACCCACCTCCCTAAGTTGTTTCAGCCCGAGCTCGAATGCAATCCTTTCAAGCTCCACGGAGGAGGTTCCGTACTCTGTCTTCTTTATTGTAACGCAGTGAAGCAATTTCCGTGTTACCGGGTCCATGAATGTCACTGTGCACCATGAGCCCTCCCGAACATGCGACCACCTCCCATCAACAGCCACCCACTCTCCCGGTACCCTGCGCTGCTTCATGAACCGACGGGTCCGAGCCATACATTTTGCAGCACGGAGGGTAATGGCTTGCCATAGCCCTCCGGCGTCCCGCATATAGCGGTTGAACGTTTCTTTAGGAACCTTGGGCAGGCCCAAAGTGCGTGTGACCTCGCACATTTGCTGCCACCCTACCCCGGCCATCGCAAAAGCCCCCATGATTCTTGGGAACAATGCAGGAGTGAGGGGTCCCCTCGTGCCATCAGTAATGTTTGACCGTACCCGTGTTGTGCTCCAAAACTCTAGAGTCTCCCCGCATCTATTGCACAACCACACCATCCCAATGCATGCCCACACCCGCCTAAATGAATGCCACCCCATAGTGCCCATGCATCCGGCTCCAGTACTGCATGCCAGTCCCAGGGCCCTGAAGAATTGAACGAACGGCAGCGGGTCGATTAGACATACCATGTTGGCTGTGAGCTCGTCCCAGGGTGGGGGATCGGGCCACCCAGGCACGAAGGTCTCAGCAGCACCTCTCCTGGCAGCGGGAACACTAGGGCTGTGAGAGCAGGGGATAGGGGAAAACATCGTGCAAGAGAGGGGAAGAGAGCATGAGTGGAGGGGGGGCTGCTGCCCAGGAGTGTTGGGGGTAGTTAGAAGCAGTAATTGAAGCCTAGACGAGGTCTCCCGAGCAGCGGTAGGCTACTGCTGGGGACCACAGGTTGCTTTACATCTCTCAGTTGTACCTGTACAACTTATAAGGCTAATACCTAAGGACCGCTTGAGAGAGAGAGAGAGAGAGAGAGAGAGAGAGAGAGAGAGAGAGAGAGAGAGAGAGAGAGAGAGAGAGAGAGAGAGAGAGAGAGAGAGAGAGAGCATGAGTCCCTCCCTAGCTATTTAAGCTCTCTCCCTAGCTCATTCCTCCAGTTTAGTTTTCAGTTCTTTCTTTTTTCTCCCACCCTTGGTGGCGGCTCGCGTCGGCGGCCTCCGGCCGCGCGTGAGGGGCGGCAAGAACACAAGGCTGCAAAGTCATCTACGACAACAACAAATACACACATCCGGGGTCTACAACCCGCCAACACTACACTCGGCAAACAAGCATGGAGAGCCTGACAGAGCTTACCAGAGCGCTCACGCTAGGGCGCACTCCACCGACAAGAACCTACACACGACGGCAGCCCATCATGCGGCTTCGTCCGCTCCAGCCTCCTCAAGCAGGGCCCTCACATAGTCCCCCAGGAGCATCACCGCTGACACAGCACCACCAACGATGTCAACAGCGAAGGGGTCCGCATCCTGGGCAGTTTCATCGGTACGCCGGAAGGCACGGCCGGCTTCCTCCGCACCCAACTAGCCCTGCTAGACAAACCCCTCGCCACACTAGCCACGATGGACCCACAGTCCTCATCACTCCTCCTCACACGCTGCGTATCTCGGCGCGTCTCCTACCTAACCCACACCACCCCCCTTGACTTCCTACCCCTGGAGGTCTGGTCAGAGTGGGGCAGAGAGCTCTACCACACTCTACTGCGCCCCTGCAACCTCCAAACTCCACGCGGCGAGTCAGAGAGAGCTTGTACCTGGGCCCAAGCGTCCCTCCCCCCTCTCTAGGAGGGCTTGGACTCACCGACCCCGCAATCGAAGGGCCCCCAGCCTTCCTCACCAGCGTCACCCAAGCCCAGGGGTTGCTGGTGGCCCTCCCAGCGGCGTCCAGAGGGCCCCTGGCGGACTCTGTCCGCCACCTCACGCCCCCCTTCACCAGCCCCACCCACTTGCATACCTGGCTGGCGAAATGTGAAGCGGCGATGCCCCCCCGGGCCCTGGAGCTCCTACACGCTGAGCAGGTGGAACCCTCCGGCTCCCCTCTCCAACACCGCCTTTCCCTGGAGGTCCAGGCCGTGCGGTACGCCGACCAGGTGGCAGCCTCACGGACAATGGACCCCAACCCCAACTCCGGGCACACACAACGCCTTTTTTCCCTGGCTGGGTATGGAGCAGGGGACTGGCTCCATGCCGTCCCAGTCTTCCCATCCCTCCGCCTCGAAGCCCCACACTTCGCCTTTGCCCTGGCCTTTCGCCTCGGCCTCCCGTTCCCCGCGCCCCGCACCTGCAACTGCGCCGAGGAGTTCGCAATCCTCGACACAAGGCTGCCCAACCACCTCCTTCGATGCGGCACTGGACACGGACGGACAGACACCCATAACGGGAGAGATGAAGAGAACATGGAAGAGTGGGGGTATGGGGGAGAGAGAGAGCGGATGGGAGAGAGCGAGCCTATAACCGAACCATGAGGCCCCCCTGTGGACACAATAGCAGCCATGTCCTAAGTTTATTTCGCAAATACCTTTGGTCTGAATTCTGCCCTGTGGTTGCCATTGGGATGAGGGCCTCTTCCATACTGAGACGGGCACTGGCAAGTGGGGACGCTGGACGCTGGTTGTTGACTTCATGGCTGTCCGCTGCCCCCATACCGGCTGCAAAATGAGCACTGACCCGCGGCACCTCGACCCCTTCACCCCGACACCCAGGCACGGTAGTCTCATCAGCTCCCCGCCTGGCAGCGGGGACACTGAGGTTGTGAGAGCAGGGGATAGTGGGGAACAGAGTGCAAGAGAGGGGAAAGGGATGGTGGATGGGGGGGAAGAGTGCATGAGCGAGATAGAGAGAGCATGGTAGATAGAGTGAGAGCATGGGAGATGGGGTGAAAGCATTGGAGATGGGCGGATAGTTTTGAAGTTTTGGGACCGTGGATGGGAGAGAGAGGGATAGCGCATGGAGGAGAGGGAGAGAGGATGGGGGAGTGGGAGAGACGATGGGGGAGAGGGAGAGAAAATGGGGCTGAGGGAGAGAGGATGGGGCAGAGGGTGAGAGGATTGGGGAGAGAGAGAGGGAATAGGGGAGAGGGAGATACGATAGGTGGGGCCTGGAGAGGATTGGGGAGAGGGAGAGAGGATGAGGAAGTGGTGGGCAAATACCTTCAGTTATACATGTCCGTTACGTGGTTAGCAAATACCTTCGGTCAGATTCGGGGACTGTAGTGGGCATCCCATCGCCATCCCCTTCCCCCATCTCGGCGGCAAACCGAGTGCTGCCCCTTCGCACCTGCTCAGTCTCACCCCGCCACTCCCCATCGCCATCCCCTTCCCCCATCTCGGCGGCAAACCGAGTGCTGCCCCTTAGCACCTGCTCAGTCTCACCCCGCCACTCCCCTTGCTCTTGACCACTGCCATCATGTTCAGCGACGTCATAGCCCAACACGCTCCGTGGCGGTACATTGGTATTCCCCACAATGGTGACATCATCTCCCTCACCGCAGCCCGGACCTGCACCTCCCGCCGACGGCATGATGTCTTCGTTGTCCATATTTCCGCCTGCAGTGAACGGGCAACGGGCGAATCACAGCCATGTCATTATGTGGGCAACTGAGCACGGGGCTTGCACATCGCCCTCACAGTTGGCCCGAACATTGTTGCAAACCTTGTTATGCAATCTGGGGATGCCGTGTCTCACCTGGGGTTTTCTTCTGTTTGTACTCCACCCCCCTCCGATCGCCTCCCCAACCGAACTTGTTAATGCGGACCAATTCTCCGTCCTCTGTTTTGTGGTATTCTTCGAAGTCGCACTTCAATCCCACAAATTTCCGTGGCACTCGGTCCAGAATGTCGAGAACTTTAAGGCCAACCCCTTCCCGGTTGTACTGGAACTTGCTCGCATGAGCATCGTACTGGAGGCGCATCTGCTTCTCCGACTCTAACCCATCCTCCACTGCACATGGCAAGAAATATGTTTGAGTCACTGCGTCGGTCGTTATGCACTAGCTGCATAATAGTTTGCGTGCATTGTTGCGGACGTGTTTCCATTGCAGCACATGGGCCTTACCTGATGATGTTGCAGCTGCAACCAGCTTCTCAAAAACGTTTGGAGTGGCGGCCGCTAAGACGAAGACCAGATCGGCTAATGTTGCGGCCTCTGACCCTCTCATGAGTGCGGTCAAGCCACACAGCAAGAAAGCTATGGGGACCTGCATGTGCCGGCCCACCGATATCGACCGCTGATTTTGTCTTTTGACTATCTCCATCAATCGTGCATACAGGTCCTTTCTCTTTCGACGGCACCCATTGGCCACCTTATGGCCTCTTGCTGCCTTTACTCCCCTCGCCACCTTTACCCCCGTCGCCATGCCTTCCTCAAAGTATAGGGGGACGCAGCATTCAAGAGAGGGGGACTGCATGGGATAGGGGGTGGCAGCATTTGTTATGGGGAGACAGACTTGGAGAGGGAGACAGCATAGGAGAGAGGGCAGACAGCATAGGCGAGGGGGGAAGGCATTGGAGAGGGTGGGCAGAATAGGCGAGGGGGGAAGGCATTGGAGAGGGTGGGCAGAATAGGGAGAGGGGGACATGGGAAACAGGGAAGGGGACATGGGAGCCCCTTCCCCCTTCCCTCTGCCCGTTCCCCCTCTCCCATATCCCCTTCCCCCTCTCCTATGTCCCCCTTTCCCCTTTCCCATTCCCCTTCCCCCTTTCCCATGTCCCCCTTCCCCCTCTCCCATGTCCCCTTCCCCCTTTCCCATGTCCCCTCCCCCTTTCCCATGTCCCCCTTCCCCCTCTCCCATGTCCCCCTTCCCCCTTTCCCATGTCCCCCTTCCCCCTCTCCCATATCCCCCTCTCCCATGTCCCCCTTCCCCCTTTCCCATGTCCCCCTTCCCCCTCTCCCATGTCCCCCTTCCCCCTTTCCCATGTAACGCTGCGGGAGACAGCCTATGATAGGAGGAGACGGCCTAGGATAGGGGGAGACAGCCTAGGATAGGGGGAGACAGCATGGGAGACCGGTTAGATCGTGTTTGTAGGCAGAATAGCGCTGGGCGCAATCTCACCAGTGCGTAGAGTCAGTGCACGCGATGTAGCGTGGGCATGTTGAGTGTGTGTGCTTGTGTCAACCTACCCTCTCCCACAACCTTCTCTACGGATGGAACTCCTGCGTGGGGAGGGAGATGGGGAGGGGGATCAAGATCCAGAACCCGGATGGGGGTTGCCGCGGCAGGTGCCTATGGGGAGGTTGTGAGGAGGACCCGCTTTTGAGGTGGAGGGGAGGGTAGTGCAAGTTTGGCGTGGAACTTCCATGTGAGTGCGGAAAGAGTGAGGAAAGAGTGAAGAAAGAGTGAGGAAAGCCATGTGCAACAGGTAGACAAACGCCAGGTAGGAGAAAACTAGGATGAGGAGGGTAGGGCAAATGTGACCAGTACCGTGGGAGAGAGAAGGAATCTGAGGCATGCGGACTTACAGATGGGGTAGCAGGAGGAAGGGGCGAAGGTCATCTTGATGTGCTTGATGTCCGTGAGGGAGGACAAGTCTGCATGCAGAGGCCATAAAGAGGGGTGGTGGTATTGGCCTAAGAAGGGAGGAGGGGCTGAAGGTCATCTTGATGTGCTTCATGTCGGTGAGAGACGAGAAGTCTGCTTGCGAAGGCCATAACATAAACGGCAGCATGATCTTCATGTGTGGTCATGTGTGCCATAAGGAGTGCAATGTGCATCAGTTTGCTTTTGAGTAGACTACAAAGCAGTTGGGTGCAATGGACGTGATGCGTGTGCGCCGAAGCATCCATATTTGTGTGTACTTCTCCTCCCTGCCTTCGCAAACTACCGCACTCTCGATATCCCTCGCGCAGTACCCTCTTTTTTTTTTCAATATTTCCGGGTATGCGGGCGCATACCCTTTCGCCTATGCTGCCCTACACGCTTATGCTCCGGACCAACCATCTGGATGGCCGATGCGCTCCGGTCGGCTGTTATCGGTGGGAGCATTAGCGGTACTCGGTTTGTCCGCGTCTGAACGTCGTGGTTTCGTCAGGGCTGGTATAGGCGACTTTTGACTTGACGTCAAGTGGCTCCTCTCGTGGTGGACAGCCAGGCTTAGATGTACTTACGATGCTAGAGCATTTGCGGACGCCGCTGTGTGTCGTTGTTAGTGTAGGTGGCACGATGCTGTCGTTGTTGACGAGTGTCTTAGTGTTCCAACAACCCTACTTACAAAACATGAGTTAGGCTGCGAGTGCGGAGCTTTCGAGTTTTTGTTGGGGACCCAAGTTTCTCTCAGTTTGTGCCTGCTGTTTTACACAGGGTTGGGTGTGCTGTCGCAGCCAGATTGTTTGCGACTCTTGGTTGGGCTCTGCCCAATTTGGTACGTCTGTCAATCGCAACCCCACCTTGGCGAGGGAAACCTGGTAACATGTGACCAATTGTAAAACACTTGGTTGGGTTTCTCGAAACTTGGGTCCCTGGCTTTAAAATCAATCTGAAGCCCTGGTGTACAGCTGTAATGGACCGCAGGTGTGTGGATTTTGGTAGGTGAAGTGAAGGTCGAATTGGGGGAAAAGGTGACTGTTGCACGCATGCGACCGAGGCACGGAACTACCTTCCTCGGTCCCAACCGGTCACGTGTTGTGTGAGGCTCAGGCCTAGGGAATTCCGCAATCAGACCGAATCGCCCCCAGAATTACCCGTTAGCGGGCAGATCCGTCGAAGAGTTTCTCGTCAAGGAATCACACAGCTGTGTGTGGGTTGAGGTGGGCAACACCCGTACACCGTTCCAAGCTACCAAACCCAACCATGACAACAGGTTGAAACCTCTACAGTGCAAGGGTCACAAATCCTTTCCAGCCTTTCACAGCCGAAGTTTCTGGATACACCTAGCACGCGGTAATTTCTCATCCTGAAACTGGGCGGCAAAAAACATTTGTTTCCACCCTAACCATTTCGGAGTGCGTAGACAGTACCCCCTTGTCCCTACAGCCTAAGCTTGGCAGACTCCACGCGGGCAAAACCTTTGAGCACTGCCTAAGCTGACGTCGGGTTTCCTGACTCGAGAAACACTCAATCGAGCAGTAAACGTTTCGTATAGAAACCCAAGTTCAAATCGTTTTTCAATGGTATCCCGATCTTGTCTTCATGAACTGCTTTCGGGGGGTGAATCGCCTCTCGGGGGCACCCCCTATGAAAATATGGGTTGTTAGAATATCGCAGACTTTATGTGTATTCCTCTCGAAAGGGGGATATACACGGTGTCCATGGAGTCCTGGAACTTGACCGGGTCTACCCTCGAACCTGTGCCCAACCGCGAACAATTACTGGAAACGGCCCTTTCGCCTGATGGCCTATTCGCGGGGGTTTTGTGGCACCTGCGACACGTCGGCGGCGAAAGTGTCCATGTAAAGGAGCTCGAGAAAGCACAAGTGCCCACTTCCGTGGCGAACGCTGGCGAAAAAATTGCCCGCATTACGCTCACGCGGTTCGTCAAAATTGGGGCTATTGGGTGCGCACCCAGTGTATTTCTGCATTTTGAAATCTTATGAAGGTTCGCCGTGGAAATCTTGGCGTTTTTCTTGAATTGCTAGTGCCGCTTCTGCACCTAAGGGCACCACACACAAAAACCACAGTTCTGTGTGCAAATCAAGAACGCTGCTGGGCCAGCTGTGATGGGCACTGGCATTGGTGCACGTTGTGGCTGCAATGCTGCTGTGGTAACTTCTAAATGCCTTCCTCTGGGCCACGTGGACCGCGGCCCTGCATCCTCTTCCACTGTTGTCCCCATGGTATCCTTGTTTCGGTCGCTCGAACGTCAGAACAAGATAATAACGCACGCTCATTAGTAGGAAGCGAAGTCTGACAACACGAGAGGCATCCATCTGTGAAACCATCCTAGTTCCAGGCCGCTCGTACTCATCTGAAAAACGTGTTGGTAAAATAGTCTTGGTAGAATCTTCATCGACTTTCAGCCCCCTGCCACTTTTACGGTTTGCTGGCGACGAATGAGCGACAACTTTACCAGATCAACCCTACTGCGGCTGCTCTCTCTCCATCAGCGAATGCGAACCCCGTCGCCTCCCGCTCATGACTTGCCGATTCGACAGGCAGAAGGTGCCGTCCTGAGAGAGTGACGTCCGCCCCGGAAGATCAGATCCTCCGTGCCACGGACGGGTCGTCTTAGCTGCGTGCGCAACGCGCGCCAGAAACGCCCTGAGAAACACGTCGAGACAGTCTCTCGAGCACGTCTGCAAACGGCGAGCGGCCGCCGGCGCATATCTGGGAGACCTACTCAGTGTGTACCAGCAGTTGCGCAAGAGGAAGAGTGCACAGAAGGACAAAAGAAACGCGCAACATTATTGGCCGGCGGCGTGTGCCTGTGCCTTCCGGTCGGAGACGTCAAAGCGGCGCGGGCGGTGATACTGACAGAATGGCGAACTCCGCCACGCGGCGGCGGCGGCAGCCCTTCCACTTGCTTCTAGCGCTCGCCGCTCTCCTCGCCGCCGCAGCGAGCTCTCACGTCGTCGCACCGGCTGCGGCTCAGGAGGATGGTACGCCGTGTACGAGTAGCTGCGTTAACGCAGCGCGTTTCCACCCCATCGTTATTAATGCCTCGTAGTACCTGTCGCCTTGAACGCGTAAGACGGCCCTCCTTCGACGCCTCCCGTGATTCGCGGCCTTCCTCTCCTGACGGGGATCTGCTATGATCCAGTTCACTCATCTCCCTTCTTTCTCTTTGCTTTGTCGCAGGCACATTGAGCGACAAAGACGGCGTCGCATCAGCAGCTGGCGACGAGATCGACACGGCCCAATCCGAGTCGTCGCAGCCCGTCGCCAGCGTGTCGTCGGCGCTCTACATCGTCCGCATGCGAAGCGTGCCTCCCGTCGCCACGTATACCGGCGGCATTTCCGGATTCGACGCCACCGCGCCCGCCGCCGCCGCCGCCAATGTCGGCGCGGGAATCGCAAACATCGCGCAGCGTGCTGGGCGCGCCGGGAGCCGCCTGACGCAGCGCCTTCCGCGCATCGACCTCCGCCGCGGGCCCGCGCGCGCGTTTGCGCAGATGCTCGGGCGGATGCAGAAGCAAGTCGCGCGCGACGTGGGGCTCGCGACGAGCCGCGTGCTGTACAGTTACAAATACGCGAGTAACGCTTTCGCCGCGGAACTCACGCCTTCGCAGCTGCGACGGTTACAGCGGCACCCGAACGTCGCCGACGTGGTCGCGAACGTGGCGATGCACAAGCTGACGACGGACTCGTCCGAGTTTTTGAAGCTGCCCGAAACGGCGTGGGCGAGCGCAGGCGGGCAGGGGAACGCGGGAGAAGGGGTGGTGATCGGAGTTGTGGATACGGGCATATGGCCGGAGCACCCTTCGTTCAGCGACGCCAACGTGAGTGGGAGATGCAGGAGCGTGTGAGCGTCGGCACCTGAGGTTAGTCTCGCGTGGTTTTCCTGGGGTTCGTGTCGCCTCGTGACCGCGCCATCCGCCGATCTTCGCGCGTCCCCAAATCTCGTCGACGCCTTTCCGCATCTCGTCTACTTCCCATCGTCTTTCTCCTTCCCGGATTCCCCCCGTTCCCCCCCTTCCCTCCGCCACTCCGCAGACAACCGCGCCCTACGGCGCGCGGCCGTCGACGTGGCGCGGCGTGTGCCAGACGACGGCGGACTTCCCGCGCTGCAACGGCAAGCTCATCGGCGCGCGCTACCTGTACGCGGGCTTCCGCGCCATGACGGGCGCCGCGGAGAGCCTCACCAACGACTGGCGGTCCGCGCGCGACGCGGATGGGCATGGCACGTGGTGTGCGGGGTAAGCGGCGGGGCTGGCGGATGGCTGATGATGTCGGCGGAAGAAGCGGAGCGGAAGGGGGGGGAGGGGGACGATGGAGATTGGGGGCGTGGCGGGAAGGGCAGGGTGAGAGAAGCGGGGAAGGGGGAGAGTATAATGGGAGCGAAAGAGAACCCACACCAATCGAATTTCCATGGCGCTTCATCACCACAGGCCTCGACCCCCTCGTTCCCCCACCTCTCCCCCTTCATCCCCTCTCTTCCCCATCACCCCCCACACCCCCACCACAGAGCCGCGGCGGGCAACGCGGGCGTGGCTGTTACCACCTCGCGCGGGCAGGTGATTGGCGCAGCGAGCGGCATGGCCCCGCGCGCGCGGCTGGCGGTGTACAAGGTGTTCTGGAGCAATGCGCAGTCAGGGGGCACGACCGCCTCGTTTGCGGACATAGAGGCCGCTGTCAACCTGGCCGTGGCTGATGGCGTGGATGTGCTCAGCCTGTCGCTGGGCGGGCTGGACCCCGCAGCCACCTACTTCAACGATGTCTCGTACCTCAATGCCAACCTGGTGGGTGCAGGCAGGAAGGACGGGAAGGGTGGGGGAGGGGGAGGGGGAGGGGGAAGGAGGGGGGCGAGGGGGGTAGTCACTGCAATTGATGATGCACATGAAGCTCGCTGTTCCACCATCCATAGCCGCCATCCTCCATGCTTGGAACGCCACATCGGTATCCTTAATACATCCATGCATCCACAGCTCTGGTTGTGTCACCCGCCCACACTGCCCCCACTTCTTGTGCCCCTGATTGTCTCTCACTCAGCTCTGGCCCTCCCTCTCTCTATCTCGCTCTCTCTCGTTCTCTCTTGCTCTCTGCCTGTTGCTGTGCGTGTATGCAGGCGGGCGTGACAGTGGTGTACGCAGCTGGCAATAGCGGGCCCCCCCAAGATGGCTCCTACATGTACCGCACACTCTCAAACTTCTCGCCCTTCTACCTCACTGTTGGAGCCAGGTGAGCATGGCATGCCCGCCTTCCTTCCTTCCCGTCTCTCTTAATTACTCCGTCTCTCAATCAGTCATGCTCTCTCCCTCTCACTAACTTCACCCCCAACCTTTCTCCCCTCCTTTTTCTCGCGCCTCCACTCCCCTCTCCCCCTCTCCCCTCTCTCCCCCCACAGCACCATCAACCGCCGGTGCACCGCCAACCTCACGCTGGGCGACGGCACAGTCCTCTCCGCCACGGGCTACGGCGCTGGCACCACACCCCTCACCGCCATGCCCCTCATTGAGGGCTCCGCTGCGCGCCGCTCCTCCATCACCTTCACCCGCGGGGACCAGTGCCTCCCCGGCGCGCTTGACGCCTCTCTCGTCGCCGGCCGCATCGTGCTCTGCTCATACGGGGGTGTGTCCACGGGGGAGAAGCTCAGCGACCTGTACAGCAAAGGGGCCAAGGGCGCGCTGCTGGTGAACATCCCCTCGGCCCTGGAGCCTTTCACCCCTTATAACGAGCTGCTGCCTGTCTCGCATCTATCTGCGGGAGACGCTGACCGCCTACGCTCCTACGTTCGATCCACGGCCTCCCCTGTCGCCACCCTCACACCGTCCTTTGCCCGCCTCTCCAACCTGTCCTCCCCCACCCTCGCGTACTTCTCCTCCACTGGCCCCGTCACAAACCCCTACACCAGTGCCGCCCTTCCCAAGCCCACGAACGATATTCTCAAGCCGGATATCATCGGCCCGGGGGTGTCGCTGTGGGCGGCGTGGCGCAGTGCATCGCTCTCTTCTGCCAGCAAGCCGGCATTTGAAGCTATCTCGGGGACGTCCATGGCGACCCCGCACCTCGCCGGGATTGCAGCGCTGGTGATGCAGAAGTACCCCTTCTGGACGCCCTCACAGGTCATGTCCGCCATTGTTACCACTGCCACGATTGTCACTGGCACTGGCGCTGCTATTGGCACCACGAGCGGGGCTAAGGCCACGCCATGGGACATGGGAGCAGGCCATGTGAACCCGTCGCGGTTGCTTGATCCGGGGTTGACGTACAATGCCGGAGCGACGGATTACTACAACTTCCTCGCAGGAGTTGGGCTTACGAAAGCCAAGGCCTTGCTCCCGAGAGGTGTGAAGTTGTCGAGTAGCAAGCCGTACGACCTCAACCGGCCCACAATCTCTGTGGGGAGGCTTGTGAAGTCAGTTACGGTTACAAGAAAAGTAACCAACGTTGGGGCTGCGTCGTCAACATATACTGCATCTGTAGTGGCGCCGGCGGGTGTGGCGGTGGTAGTGAGCCCTACCAAGCTGGTACTGAACAAGGGTGCTAGTGCTGTCTTTACTGTGAAGCTCACTGTGACTGCAACATCATGGGAGTTTAAATATGGTAGCCTGACATGGACAGATGCAGCGGGACATACTGTGGTGTCCGTGATAGCTGTGCAGCCCATCAGCAAGTGATTTTTTCTCCGATTTAGTGTACCATGAGATTGTGACACGAAGTTGTGCCTTCCCTCTCATCGGTTTGCCACCCTTATTGTTCTTTTCCTTAGCAAGCCTCGTTAACATCGAGCACAGCCCTTACATTCTAAGTAGCGGAAGGACTACCAGAAATGACGGATACAGATGAATATATGGTTGGGTGTTGTGCTCTCTAAGAGCACGAACGGGCAAACATATATTGTATGTTTTTGTAGACTATATAGGGTTGTGCCTTAGGGAGTACAACCCAGTAGGTTATATTCCCTTGTATGCCTTGTTCTAGTCATTCCTTCACTTGAACATGGTATCAGAGCATGTAGGTCCCCCCCCCCCCCCCCCCCCCCCCCCCTAGCGCTTCTGCCCTAGGTCCTAGCCGCCTCGTCGCCCCGCGGCCCGTCACCTCGAGGCCCCGCAGCCCGGTCCCCTAGCGGCCCCGCGGCCCCGTCACCTAGCGGCTCCGCGGCCCCGTCCCCTAGTGGCCCCGCGGCCCCGTCCCTAGCGGCCCCGCGGCCCCCTTACCTCGCGGCTCCGCGACCCAGTCCCCTAGCGGCCCCGCGGCCCCGTCCCCTAGCGGCCCCGCGGCCCCGTCCCCTAGCTGCCCCGCGGCCCCGTCCCCTAGCTGCCCCGCGGCCCCGTCCCCTGACCGAGCGCCCCCGCTTTAGGTCCGTCCGGACTGCGCAGGAGTTCCTAGAGGTTGTTGTTGCACACTATTCCACCCCGCCCTCTGCCTTTGTAGGTCGCCTGATCCTGCCCATGCTCTTTCCTGACCTTGCGTCTTTCCCCACTATCGCTGACCTAGCCGCCCACCAGCATACGCTAGATACGACCTGGCGCGCTGCCTGCACCGAGGCTCAGCTTCGTGTGTTTCAGCCCCCCATTTGCGCTACCCTCTACCTGCTTGCCACCCGCCTCCCTGGCCGTCTTGCCACCGCCCGCGATCACTTCCTTAGTCTCCACCCAGCTGACCTCACCCTCACTGACTTTGTCGACACCCTGTCTGCCATAGAGACCCGTCAGCGCTCTATCGCGCAGTCTAGTGGTACCGTGCCAGTCTCTATCTTTCAGGGATGTGCCCCTGCTCAGCGCTCTTAGTACGACTGTTCTGCTGCGGTTGCTGAGACAGCTCCGGCTGTGGAGACAGCCGCCGCAGTGCAGTTTCGTCCGGGAAAGGGTCGCTGCCCCAAGGCAGGGCGCGGTGGAGGTAGCGGAGGAGGGAGTGGTGCCAGTGGTGGAGGTGGCTCGCCCGCTGGTAGTACTGACGAGGGGGTTGAGGCTGGTGCCCGGGAGGAGCCGCCCAAGCAGCAGCAGCAGGCTCCGCAACTTGACCAGCAGCAGCAGGCGCAGCAGCAGCAGGCGCAGTAGCAGCAGCAGGAGTAGCAGCAGCAGAGGGTCGGCCGACTCTTGCCCAGTCTGGAGCTGGAGGTGACGGTGGTCGCAGTGGTCGCTCGCGCGGCGTGTTGTCAGGTGGTAGTCCGAGTGACGGGCTCTGCTTGTACCAGCTCCAGACTGGTCCTCGCCGCGACCTCGTGTGCGGTAAGATCGGTCATACCCCCGCTCGTTGCTTTTGTCGCCTCGACGACCTGTTTCGTCTCCGCTTCGGCCCGTCGCCTGACCTTCCCGACTGGCACAGTCTGCTCCGTCGTCTTGTTCAGATCTTTGATATGGACATGGATGAGATTAGCTCTGCTTTGTATGCGCTTTATGTTGCCTAGCGTCCTCCGACCTCTGTCGCCGCTGCCGCGCTCCCCTTCACCCTTGACTCCGGCGCTTCCCGGTGTTTCTTTACCGACTCCACGACGCTTACGCCGCTTGACGCTCCTGCAGCAGTTGCTCTTGCAGACCCTTCCTCCGGTCCTGTAGTTGCACGTAGCTCCACTACTCTCCCCTGTCTAGCGGTTCCCTCAGGCTCCCTTACAGGCCTACACATCCCCTCGTTCTCTAGGAACCTAGTTGGTGTCGGCTGCCTCCAGGACCTTGGCGTCACCACTACATTCCCTGGGCACAAGCGGTACACTGTCTGTACTAAGGCCGCCACTAGTTCCCCCCTCACCACGTTCCTCCGGGACCCGATGTCTGGCCTGTTCACGCTGGACACCGCTTCCCCCCCGGTTGGGATGCCTCCCCAGATACCAGCGTCTTCCCAGGTTGCTGCGGCGTGCTCGTGTCGGTTGCTTACTCACCCATCTCCGTTACATGTCCCAGCACCGTCTTGTCCTAGGCCTCCCTGAGTCGTTCCCTACGCTCCCCTCCTCACCCGTGCCTCCATGCACGCCCTGTGTCGAGGGCCGGCTCCGCCATGCCCCTCACTCCTCCTCGTTCCCCCCTACCTCCGCACCGCTGCAGAACCTGCACATGGACGTGTGCGGCCCCGCCCCCGTCCATGGGCCGCGTCGCGAGTGCAACTTCCTAGTGCTTGTCGACGACTACACCCGCTACACCACCGTCTTTCCCCTGGAGCAGAAGGCCGACGTGCCTGGCGTTCTTCTCCCGTGGCTTGTCTCTCCGCGTGTTCACCGAGGTCTCCTTGTCTTGCGTCTTCACTCCGACCATGGTGGCGAGTTTGCCTTTGGCTGCCTTGGTCGCTTCTGTCGTGCGGAGGGCGTCACCCAAACGTTCACCCTGCCGGACTCCCCGCTGTAGAATGGGGTCGCTGAGCTACGTATCGGCTTGGTCATGGAGGTTGCTCGTACCTCCATGATCCATGCCGGTGCACCCCATTTTCTGTGACCGTTCGCCATTCGCTACGCTGCTCACAAGCTTAACCTCTGGCCGAACCCTCAGCGGTCGCAGGTTTCACCGACCCTCCTCTGGAACGGGTCCCCTGGTGACGCGTCTGCGTTCCACATCTGGGGCTGCCTTGCACACGTTCGTGCCTCTGGCACGGACAAGCTCATTGCCCGCACTTTCCCCTGTGTCCTCCTAGGTTTCCCCCTCGACTCGTCGGACTGGCAGTTCTACCACCCGCCTTCTCACCGGTTCTTTCACTCTCGTGACGTCACCTTTGTCGAGTCCGTCTCCTTCTACCACCGCTTTCCCCACTGTGGTCCCCCGGTCACTCCCCCCAGTTCCTGGTGCCCCCCCCTCCCCCGGTCGATCCTGTCCACCCCCCTCCCTGCCCTGCCCCATCTGGTGTGTCTCACGTCACCCCCTCCCGTCGGTTGTCCCTGCCGAGGAGTCCGCTGACTCTCGCGGCTCAGCCGAGTCTCTTCCCTCGCCTGTCCCTGCCCGGGTCTCGCCTCCCCTGTCGCCGCCGCTGCTGTCCCCGCCGCAGCCGGAGCCGCTGTCGTCACCGCTGCTGGGGTTCGTGCGTTCTGGGGGTGCTAGGGAGCGGGCTGGAGCTGGTTCTAGAGCGGGCTCTAGGGGTGCTGGCGTGGGGCTTCTCGGAGGGAGCCGTGTTGTTGCTGGAGGTTCGGGTGTTGGAGTCGGGCAGCAGTCGCAGCTGTCGCCGCCGGTGTCCGCTCTTCGCCTCCTCGGTCTCCCTTCCCCTGACCGCCCGTCACTGCCTCCCCCACTGCCGCCGCCTCCTCCTCTGCCGGTCCACGGCCCCGTGTTTCCTCCCCCGGACTCCTCTCCGCCTCGTTTCCCTCCCCGTTCTCCTCCTATGTCTCCTCCCCTCTCTCCCGACCCGACTCCTCCATCTCACGTCTGGTCTCGTCGTCCGTCTCGTGCTCGTCCTACCTCCCCTGTTCCGCATTCTCACCCTATGTTGATGCGCTCTCATGCGTCTCGTGCTCCTCCTCTCCTCCTGTCTCCTCCTCCGTCGTCGCTTGCTGTGGCCCCGCCTCCGTTGTCGGACTTCTTCCGTGCTGCGCGTCCCCTTGTTCCTCGTGTCCTCTCCTCTCTCGTTACCGACACGTCCATTCCTGTCTCGAGTCTGTCGGCTCTTGTCGCTGCTGTCACTGACTTCGCCGCTACCCGCCGCTTGGACTACGCCACCGCTCTGGTCTCTGACCCTGCCTACCCTCCGATCGTCGGGGGTGTGGCTGCTCTTAGCAGTGACGTCCTAGAGGACAGGCACTTCAAGCTCGCTTTCCTGTCTGAGGCCGCTCCCCATCTCTGTTCCATGCTACTAGTCCTTGAGGGTGACCCAGACGCCCTCGACATCCCGACCCCTCGCACCTACGCTGAGGCCATCTCGGGATCCTAGGCCTCTCAGTGGATAGCTACCATGGAGCAGGAGATGGCATCTTGGAGATCCACGGTACCTTGGGGTGAACGTAGTCGATGGCCGGTGGCTCTTCAAGGTGAAGCGCCCTCCTGGAGAGCCGCCTGTCATCAAGGCACGCTACGTCGCTCCAGGCTTCAGTCAGCGTGAGGGGGTGGACTTCTTTCAGACCTTCGCCCCGACCCCGAAGATGACCACTCTTCGGGCGCTGCTACATGTAGCAGCACAGCGTGACTACGAGCTGCACTCCCTCGACTTCTCCACATCTTTCCTCCAGGGCTGTTAACACGAGCAACTCTACCTGCGCCGCCCCCAGGGCTTCTCCGGTACCTTCCCCCATGGCACCGAGTGGCTCCTCCGGCGTCCCGTGTACGGTTTGCGACAGGCGCCCGGTGAATGGCACGACACGCTGCGTGCTACACTTGCTGACTTGCAGTTCTTCCCTTCGTCTGCAGACCCCTCGCTCTTCGTCCGTTCTGGCCAGACTCCGTTCTACATCCTTGTCTACGTAGACGATCTGGTCTTTGCTACAGCAGACACGCACTAGCCGCCATGAAGGCCGAGCTGCTGTGAAGACACACGTGCACTGACCTAGGAGAGCTGCACCGCTACCTTGGCTTGCAGATCTCCAAGGACACAGGAGCGCGCACCATGACTCTCTCACAGTCACACTTGGTGTGCTAGGTCCTTCAGAGGTTTGGCCTTCAGTTCTCTTCCGCACAGCCCACCCCTCTGCTCGTAGACCACAGACTCTCTGCCCCAGTCCGTGAGTAGGCTGTAGAGCCTAGTGGTCCCTACGCAGAGCTGGTGGGTTGCCTATTGTACCTGATGACTTGCACTCGTCCAGATCTCGCATAGCCTCTCAGCATCCTGGCTCGCTTTGTGGCCCTAGGCAGACACCGACCATAGCACTGGTCGGCAGCTAAGTGGGTTTTGCATTATCTTGCGAGTACATTAGGCATGGGGCTAGTGCCAGGAGGAGGGAGACCAGTGGTCCTTACCGGGCACACAGACGCTTCTTGGGCAGACGACGCCGAGACTCTCAGGTCCTCACATGGCTACTCCTTCAGCCTTGGTGCAGGTGCCATCTCGTGGAGGTCCACCCGGTCGTCGTCTGTTGCCCAGTCTAGCTGTGAGGCTGAGATCTACGCATGTGCCATGGCGGCACAGGAGCTCCGCTGGCTGACCTTCTTGCTCACCGACTTGGGTGAGCGGCCTAGCTCTGCCCCGGTTCTGTACGCTGACAACAGGGCCATGATCCTCCTATGTCAGGAGCCATGACTTGTGGGCAGAGCGAAGCACATCCAGCTGCGGTACTTCCTCCTGCGTGAGCTGCAGCAGCGTCGCCAGGCTCGTGTAGTACACTTGGCCTCAGGTGCCAACATAGCTGATATATTTAGTAAGGCGCTTGCGCCTAAAGATCATCAGCGGCACTGTGCACAGCTAAGTCTCGTTCCTGTAGCATCTCACTTGCTAGGACCTTGATTGTGTACAGACCTTTATATATATTACCCAGACTGGCCTTGTGGCTGGACTAGTAGTGCCACCCTGGTCTTGCTCTTGCCTTGTCTGTACTTGTTTGACTGGTCTTTAGACCCCTGCCTTAGAGGCTGGACTTGTAGTGCCACCCTGAGCTATTTTTCTCTCATTAGGCACTGCCCCTATCCAGTCTAGGGGGTGTGTCAAACATATATTGTATTTTTTTGTAGACTATATAGGGTTGTGCCTTAGGGAGTACAATCCATTAGGTTATATTCCCTTGTATGTCTTGTTCTAGTCATTCTTTCACTTGAAAACTAACTACTACATATGCAAATATGTATAAGTTGACACACCCCCTAGGCTAGACAACGGGCAGAGCCTAGCGAGAGACATAACTCAGGGCGGCACTACTAGTCCAACCTCGGAGGCAAGAGTCTAAGGACCAGTCAACAAGAGTACAAGCTAAACAATAGTAAATCAGGGCGGCAATACCGTAATCCCCTGGCTATTGGACAGGGCAGATGTTAAAAAAAACCACTCTAAGCTAACCCCCCCGAAAAAAAAAAATATTCTGAAGGGCCTTCATCCAAAATTTCGGTACTCTGAAATGTTAGAGTCCAGAACTTGGCTTGTCTGATTTTCTCAGAGTCCAGCGAGTACAAGCAGCGAGTAAAAGAATGGAGACGGAAATTTACGAATCTTTTGAGGATACTGACGACGATGCCATAGCATGAAAATGTTTTGGCCCCTAGTCAGGGAGAGACGAAACAATTATTTTCTAATAGTCGTCCCTTTCAGGGACATTCTCGTCCGTTGCCCATTTGGTCAACTGAAAGTCTATCAAAATTTGACGGCCTCGATCGATTGCGATCGTTTCGACATGTTTCGACAGTTCGATGGTCGCTAAAGATTGACGTCCAAGATCTCCCAACCGGGGCGCTGCAAGGGCGCGAAGTTCTCCCACCGCTCTATTCGTCTAGCTTGCCCCCTCTCCCTACGGGTAGTTTTGATCCCCCCCTCCCACTCCATTTTTGATCCCCCCTCCCCCTCCGTTTCGCTTCCCCTTTTCCATCCGTTTCGATCTCCCCCTTTCCCCTTCATTTCGCTTGCCTTCGCCCCGTGCCCAGCTCACCCTCATATCTGTTATAGTTCTGTTTCTGACTAAGCCAAATTTTTGGGCTGTTTGGGTTAGGGTGTTAGGGTGACAATGTCTGATAACCCCACTTAGCCGAAAATTTTTATATGTTGTGGGGTGTATGGGGGATGTCTCTAGCGTTCGGGGACTTAGCCAAAATCTTCGATGGGTTGTGGGGTGCGGGGGGGATGTCTCTAGTGTTTGGGGACGTGGCCGAAATTTTCGATGGGTTGTGGGGTGTGTGGGGAATGTCTCTAGCGTTCGGGGACTTCGCCGAAATTTTCTGGGTCGCAGGTTGGTAGAAGGTACATCTGGTTCAGGGTCTGTACGCGCTGTGCTCTGGAAACTCAGTACTGGGTTAACAACAAGTATAAAATTTTCAAGATCCATAAATTCGTACTCTGAAGTGATCAGGATTGGGAAAATGGGTAATCTGATAATTAAGGTTTGGCCAACATTAGGGTCTAAAATTTTAGACTAAATAGTCTGATAACATCAACCCTGCTATTGGACCCTATGTGTTAAGATAGGGCTAGGGAAGTAACATGCCCCCAAATTGCAGAGTTTTTACTCTGATTCAGACCTTTTTCAGACTTTGTTTTTTGGGGTGTACTCTGACTAGGAAGACTTTTTTTCGTACCTTACTCTGATTTTTCAGAGAAGATTTATGTACCTACGGCTTTTTTCAGACTTTTTTCACTAGTCAACTCTTATGCCTCAACTCTGTATGGGCGATTGACTCTGATCGGTGTAATACCGTGATTGGGGTGTTAAATGACTAGAACGCTAGGAAGCCATGAAAATGGCGAGAGGGTTTAGCTACGAGAGGAAGTTGACGAGAGAAAAAGGGCCGAGAATAGAAGAGAGAGGGATACAAGGAGGGGTGTTGTACCTGTCAACGTATATATACATTTGCATGTAGAAGTTATAGGCTAAAATAGGTGTGTGTTCTTAAAGAGTACAAACCAAACCCTACATCTCCCTTGTTCCCTCTTCGTTCTAATCATTGCATTATTCTAACATGGTATCACGCTAGGTTAGGTCCCCCTCCCTGCCTACGCTTCCGCCCCTAGCCTTAGCCCTAGCCTTAGACCGCGCCCTAGCCCGCGCCCCGTCACGCCGCGCTGGCCCCGTCCCGCCGCGCCGGCCCCGCTAGACCGCGCCGGCCGGTCACTCTGCCCCGGCCCCGTCTCGCCGTGCCGGCCCCGTAACGCCGTGTCACCCCATCCCGCCGCGGCGGCCCCACTACGCCGCGCCAGCCCTGTCACGCCGCACCGGCCCCGTCCCTCCGCGCCTGACCCGTCACGCCGTGCCGCCCCGTCCCGCCGTGCCAACCCCGCTACGCCGCGCCGGCCCCGTCACGCCGTGCCGGCCCCGTCCGGCCCCGCCTACCCCGTCCCGTCGCGCCGGCTCCGTTTTGCCGCGCCGGCCACGTCACGCCGTGCCGTCCCCGTCCGGCCCCGCCAACCTCGTCCGGTCGCGCCGGCCCCGCTCGACCGCGCCGGCCCCGTCGCGCGCCACTGGCCCTGTCACGCCGCGCCGCACCGCTGCGCCGCCGAGCCGCCGAGCCGCTGCATAGCCGACCTGCCGAGCAGCCGAGTAGCCGCGCCGCCGCGTCGTTGTGCCGCCGAGCCGCCGAGTCGCCGAGTAGCAGAGCCGCCACGTCGCCGAGTTGCCGAGTCGCCGAGCCGCCGTACTGCTGTGCCGCCCCGACCTGCCGGCCTTGGTTCCCCCTTCTGTCGGTGCACACCATCACTCTCACACATTCACACTTGGTGCGCCAGGTCCTTCAGAGGTTCGGTCTTCAGTTCTCCTCCGCACAACCCACACCTCTGCCAGAAGATCACAGGCACTCAGCTCCAGTTCCTGAGGAGTCAGTAGAGCCCAGTGGTCCTTACGCAGAGCTGGCGGGTTGCCTCATGTACCTGAATACTTGCACTCGTCCAGATCTCGCATACCCTCTTAGCATCCTGGCTCGCTTTGTGGCCACATGCAAACACCGACCACAGCAGTGGTCGGCCGCTAAGAGGTTTTTGCGTTATCTAGCAAGTATATCGGGCATGGGGTTTGTGCTGGGAGGACGGAGACCAGTGGTCCTTAGTGGGCACACAGACGCTTCTTGGGCAGACGATGCTGAGACCGTCAGGTCCTCCCAGGGCTACTGCTTTAGCCTTGGTTCGGGTGCCATCTCGTGGAGGTCCAGTCGCTCCTCGTCTGTTGCCCAGTCTAGCTATGAGGCTGAGATCTACGCCGGTGCCATGGCGGCACAGGAGCCTAGTTCTGGCGGCTCCGCTGGCTGACCTTCTTGCTCACCGACTTAGGTGAGCGTCCTAGTTCTGCCCCGATCTTGTACGCTGACAACAGGGCCATGATCCTCCTGTGTCAGGAGCCTCGACTTGAGGTTAGAGCGAAGCACATCCAGCTGCGGTACTTCCTCCTGCGCGAACTACAGCAGCGCCGCCAAGCCCGCGTAGTAAACTTGGCCTCCGGTGCCAACACAGCTGATATCTTTACTAAGTCGCTTATGCCTAAAGGTCATCAGCGTCACTGTTTGCAGCTTGGTCTAGTTCTTGTAGACTCTCACTTGCTAGGATCTTGATTGTGTACTCCTCTTTATATATATCTTTAAGACTGGCCTTGTGGCTTCTCTTCCAGTGTCCGGACTAGTAGTGCCGCCCTCGTTTGCTCTTGTCTTGTTTGTACTCTTGCTGATTGGTCTTCGGACCCCTGTCTCAGAGGTTGGACTAGTAGTGCCACCCTGAGCTGTGTGCTTTTTGCTCAGCACTGCCCCTTATCTAGCCTAGGGGGTGTGGCAACTTATATATACATTTGCATGTAGAAGGTATAGGCTAGAATAGGTGTGTGTTCTTGGAGAGTACAAACCAAACCCTATATCTCCCTTGTTCCCTCTTCCTTCTAATCATTGCGTTATTCTAACAGTACCCTCTACATTAAGTTTCAGTAACGGCTACCAAGCCTACAATTATACAACACATATGATTTAAGATGGGGGTGGGACTCGGGAGGGCGTCATTTACCTGTGGGGGACGCTGATTGGCCCTTAGAAAAAATCAGGGCGGAATGCTTGCTCGGGGCTTTGTGAGGGCGGTTACTGGCCCTTCACCAAAATCAAAGGCCGATGTGTACAGGGGGCTGTGTGAGGGAGTTGACTGGCCCTTCAGCAAAATCACCTCCCAAATTGTGATGCGTGCGGTGTGAAGGGCAGATTGGCCCTTGGAAAATTTTGCCAAGGTGTGCTGCGAGCCGTGTGTGCGAGGGCGCCCATTGGCCCTTGACGAAATAGCCACCTGTATGGCCCCGATTTCCCTACCTCCCCTGCAATTTTGATTTTCCCGCCCCCCAATTCCTTTCCGCCCCATCCCTCGATTTCGTCCCCCATTCGCAATTCGCCACGATCCCGTATCTCCACCAACCGATATCGTCGCCGTACCTCAGGCACGCGGAATTACTAAACGCGGAATGGGGAGGGGGGGGGGATAAGAAACTCTTGAAAGACTCATCTAAAATTTTAAAATTCGTATCTCAGTCTTCTGGGAGATTAGAAAGGTAAAAATCTTCTGTCAGGCCTGGCGAGAGCGTTGTACAGTACAGTACAGCCTCGCCATGAGCCTCGCTGATCAATTACACTTGCGCTGGTGCGGGGCCGGGACTAGGGTGTCGTGAAATTCTGTGCTGATGCAAGAACAGAGATAGCTAGTGCACGCAAGAGTAGAAGGCCCCTCAAGGGAGAAGTCTAAGGGCAGCGGTTTGGAAGGGAATTGAAAGACTATGTCTTGTATTAGACGTCAATCTTGTATTAGGATTTCCCGTCTATATAGATACCCCCCTCCCACCTTATTTTCTGTTATTTTCCTGCCACATTGGTGGGAGGGGGCAATGCATGTAATGCAAGGGGTTCAAGAAATGTGTAAAACAACAAATCCACTCAGTTTTCCATTGTAGAAATCACAACCCTCCCTTTTATTAACAAATTCTATAGGGGAGGCATTAGGTGCCGAGCCATTTGACACTCCACATCCACATTTCTCCGCTTAAAGCGGCCCCATTGCAGCAACTGAACCCGAGCATTACACCCTGCACTTTTGAATCACCGCAACAATGCCTTTTATAAGACAATTTTTCATTTATAAGAAACACCCCGCCCCCCCCCCTATTTTGTTCTGTTTATAAGCAACTTTCCAGTTTTTCACCCCGGTATATGATAAGACATAGGGGTCTTATATCTGGGATTTTATGGTATATATACGTATAATATATATATATATATATATATGTTGACACACCCTCTATGCTTGGTAGGCGATACGCAGAGAAAAGACAAGGGCAGTACTACTAGCCTGTCCACTGGTTTTAGTAGTAATGCAGGTCAAAAGAAAACACACCACGCACACAGCACACTAAGCCACACACCCCCTAAGCATAGCACCCCCATACTCAGTAGCAGCGACGGTTTCTCCAGCCCTCGGCGATGGTCAACCCCTCGGCGTGCGAGGCGGCGACGTCGGCACGGAGGGCAGCGGCTGCAACGGCGGCGGCGGCGGCAGCGACGACAGCGGCGCCGGTGGCGGCGTGCGGCAGCGGGACCAACGACACCAGCTGTGGCGGCGGCGGATTCGACAACAGCGGTGGTGGCAGCAGAGCTTTCGGCACTCGGCGGCGTGGCCTGACTCCGCGACGGTGGGGAAGGCCTGCGCGAGTCAGCCGTTAGCTGCGGCGAGGAAGAGGGGACGCAGGGGAGGAGGGCGGGGCTTCTGCAGCAGAGCCAGGGAGCGTGCCGCCCTGTGTGGCGCACTGGCTGCATGCGGGTGTGCTGGCTAGCGCTAAGACCGGGCGCTGGCCACTGCCGTCCGTGCGCTGGCGCATTGAAGTCGCCACAGCAGCACGACGACGCCGTCACGGCAGCACGACATGGCCGTGGCGGCAGCGCGGAAAGGACAGGAGGGAGGAGTGAACGTTGCGGAAGCGTGATGAGCAGGCTTGAGCAGAAGGTCCTGCTGTGATATCAAGTTAAGATAGGGCTAGGTTAGTATATAGGCATAGGAAAGTAGTGAGAGGTTTCAGGCTAGGAGAAAATATCGAGAGAGAAGAGAGGTGGACTAGAAGAGAGAGGGATACAAGAAGGGGGTTGTACCCTCTACAGTAGGATTCAGGATATGCAGTACACCTACCTAGCCCATACACACACACATATATATATATATATAATAGCGTGGCGTGGCAAGATGTCATCTTGACTACCATCAACCATGCTACTAGAACGAGGGTCCAGTTATGGGGAATCTGCCATCCTGATTCCCTGCTTAGACCATTCCTTCTGCCAGCATGGCCGAGGGCTTCTTATGTCGCTAGCAACAACAACCTCGCACTAGTAACATAGGCAGCAGTTTCCATTCTTACAGTGCAAAATCCTACAAGAAAACACAGCTGGGGGGGTCCTAAAATGTTAAATGCCAAAAAGCGGGTCCTCACGGGGTCTACCAAAATAAACGATCCCACCCCCGGGTATTGGACCCATGGACTTTCTTACCACGGGTCCATTATCCGAGGGATTACAGTACAAGTCCAGCCATTGGAACAAGAGCCACAAGGCCAGTCAAGATAATATAAGGAGTAGTACACGATCAGTGTTCTAGCAAGTGAGGAGCTACTGGAACTAGACCAAGCTGTACACAGTGCTGCTGATGATCTTCAGGCGCAAACGTCTTAGTAAAGATATCACATGTGTTGGCACCGGAGGCCAAGTGTACTATGCGGGCCTGGCGGCACTGCTATAGCTGATGCAGGAGGAAGTACCGCAGCAGGATGTGCTTCGCTCTGCCCTCTAGTCGAGGCTCCTAACACAGGAGGATCATGGCCCAGTTATCAGCGTACAGGACCGGGGCAGAGCTAGGCTGCTTACCTAAGTCTGTAAGCAAGTAGGTCAGCCGCTGAGTTCCTGTGCCGCCATGGCACCAGCATAGATCTCAGCCTTGCACGTGGACTGGGCAACAGACGACGAGCGGGTGGACCTCAACGAGATGGCGCCTGCACCAAGGCTTAAGTAATAGCCTTGGGAGGACCTAAGCGTCTCAGCGTCGTCCGCCCACGAGGCGTCTGTGTGTCATGTAAGGACCACTGGCCTGCGTCCTCCTAGCACTAGTCCCATGCCCGATATACTTGCTAGACAACGCAAAACCCTCTTAGCGGCCGACCAGTGCTGACGTCACAAAGTGAGCCATGATACTGAGAGGGTATGCGATATCTGGACGACTGCAAGTCATCAGGTACATGAGGCAGCCCACAAGCTCTACGTACGGACCACTGGGCTCAACCGACTTGTCAGGGACTGGAGCCAAGAGCCTGTGGTCTACTGGCAGGGGTGTAGGCTGTGCGGAAGAGAATTGAAGACCGAACCTCTGAAGGACCTGGTGCACCAAGTTTGACAGTGAGTGATGGTGCGCGCTGCTCTGTCTCGGGAGATCTGCAGGCCAAGGTAGCGGCGCAGCTTTCCTAGGTCAGTGCAGGTTTGTCTCTTCAGCAGCTCAGCCTTCACAGAGGCCAGTGCGTCTCTGTCTGAGTGTGTCTAGTGACGCCAGTAAACCTGACCAGAGATGAGGAGCGGCCTCGGACATGAAAGCTAGCTCGCACTGCCTGTCCTATAGAACATCATTGCCAAGGGCAGGTGCAACCCCAACTGACGGAGGATGGGCAGGGTCAGAGGCCAGAGCAGTGGCGTAGTAATGACGGCGGGTAAAGGCAAAGTCAGTAGACAAGAGCGTCAAGACTCGAGACAGGAAGGAACAGGTCAGTAACAAGAGAGGCGAGGACCCGAGGAACAAGAGGACTAGCCACACGAAGAAATTCAGAGAGACAACAAGCGACAACTGAGGAGGCGTTGGGAGAAGGGGAGCACGCAACGCGTGAGAACAGAACAACATAGGGTGAGAACGCTGAACCGGAAAAGATGACGAGCACCAGAGGGACGGCGAGACTAGAAGTGGGACGGAGGCGTCGGGTCAGGAGACACAGGAGGAGAACGAGAGGAAAAATGAGTCGGTGACGAGTCCGGCGGAGGAAACACAGGACCGTAGATAGGCGACGGAGGCGGCACTGGGAGAGGCGTGACGGGGCGGTCGGGGGGGGCGGGGGAAGACCGAGTAGGCGAAGGGCGGACACCGGCGGCGATTGCGAGTGGTGGTGCTGCTGCTGCTACGCGCCCACACCAGAACCTCCAGCTGCACCACGGTGATCTCGAGGACCCGCCACGACAGCACCTCCAGGACGAGCACCCCCATAACTAGAACCCTCTCCACTACCCGCGCCACCCCCAGGACTGCCGGGACGAGCCACAATAGTAACCTCAGGACTAGCGCCCCCAGGACAAACACCCCCACAACCAAAACCCTCTCCAGCACCCGTGCCACCCCCAGGACCGCCGAGACAAGCCACGACAGTAACCCCAGGACTAGCGCCCCTAGAAACAGCACCCTTCCTAGCGCCCGCACCCCCAATACCCCCAGAGCCTGCGGACACCTCCTGTTGCGACTACTGCTGCGACGACGGCGGCTGCTGCTGCTACGGCAGAGACGAGAATTGTGGCGGCGACTGCTGCTACTGTTGCAGAGGCGAAGGAGACACTGGGGCAAAGGGCGCAGAGACAGGCGACGGACCCTCCTCCGCAGGGCCCCCTAAGTCAACGGACTCCTCCGCCAGGGCAACCGAGGTAAGGGGGGTGATGTGAGACACACCAGACGGGGCAAGACGGAGAGCGGGAGCTACCGAGGGAGTGGGGACAAGGAACAGGGGTGGGGTAACCGGGAGACCTCGGTGGGGAAAGCGGGTGTAGAAAGAGACAAAATCGTCAAAGGTGACGTCCCTCGAGTGGACGAAGCAGTGAGACCGCGGTTGGTAAAACTATTAGTCAGACGCGTCAAGGGGGAAGCAAAGGAAGACACAAGGGATGGTGCTGGCAGTGAGCTTGTCCATGCCAGAGGCGCGAACGTGAGCGAGGCAGCCCTAGACGTAAAGCGCAGATGCATCACCAGTGGACTCGGTCTAGAGGAGGGTCGGCGAAACATGCGGCCGCTAGAGTGTGGCCACAGGTTAAGCTGGTGAGCGGCGTAGCGAACAGCGAATGGCCATAGAAAATGGGGTGCACCGGCATGGATCATGGAGGTACGAGCCACCTCCATGACCAAACCGATGCGTATCCCAGCGACCCCATTTTGCTGCGAGGAGTCCGGCTAGGTGTACGGCTGGGTGATGCCCTCTGCACGACAGAACTGGCTAAGCCGACCGGAGGCGAACTCACCGCCATGGTCGGAGTGGAGACGAAGCACCTGCAGGCCGCGGTGTATTCGCGAAGCTACAACCTACGGGATAAGAACGCCAGGCATGTCAACCTTCTGCTCTAGGGGAAACACCCTGGTATAGCGCGTATAATCATCGACGAGCACCAGACAATAGCGCTCGCGACGCAGCCCAAAGATGGGGCTTGGGTCCCAAACGTCCAAGTACAGGGTCTGGAGTGGCGCACTGGTGGGGGGAAACGAGGAGGAGTGAGGAGCATGGCACAGCTGGTCCTCGACGCAGGGCGTGCACGGAGGCGCAGGCGAGGGAGGGAGGGCAGGGAGCGACAAAGGGCGACCTAAGACAAGACTATGCTGGGACATGTGACGGAAACGCGGGAGTGCAGGGTGGCCTAGGCGGTGGTGTCACAAAAGGGATGGGTGGGTGAGTGACCGACACGAGCAAGCTACAGCGCCCTGAGTAGGCACGGCCACCTGGGGGAACGCCCCCACCGGAGGGGACGCGGTGTCGAGCTTGAACAAGCCAGACACCGGGTCCCGGGGGAACGTGGTGAGGGGGGCACCAGTGGCGACCTCGGTACAGACAGAATATCGCTCGTGTCCTGTAAACTAGTTGTGAGGCCGAGGTTCTGAAGACAGCCGACACCAGCTAGGTTCCTAGAGAATGAGGGGATGTGCAAGCCTGTAAGGGAGCCCGACGGAACTGCCGGACAGGGAAGGGTGGTGGAGCTACGTGCAACTATCAGACCTGAGGTGGGATCAGCAAGCGCTACAGCGGCAGGGGCGGCAAACGGCGTGAACGTAGTCTGGTCGCAAAAGAAGCAGGCACACGCACCAAAGTCCAGCATGAAGGAGAGCGCGGTGGTAGCGTCAGCCGGTGGGGGCACTAGCGAGGAGCCTAGGCTAAACTAAACAGGAGATCCTACGTCTGACGCAGCAGGGGATCCTAAACTATGCACAGTGGCCACACCTAGACTAGGCAACACAGGGTAATAACTTAAAAGGTTAAGTCACACAAGAGTCATCAGCATACATGGTATACAAAGTAGAGCGAATTTGATCCATATCTGTCTCAAAGACTGGCACACGGCGATGTACCAGGCTGTGCAATTCGGGGAGGTCTAGCGCAAGGTCGAACCGGAGACGGAAGAGGTCGTCGAGGCGGCAGTAGCAGCGAGCGGCGGTGTGACCAGAACGGTCACGCACAGTGTCGCGAAGGGGGCTGGTCCGAAGCTGGTATTGGAAGGTCACCGCACTGGAACCGCCACCCAACATCGAGGTGCGCGCGCCACCACCGCGACCGCCACCACTAAGAGCGCCAGGCCACCACGGCGGCAGAGGTCCCCACGGCTGCTGCTGCTGCTGTTGCGTCGAGGCATCAGCCCCGGTCCCCTCGTCTACACCACCGGCACTCGCACCACCGCCGCCACCCCCACCACCCCTCCTCTGCCACGCCCCCCATTGGGACGGCGGCTTGACGAGGCTGTGCTGAGGCCACCGCGGCGGCCTCAGCAGCAGTGGCTTTCTCAGCTACAGCAGCAGAAACTTCAGAGTAAGCACACTGGGAGGGAGCACAGCCTTGAAAGATAGGGACTGCCGCAGTCCCAATAGCCTGAGCGATAGCGCGTTGGCGGGTCTCTATCGCGGACAGGGTGGTGACGAACTCGGTAAGGGTGAGGTCAACGGGGTGGAGACCGAGGAAGCGGTCGCGGGCAGTGGCTAGGCGGTCAGGAAGGCAGCTGACGACCGAGAGTGGAGGAGGAGGAGGGGCAATGGCAGGGTCGGAGAAGAGCAGTGGGGAGCGGTGGAGAAGTCAGCCGGCAGAAGCGTCGGCTCACAAGGGAACCAGGTTCGGCGACGATGAGGGGCCGGCAGGTCGGAGCGGCACAGCGGCACGGGGAGTTGGAGCGACGCGGCAGGCTGGGACCAGCGACCGGGCGGGCGGGTCTGCTAGCAGAGGTTGGCGGTGAGCAGGGGCCAGCAGGAACTCAGGCCGGCAGATTGGGGCTGGGGCGAACTGGGGACGGCAAGCAGGGGTCGGCAGGAGCTGGGGCCGGCGAGCGGGGGCCGGCGGGAGCTGGGACCGGCGAGTAGGGGCTGGTGGGAGCTGGGGCCGGTGAACAAGAGGCCGGTGCAAGTCGGGGCGGAAAACGAAGGGGCCGGCGAGTGCAGGGCCGGCGCGCGAAGGGCCGGCTAGCGTGGGGCCGGCGAGCGCGGGGCCAGCGAGCGCGGGGCCGGCGAGAGAGGGGCCGGCGAGCACGGGGCCGGCGAGCAAGGGGCCGACGAGCGCGGGGCCGGCGAGAAAGGGGCCGGCGAGCACTGGGCCGGCGATCGCGGGGCCGACGAATGAGGGGCCGAAGGGGGCGGGGCCGGCGAGCGAGTGGCTAGGGAGCACTGGGCCTGCGAGCGCGGAGTCGGCGAGCAAGAGGCCGGGGAGCGCAGGGCCGGCGCGCGATGGGCCGGGGAGCGCGTGGCCGGCGAGCTAGGGGCCGGCGCACGAGAGGCAAGCGGCGCGCGAGGAGCCGCGCGGCTCGCAAGGGGAGATGCGGCGCGGGCTAGGGCGGCTGCAGCGCATGCTAGGGCGACTAGGGAGGGCTAGGGCGGGCTAGGGCGGAAGCACGGGCGGGCGGACCTAACCTAGCTGATACCATTTGAGAGTAGCGGAATGACTAAAAAACAGGGATACAAAGGAATATATTGTTGGGTGTTGTACTCTCTAAGAGCACAAACCCTTCTAGCCTATAACTGCTACATATGCAAATATGTATAAGTTGACTTGAGATCCCCAAGCTTACCCACGGCGTCGCGTCCGACACTTCCGAGCCTCGAGTCGCCAAAACCACATCGCGTGTTTTTCGTGGCCCTCTTCGAGGCTCCCTTTCTAGATTAGCTGTGATTTTATTTAGCCCTGAGCTTCATTTTTACTCTACACATTTCAATTACTACCTCCCTAGTGCATTACTCGACTATTCATATATAATCATAACACATTGTGCTTAGCTATTTGCCTCTCAACTTTTTCAAACGTTTTTATACACCCAAAAATCTCGTATGAAAATTTTGGGCCATTAATTTTACAGCATTGCATCATAATCATAAAAATATACTTGTTATTTGTTATGGCTATAGGAATATATAACAGATTTTTTATGCACGGGTGTGCTTGATTTCTTCCTCGTTATGAGCTTCACGGATGGTCACCAGTATGATCGAGAGTAACGGGTACAAAACGACACGTGGAATGGGGAATCTTACTGGTCTTACGTGGAGGGTTTTGAAGGGAATGGGAGCTGAAGGGATGAAGTTTCAGTGAATGAACATCAAACCTGGTTCGGAAGCCGAGGCATGGACTCTTAGTGTCCTTGCGTTTTCTGCCTAGACGGGTACGCTGGGGAACCTGGTTTGGAAAGTTACCCGTACCGAACCATGTCCACGTGGTGGTCTCTTGCAGGCTCGGGAGTCATTCAGTACAGTAAATCTGTTCCACTCTACAAGCCGATATATTACCACGCTGAAATACACTGTAACCCAGAAATCTATGACCCCAAGCAATCGGGGAATTATGGAGCAAATCCAGAGTAGCTCTTGCTGTTCGAGTGTAGCTTTGACCGGAAATGTTTTTGCTTCCTCTGTATGATGGTTACTTATTTATCGCCTAAGCACTATGGATGTTGCATTCACGACGTCCAAGTGCGGAAAATCGAATCACCGTAAATGAAATTCGACTCTTCGTCTAGTTACGCAAGTACCCCATTACCTACATTTGGCAAACTCAGATTGTTGAACCTGTAATGCCGGAAATTCGGGGTATAAGCGAGTCATGCTGACTGCTTGGTTTTTGGGACTGTCAGCGTGGAAATCAGCGTGAAGGTTTTGCATATTTGACTGTAAACTTGAAATTTCGAATCTGATAAATACAGTAATCAGTGACAGGTGTAAAGGTTCCAAATTAGCGTACCCGAACCGCCCATGCCGAGCCTACAACAGCCTCCAAACCAGACGCACCTGAGGTCATGTTCCACCGCTCTATATTTATATTTGACCGTTGTAAAACGTACAATGTCCGTACTAACCGGAGTGGCACGCACTGTAGTAACATGCCCTTGGGGCGTGTTTTTGCGCGTACGTTTGATTGCGGTTGAGTAAGATGCTCTTGAATTCAGTAAGTTCAACAATATTTGGGAAACGGTTGGGTGGGGTATTGAGCGAGAAACGTACGCGCGGGACACTCTCAGCATCACACAAGCCAGAGATAAGCACCTTTGCTGGCCTGGCCAACAGCCCTCCCCTTCCCACTATAAATAAGCGCTAAGAGCTCATTCCTTCAAGTGACGCTACTACCTCCTGTTGTGAGTATTCACCGTCCAATTTCCTCTTACTCCCTTCCGGCGCGTTGCACACTCGCCACAATGCTGCACAACATCGTCGACGCGGGCGATGAGGACCGCGTCGTGGAGTCCGTCTTCGCCTCGCGCTACACTTCCGCGAGCGTCCCAAAGTAAGCCCCCAAACGCCGCTCCAATTCCCACTCGTTTCAACACGGAAGCATCCTCCTCATCTCCTCGCTCGACCCTTGCTATTGGGAGTTATGGCTTTTGAATCGACTCGACGCGCGTCTCTTTCGCAGGTACCGGATAGGCAAGGACGGCATTCCCAAGGAGGCGGCGTATCAAATGATTCACGACGAGCTGCTGCTAGATTGTAACCCGCGCCTCAACCTCGCGTCCTTCGTCACCACGTGGATGGAGCCCGAGTGCGACCAACTCATTATGGAGTCGCTCAATAAGAACTATATCGACATTGAAGAATACCCCATCACCAACGATCTGCAGGTTCGACGTTACTAACCGCAGAGCACCCAATTGCTCTTCATTCGATTAAGTCTACTAGATTATTATTATTATTATTATTATTTTCTCGAAATTAGCCCGGCCTAACACGATTTTTCTCCCTGTGTGGCGGCAGGAGCGGTGCGTGAACATCATCGCGAATCTCTTTCACGCGCCGCTGGGCGAGTCGGAGGGCGCGGTGGGCGTGGGCACGGTGGGGTCGTCGGAGGCCATCATGCTGGCGGGGCTGGCGTTCAAGCGCCAGTGGCAGAACAAGCGCAAAGCGCAGGGCAAGCCTTACGACAAGCCCAACTTCGTCTGCGGCTCCGAAGTGCAGGTGAGTTCTGCTGCCGTCTCGCGTCGCCTCGCGTCGCGTCGACACGCGTCGACACGCGTCGTGACAAAATGCGGTTGGTCTTTATTTCATGCCATGGCGATTTGGTCCCGTTGCCGACTCTTCTATTCAACCAATTTGGAATTCCTGTGGAATGCGCGGGGTGCTGGCAGGTGTGCTGGGAGAAATTCTCCAACTACTTCGAAGTGGAGACGCGGTTCGTGAACGTGAAGGAAGGGTCGTTCGTCATGGACCCGCACGAGGCCGTGGAGGCCGTCGACGAGAACACTATTTGCGTCGCGGGCATTCTCGGGTCCACCTATAACGGGGAATTCGAGAACATCAAGCTTCTCAACGACCTTCTCGCGGAGAAGAACGCCAAGACAGGGTAAGAGCACACTCGGGAGCCGAACCGCGCCAACAACAACAATTCAATTCCTGTTATAGGTTTTGTCAAGAAAACAGTCCTTTTCTATCCGAAACGCTACCACCCGCCGGCATTTGACGATCCGCATCCTGCACTCGCACGATGGCAGGTGGGACACGCCGATCCACGTCGACGCGGCGAGCGGCGGGTTCGTGGCGCCGTTCCTGTTCCCGGACCTGGAGTGGGACTTCCGGCTGCCGCTCGTCAAGTCCATCAACGTGAGCGGCCACAAGTTCGGGCTCGTGTACCCGGGCGTCGGGTGGGTGGTGTGGCGCTCCAAGGCCGACCTCCCGGAAGACCTCGTCTTCCACGTTAACTACCTGGGCGCCGATCAGCCCACGTTCACGCTCAACTTCTCCAAAGGTGCGCGCTTTACTGCTTCCTCATGACGGTCAGATATTATTTACTGAATTACCCGATCCGAACCTTTTTTGGTCACGGGCGGCTTTGAGATCGACTGGTTCCTTCGCGGAGTTATATCGTGCTATCCACCTTCAAGGTGCTCCTCCTCACGTCGTGCTCTCCTCTTCCCTACTCGCTCGTTTCCCGTGCGTCGCAGGTGCGAGCCAGCTGATCGCGCAGTACTACCAGTTCATTCGCCTGGGCTTCGAGGTACGCACTCGCCTCTCTCGCCTCACTGACGCCTGCTTGCTTCCTCGTACTTGCGTCTCTCCTCCTCCCCGATTCTACTCCCATTAGAATGGGGAGGCACCTCGTCGCACTTGTCTGACAGGCCAACCTGCTTGTTAGGATCCTAACTCCAACCATCACCTCCCCGCCGTTCCGCTCCTCTTATCTTTCCGCGTTTTCTGCCGTCCTTCGCCTCTCCAGGGCTACCGCAAGATCATCAGCAACTGCCACGCTAACGCGGCCTACCTGCGACAGGAAATTGTCGATATGGGCTGCTTCGACATCTACTCTAAGGAGGTCGGCGTGCCGCTCGTAACTTTCGGGCTCAAGGATAGGAGCAACTTCACGGAATACGAAATCGCGGATCTGCTGAAGCAATTTGGCTGGATCGTGCCTGCTTACACCATGGCGCCTGATCTCGAGCATGTGACTATGCTGCGCGTGCTTGTGAGGGAGGATTTCTCCCGTTCTCTCGCGGATCGGTTTTTCTCGGACCTGAAAATGACGGTGAAGATTCTCGAAGATAGGGCGGCGCAGCTGCCCCGCCCGCTTGCGCCTGCTACCGCCGCTGATGCGCCAGCAGCTGCCGCAGAAGCTGCCGCAGCTGTTGCGCATCCACCTGCGCCTGCCGCGGCGGCACCTGCTGCGGGGAAGAAGCTGGCGCGCAACTTGGCAGACGACGAAAAGTACACGTTTTCCCCGATAGCAGGGACGCGTTTGATGCCACCTAACCAGGGCGTGGAGCACACCCATTCTCCGGATCCTTCTGCCCTGCGGCAGCGCACATTCCGTGTATTCAAGAAGAACAGCATCGCTAAGACGAATGGTGTGTGCTAGATGGTGTGATCTGGTATTAGAAAGCGGAGATGGTACTGTATGCTTAGCAGAAATTATATGCAATTCAAATTGGTTCCTTCACGCTTTCAAATCATGGTCATAGCGAGTGAGAAGCTACATGAACTAGACCAAGCTGCAAATAGTGTCGCTGATGATCTTCAGGCGCAAGCGCCTTAGTAAAGATATCACCTATGTTCACATCGGAGGTGAAGTGTACTACGCGGGTCTGGCGTATCAAAGTGAGAACTGAATGATCGAGTAGAGAGAGAGAGTACAGGTGAATATACCTAAGTGTTGTACCCTCTAAGAGGTGGCCGTATACAGTCTCTGCAAACATAAGAGATACACATGTTTGACACACCCCCTAGACTGCATAGGAGCAGGTCCTGAACAAGCAGCTCAGGGCGGCACTACTAGTCCAGCCTCTGAGACAAGGGTCTAAAGTACCAGTCAGAAGGAGTACAGACAAGGCAAGAACAAGACCAGGGCGGCACTACTAGTCCAGCCACTGGGAGAGGACACAAGTCCAGTCTGAGTACACATATAAAGGACAGTACAAAGTCAAGGCCCTAGCAAGTGAGAGGCTACAGGAACTAGACCAAGCTGTACACAGTGCCGCTGATGATCTTTAGGCGCACGC
>BQMB01000204.1:0-65000 GCA_027943415.1 Closterium sp. NIES-67
CCTCCCAAATTGTACCACCATTAAACATTAAGACTTTATGTACAGTGGTCGGAAAGCCCAAAACCCCTAATTAATGCAAAACATCCGGACAATTGTTTCCGTCAGTGTAGCTCCACCACCCTTCCCTGTCTCTTGGGCTCCCTTATCGGCCTGCACATCCCTCGTTCTCCAGGAACCTAGTTAGTGTTGGCTGTCTTCTGGACCTCAGCGTTACCACCACATTCCCTAGACACGAGCGGTACATCATCTGTACCGAGGCTGCCACTGCCCCCTCACACGTTCCCTGAGACCCGGTGTCTGGCTTGTTCATGCTAGACACTGCATCCCCCCGGTGGGGGCGCCACCCAGGTGGCTATGTCTACCCAAGTCACCGCGACTTGCTCGTGTCGGTCGCTCACTCACCCGTCACTTCTGTGACATCATCGCCTAGGTCACCCTGCTCTCCCACGTCCACGTCACATGTCCCAACACGGTCTTGTCTTAGGTCTCCATGCATAGCTCCCTGCTCTCCATCCTTGCCTGCGCCGCCATGCACACCCTTTGTCGAGGGCTGGCTGCGCTATGCTCGTCTCTCCTCCTCGCTTCCTCCTACCACTGCGTCACTCCAGACACTGCACATGGAAGTCTAGGGCCCAGCCCCCGTCCCTAGGCCGTGTCGAGAGCGCTACTTTTCTAGTGCTTATTGACAACTACACGCGCTACACCACGGTGTTTGCCCTAGAGCGGAAGGCCAACGTGCCTAACATTCTTATCTCGTGGGTCGTAGCTTCGCGAGTCCACCGCAGCCTCCCTGTGCTGCGTCTTGACTCCGACCGTGGCGGCGAGTTGGCCTCCGGCCGGCTTGGCCAGTTATGTCGTGCAGAGGGCATCACCAAGTCGTACACCCTTTTGGACTCCCCGCAACAGAATGGGGTCGCTGAGAGACGCATCGATTTGGTCATGGAGGTGGCTCCTACCTCTATGACCCATAACAGTGCACCCCATTTTCAGTGGCCGTTTGCTGTTCCCTTTCCTACCTCTATGATCCATGCCAATGCACCCCGTTTTTCTGTGGCCGTTTGTTGTTCGCTATGCTGCTCACCGGTTAACCTGTGGCCGCACTCCCAGCGGCCGCAAGTTTCACCGATCCTCCTCTGGACCGGGTCCCCTGGTGACGTGTATGTGTTAATCGTCTGGGGCTGCCTCGCACATGTTCATGCCTCTGGCACGGACAAGCTCACTGCCACACTGTCCCTTATGTTTTCCTTGGCTTCCCCTAGAAGCGTTTGACAAGCACTTTTACCACCTGTCGTCTCAATATTTCTTTCACTCTCGTTATGTAGCTTTTGACAAGTCTGTCTCCTCCTATACCTGCTTTCCTCACCGAGGTCTCCTGGTTACCCCGCCCCTGTTTCTGGTTCCCACTTCCCCGATAGCCCTGCCCCTCTCCCTCCCCATCCAGCCCCATTTGGTGTGTCTCACGTCACTCCCCTCTTGTCAGTTGTCCCAGTAGAGGAGTCACGTGAATCCAGAGGCCCTGCTTCTCCGGTTTTGCTGCATGTCTTCGCCCTAGTGTCACCTCCTCCGCCGCAGCAGCAGCCGTCGTCGACGTTGTCGCAGCCGGAGCAGCAGCCGCAGTCGACGCCGCCGCAGCCGCACAGGGGTCCGCGAGCTGTGGGGGTGTGGGCATTGAGGAGGGTGCTAGTCTTGGGGGTACTATCGTGGCTTGTCCCGGCAGTCCTGGGGGTGGCACTGGTGCTAGAGAGGGTTCTCGTTCTGGGGTTGTGGTTCTGGGGGTGCTAGTTCTGGGGTACTCTCGTGGATTGTCTCGGCGGTCCTAGGGGTGGCACCAGTGCTAGAGAGGGTTCTCGTTCTGGGGTGCTGTTGTGGAGCGTCCCAGAGGTAGCCGTTGTCACAGGATCGAATGTGTCGAGGAAAGGTTGCTCAATGTGCACTATCAATCAGTACAAGGTGCTTTTATACTTCCAGATACATCAGGTAACCAGGTTTATCCTATCCAAAGGGAATAGACCCTTCTAGAAATAGAATCACCATGCGTATAGCCACGCGAGGCTATTGGCTATAAGGGATTACGGCAGGATTACGCTAGATATAGCGCGCCAGTACATCCCGAGCCTGGTCGGTGATATAATATAATAACAGGATAAACCAAAGGATAATGGAAATGAGGAATAGGAAACCAAATGAGATGAGATAAAGACCAAATGAATGAGGATAAAAAGAGGAATGAAATAGAAAGGAAATATGGAAAGGGGAAATTGGTGTAACGGGGTCGTACTCTCACACTTCCCCCCTCAAAGCTGGGTGGTAGACGTAACACCCTGCTTGACAAGGTAGTCGCGAAGAGGACGACGGGCGTTACCCATGTCGAATTCAGAGACGCAGCCTCAGAAGTATCATAACCCTTCCAGCAAAGAAGAAGCTCCAGAGTGCCATTCTGACGATGACGGTGTCCGGCACGTAGTTGTCACATTGGCGTGGATGAACACCGGCGGCGGACGGTGGTTGGCATTTGGTTGTTAGAGCGTGTTTGGTCTTGATAGGGTTTTAAGAAGCTGGTATGGAAGGCGGTATGGATCTTCTAAGTGGCTGGTAGGCGGAAGCGGAAGTGACTGAAGTGGCCTTGCTTCAACGATGATAGACCCGCAGAAGCAAGGTTGAAGCTTGGATGGAAGTTGGGCTGATGTCGAGATTATGGTGTGGAATGACTGTAGTGATAAGGGGTCAAGTGCGTTGTGCTGATGTTGGATGTCCAAGAGGGCGCTTGTGTGGTCGATGTACAAGATGGTGGACGATGGCGATGAAATCGGAAGCCAGTTTGGGACTGTGGCTGGTATGGTTAGCTGTTGTGGTGTGATCGGGTGGCGTCCGTAACAGACGAGAGTACAGCGTCTGTCCAGTTAGCGGCGTCAGGAGCATACTTGTAGGCAAACTCCCGGACGGGCAGATGCAAGTCGGAGTTGGAGATGTGACATGGTTGGAACAGTGTGCTGTAACGTGCAGATGAGTGGCTATGTTGTCCGATCTGTGCATGCTGTTACCGCATCTGGTCCACGTGTGAAGATCACCAAGTGTTGGTGGTATGGCAGTCGTTCGTAGTACTGCTTCTGTAGCAGTGTTGTATCCGTTACATGCAGCTTCTGTCGAATGCTGGTCCATGCCGTATGTGTTGTCGCGAGTCGTACCCACTCGGCATCGTAGTGCTGCGGAATGGAGAGCAGAATCACTAGTAGTAACCCTGTCCACCACGCGGTCTGCTACTCACATTGCTTGAGTACAACAGCGCATGCGAAGTGCTGCTCAGCGTATCCCTTGTGTTCAAAACCATGCGAGGGGTTGGTACCACAAACGCGGAGCTGGTAACTTCCAGAATCGGCGCCAAGTAGTTTCCCTCGGTGGTTGCTCAAGCAAGGAATCTCAGCTGTGATAGATATCCCATGGTGATGGGTTAGGATATCTGGGAACGTTACGGGTATTCCCAAGTAATCCTCTCCCATTTCCAAATGAGCATTGGTGACAGCCAATCCAGTATGACCTTATGCACTTCCAGTTTAGCACGGAGGCCATCGGTAGGCATCGGTGTCTGGCGCACATATTGGGAATAGGTCTTCTGGTGCCATCATGTGTTGTCTCATTCTGTTGCTGTCCTTGAAGTAGCGTTTGATGTCGAAGATGTCTCGCTACCAGCATCAGTGTTGAAGTCTGCTCCATTTCGGCAAACAGGGGTGTTGTTGGAGATACGCGGAGTCCACTATCCGGAGTGGCGTCGGCGCTCCATTTTACGCCTATCTGCTTCCGTGGAGTTGGTGCTTGGTGATGGATTGGTTGCGACGCAGGTTTTATGACTTTAAGGAAAGCCATAGGCCATGAGGACTTGTATACCGGTAGAGTACCGTGGTCCTCCCATCCTCATAAGAGCAAATATCTTGCTCTTGAGGGTATATGGCATTGCCATGTTGTTTCCTCGCATAGTGGTATCTCTTCCCACTAGCTGGAAATCATAGTACTGTGCCTGGCCGGGACTTTACGATCCACTGGAATATAATCCAGCATTATCTCCATTGAGCGGAGAATCATCCATCAGGATTTGGTGTGACTGTTGTGTCGAGTCTTCTGCTGCGGCGGCGGCGGCGGTTGCGACGATGGCGACGGCGGCACTGCTGCAGAGAATTCTCTTAACTCGTATCGGTTGAAGGAAATCCATCAAACTCCCTCTTCCCAGTAGAGTGTTCCTGATGGGTGTAACAGGCGTAACTACAGGAACACGTGCACATTAGTACACATGTGTTGCTCCATTGCTGCCGGTGATTGTTTTCATTTGAGGGTATGAAGAGAAATTTGCCTTCTCCCCTCAATTGTATCCACGGGTAGCAATTCCTGGTATGCTCATCCGTGCCTCCGATGTACGGTCGGTAGAAGCGCGTGATCGTGTTGTAGTAGTCCGCATCTCCCTCATTGTTTGACATCTCGTGTTGCTTGACGTTCTCCTGCATCGTCGAAGTTACGCTGATGCTTGTAACGCTTCGCTTTCTGGTAGATCGCTCTCCATATGTGGTAGGGTGTAGTGAACGAGTACTTGCCGGATTAGAGGTTAATTACTCCTCAATCTGTCAAGCATCGTGACGTGCACGGAATTTTCTTCCATCGCAGGTCATTAACACCTGGAATCGCGACGCATGATTGGTGTGTCGCCTCGTGAGGTCGATGTTGAGACTGCTCCAATCAATCACTTCGGATGGCTGAGATTCTTGATGAGACGAATCGTTCAGCTCCTGTTACGAAGTAGTGTCTCGCTGGCCTTGACGAGACGGGTTCACTGCGTCGTCGTTGCGTGCGAAATCTGCTCCTTCGCAGCAACTTGAACTTGGGGAGCATTGCAAGAGAAACGGCTACTTCTCTGCAATCCCATAGCTTGTCGATCAAATTTATGAGATGAAAGTATCTCATGGATGGAGAACATGTCTTCACGCAGCTCCATTGTTTTTCCTGGGTGAAGATTCGCTGTGTTGATGTCGATCCAGTTTTAACGAAGATTGACTTCGTCAAAATAAATAGATCGTTATCGACACTCAGTCAGAAGATGCGTCGGATTGTGCAGTCTTGCTGGTCACGAATGTTGTCTCCATGGATGATGATTTCCCATAGTGGGTTTCCGCTGCATTCGTGCCGTTGATTCCGCAACGATCCGACGATCCACGTTCTCCTGTCAGTTTTCTGCTTGCAGCTATTACCAAGTAGGTAATACTGTGGCAGATTTCTGACCTTGCAGATGATTTGCGCACCAAATTCGTCACCAAATGAAGGAATGCGAATTTGGTTGTCCATATGATGTCAGCGGTGTCGAAAGCGGCTGATTTCTGGTTCTGCGCGTCAATTTCCCTTCGTGCAGAAGTCGCGCTCCATCTCGTCCGTTGAAGTAGAAGTCGATCCGACGGTCCAAACTCCAAGCGATCTGAAGAGTTCTTTGAGTCCCGTTCAGCAGCTTTCGGTGCCCGGGTTGACTCGTTTCCTGCAGCAATTCTCGGTCGTCGATGTCGGCTGTCGAACGATCGGACGCTCCGAAGAACTTCGCGGCTTGCGAGGTCCCGTTCCCATTCGCGCTGAAACTCGAACTCTCTCAGCAGGATTTCGTTTTCGCCTCGGTCGATCTGAAGCGTCGAATCTCCATCGGACGGATGTCGTCGGTCGACCTCCGCAGAGTTTCCGCGCAACTCCAACGTTGTCGCGAAACTGCGAACTTCTCGGAATGTCGCAGGGAGTGTTCCGCCAGAACTGACGCGTCTCGCCAGGTCGAGGGCCGTTTGCCCCGCGAAAAAATCGGCACCGTCGATGCAGTCCATCGAACGGTCGGCGAGGCATCTCGCCTTCGAAGGGGACCCCAGGTGCAACTGCGAGAGGTAGTCGAAACTTAAATGAAAGTGCATTGTACTTACAGAATTGAAGTTTCGACTCCATCCTCGCGTGCTCCTGGGGGCCCAGCGGTTAAGCGTTGAGCTGAAACCTTGGCTCTGATACCAAGTGTCACAGGATCGAATTGTCCCGAGGAAAGGTTTGCTCAATGTTGCACTATCAATCAGTACAAGGGGCTTTTATACTTCCAGATTACATCAGGTAACCAGGTTTATCCTATCCAAAGGGAATAGACCCTTCTAGAAATAGAATCACCCTGCGTATAGCCACGCGAGGCTATTGGTATAAGGGATTACGGCAGGATTACGCTAGATATAGCGCGCCAGTACATCCCGAGCCTAGTCGGTGATATAATATAATAACAGGATAAACAAAGGATGATGGAAAAGGTGGAATAGGAAACCAAATGAGATGAGATAAAGACCAAATGAATAGGATAAAAAGAGGAATGAATAGAAAGGAAATATGGAAAGGGGAAATTGGGTGTAACGGGGTCGTACTCTCACACTTCCCCCCCTCAAAGCTGGGTGGTAGAAGTAACACCCTGCTTGACAAGGTAGTCGCGAAGAGGACGACGGGCGTTACCCATGTCGATTCAGAGACGCAGCCTCAGAAGATCATAACCCTTCCAGCAAAGAAGAAGCTCCAGAGTGCCATTCTGACGATGACGGTGTCCGAGCACGTAGTTGTCCATGGTGTGGATGAACACGGCGGCGACGGTGGTTGGCATTGGTGTAGAGCGTGTTTGGTCTTGATAGGGTTTAAGAAGCTGGTATGGAAGGCGGTATGGATCTTCCAAGTGGCTGGTAGGCGGAAGCGGAAGTTGACTGAAGTGGCCTTGCTTCAACGATGATAGACCCGCAGAAGCAAGGTTGAAGCTTGGATGGAAGTTGGCTGATGTCGAGATTATGGTGTGGAGAACTGTAGTGATGGGTGCCAAGTGCTTGTGCTGATGTTGGATGTCCAAGAGGGCGCTTGTGTGGTCGATGTACAAGATGGTGGACGATGGCGATGAAATCGGAAGCCAGTTGGACTGTGGCTGGTATGGTTAGCTGTTGTGGTGTGATCGGGTGGCGTCCGTAACAGACGAAGTACAGCGTCTGTCCAGTAGCGGCGTCAGGAGCATACTTGTAGGCAAACTCCAGGACGGGCAGATGCAAGTCGGAGTTGGAGATGTGAATGGTTGGAACAGTGTGCTGTAACGTGCAGATGAGTGGCTATGTTGTCGATCCGTGCATGCTGTTACCCGCATCTGGTCCACGTGTGAAGATCACCCAAGTGTTGGTGGTATGGCAGTCATAGTACTGCTTCTGTAGCAGTGTTGTATCCGTTACATGCAGCTTCTGTCGAATGCATGGTCCATGCCTGTAGTGTTGTCGCGAGTCGTACCCACTCGGCATCGGATCGTGCTGCGGAATGGAGAGCAGAATCACTTGTAGTAACCCTGTCCACCACGCGGTCTGCTACTCACCATTGCTTGAGTACAACAGCGCATGCGAAGTGCTGCTCAGCGTATCCCTTGTGTTCAGAACCATGCGAAGGGTTGGAACCAAAACGCGGAGCTGGTAACGTCCAGAATCGGCGCAAGTAGTTTCCCTCGGTGGTTGCTCAGCAAGGAATCTCAGCTGCGTAGATATCCCAGTGTGATGGGTTAGGATATCTGGGAACGTTACGGGTATTCCCAAGTAATCCTCTCCCATTTCCAAATGAGCATTGTGACAGCCAATCCAGTATGACCTTATGACGTTCCAGTTTAGCACGGAGGCCATCGGTAGGCATCGGTGTCTGGCGCACATATTGGGATAGTCTTCTGGTGCCATCATGCGTTGCTTATTCGTTGCTGTCCTTGAAGTAGCGTTGATGTCAAGATGTCTCGCTACCAGCATCAGTGTTGAAGTCTGCTCCATTTTCGGCAAACAGGGGTGTTGTTGGAGATACGCGGAGTCCACTTATCCGGAGTGGCGTCGGCGCTCCATTTCACGCCTATCTGCTTTCGTGGAGTTTGGTGCTGATGATGGATTGGTTGTGACGCAGGTTTTATGACTTTAAGGAAAGCCATAGGCCATGAGGACTTGTATACGGTAGAGTACCGCTGGTCCTCCCATCCCCATAAGAGCAAATATTGCTGCTCTTGAGGTATATGGCATTGCCATATTGTTTCCTCGCATAGTGGTATCTCCTTCCCACTAGCTGGAAATCATAGTACTGTGCTGGCCGGGACTTTACGATCCACTGGAATATTAATCCAGCATTATTCCATTGAGCGGAGAATCATCCATCAGGATTTGGTTGTGACTGTTGTGTCGAGTCTTCTGCTGCGGCGGCGGCGGCGGTAGCCGACGGCGACGGCGGCAGCTGCTGCAGAGAATTCTCTTAACTGCTACCGGTTGAAGGAGAATCCATCAACTCCCCTTCCCAGTAGAGTGTTCCTGATGGGTGTAACAGGCGTAACTACCAGGAACACGTGCACATTGTACACATGTGTTGCTCCATTGCTGCCGGTGATTGTTTCATTTGAGGGTGTGAAGAGAAATTGCTTCTCCCCTCAATGTATCCACGGGTAGCAATTCCTGGTATGCTCATCCGTGCCTCCGATGTACGGTCGGTAGAGCGCGTGATCGTGTTGTAGTAGTCCGCATCTCCCTCATTTGTTGACACCTCGTGTTGCTTGACGTTCTCCTGCATCGTCGAAGTTACGCTGATGCTTGTAACGCTTCGGCTTCTGGTAGAATCGCCTCCAATGCATGTGCCGTAGGGTCGCTAGTGAACGAGTACTTGCCGGATTAGAGGTTAATTACTCCTCAATCTGTCAAGCATCGTGACGTGCACGGAATTTTCTTCCACGCAGGTCATTAACACCTGGAATCGCGACGCATGATTGGTGTGTCGCCTCGTGAGGTCGATGTTGAGACTGCTCCAATCAATCACTCGGATGGCTGAGATTCTTGATGAAGACGAATCGTTCAGCTCCTGTTACGAAGTAGTGTCTCGCTGGCCTTGACGAGACGGGTTCACTGCGTCGTCGTTGCGTGCGAAATCTGCTCCTTCGCAGCAACTTGAACTTGGGAATATTGCAAGAGAAAACGGCTACTTCTCTGCAATCCCATAGGTTGTCGATCAATTTATGAGAAGTGTCTCATGGATGGAGAACATGTCTTCACGCAGCTCCATTGTTTTTCCTGGGTGAAGATCTCGCTGTGTTGATGTCGATCCATTTAACGAAGATGACTTCGTCAAAATAACTCGATCGTTATCGACACCAGTCAGAAGATGCGTCGATTGTGCAGTCGCTGGTCACGAATGTTGTCTCCATGATGATGATTTCCCATAGTGTTCCGCTGCATTCGTGCCGTTGATTCCGCACGATCCGACGATCCACGTTCTCCTGTCATTTTCTGCTTGCAGCTATTACCAAGTAGGTAATACTCTGGCAGATTTCTGACTCTGCAGATGATTTGCGCACCAATTCGTCACCAAATGAAGAATTCGAATTGGTTGTCCAGATGTTGTCAGCGGTGTCGAAGCGGCTGATTTCTGTTCTGCGCGTCATTCTCCCTTTGTGCAGAAGTCGCGCTCCATCTCGTCCGTTGAAGTAGAGTCGATCCGACGGTCCAAACTCCAAGCGATCTGAGGACTCTGAGTCGCGTTCAGCAGCTTTCGGTGCCGGGTTGACTCGTTTCCTGCAGCAATTCTCGGTCGTCGATGTCGGCTGTCGAACGATCGGACGCCGAAGAACTTCGCGGCTTGCGAGGTCCCGTTCCCATTCGCGCTGAAACTCGAACTCGCTCAGCAGGATTTCGTTTTCGCCTCGGTCGATCTGAAGCGTCGAATCTCCATCGGACGGATGTCGTCGGTCGAACCTCCGCAGAGTTCCGCGCAACTCCAAGTGTTGTCGCGAACTGCGAACTTCTCCGAATGTCGCAGGGAGTGTTCCGCCGGAACTGACGCGCTCGCCAGGTCGAGGCCGTTTGCCCCCGCGAAAAATCGGCACCGTCGATGCAGTCCATCGAACGGTTGGCGAGGCATCTCGCCTTCGAAGGGGACCCCAGGTGCAACTGCGAGAGGTAGTCGAAACTTAAATGAAAGTGCATTGTACTTACAGGAATTGAAGTTTCGACTCCATCCTCCGCGTGCTCCTGGGGGCCCAGCGGTTAAGCGTTGAGCTGAAACCTTGGCTCTGATACCAAGTGTCACAGGATCGAATGTGTCCGAGGAAAGGTTTGCTCAATGTTGCACTATCAATCAGTACAAGGTGCTTTTATACTTCCAGAATACATCAGGTAACCAGGTTTATCCTATCCAAAGGGAATAGACCCTTCTAGAAATAGAATCACCATGCGTATAGCCACGCGAGGCTATTGGCTTTAAGGGATTACGGCAGGATTACGCTAGATATAGCGCGCCAGTACATCCCGAGCCTGGTCGGTGATATAATTATAATAACAGGATAAACCAAAGGATAATGGAAAAGGAGGAATAGGAAACCAAAATGAGATGAGATAAAGACCAAATGAATGAGGATAAAAAGAGGAATGAAATAGAAAGGAAATATGGAAAGGGGAAATTAGTGTAACGGGGTCGTACTCTCACACTTCCCCCCTCAAAGCTGGGTGGTAGACGTAACACCCTGCTTGACAAGGTAGTCGCGAAGAGGACGACGGGCGTTACCCATGTCGAGTTCACAGACGAAGCCTCAGAAGTATCATAACCCTTCCAGCAAAGAAGAAGCTCCAGAGTGCCAGTCTGACGATGACGGTGTCCGAGCACGTAGTTGTCACATGGCGTGGATGAACACCAGCGGCGACGGTGGTTGGCATTTGGTGTAGAGCGTGTTTGGTCTTGATAGGGTTTAAGAAGCTGGTATGGAAGGCGGTATGGATCTTCTAAGTGGCTGGTAGGCGGAAGCGGAAGTTGACTGAAGTGGCCCTTGCTTCAACGATGATAGACCCGCAGAAGCAAGGTTGAAGCTTGGATGGAAGTTGGCTGATGTCGAGATTATGGTCTCGAGAAGGGTAGTGATGAGTTGCCAAGTGCTTGTGCTGATGTTGGATGTCCAAGAGGTGCTTGTGTGGTCGATGTACAAGATGGTGGACGATGGCGATGAAATCGGAAGCCAGTTGGACTGTGGCTGGTATGGTTAGCTGTTGTGGTGTGATCGGGTGGCGTCCGTAACAGACGAAGTACAGCGTCTGTCCAGTAGCGGCGTCAGGAGCATACTTGTAGGCAAACTCCAGGACGGGCAGATGCAAGTCGGAGTTGGAGATGTGAATGGTTGGAACAGTGTGCTGTAACGTGCAGATGAGTGGCTATGTTGTCCGATCCGTGCATGCTGTTACCCGCATCTGGTCCACGTGTGAAGATCACCAAGTGTTGGTGGTATGGCAGTCATAGTACTGCTTCTGTAGCAGTGTTGTATCCGTTACATGCAGCTTCTGTCGAATGTGGTCCATGCCGTAGTGTTGTCGCGAGTCGTACCCACTCGGCATCGGTAGTGCTGCGGATGGAGAGCAGAATCACTAGTAGTAACCCTGTCCACCACGCGATCTGCTATCACACTGCCTTGAGTACAACAGCGCATGCCAAGTGCTGCTCAGCGTATCCCTTGTGTTCAGAACCATGCGAGGGGTTGGAACCATAAACGCAGAGCTGGTAACTTCCAGAATCGGCGCCGAGTAGTTTCCCTCGGTGGTTGCTCAAGCAAGGAATCTCAGCTGCGTAGATATCCCATGGTGATGGGTTAGGATATCTGGGAATATTCGGGGTATCCCCAGTAATCCTCTCCCATTTCCAAATGAGTATTGCTGACAGCCAATCCAGTATGACCTTATGCACGTCCAGTTTAGCATGGAGGCCATCGGTAGGCATCGGTGTCTGGCGCACATATTGGGATAGGTCTTCTGGTGCCATCATGCGTTGTCTCTGTTGCTGTCCTTGAAGTAGCATTGATGTCGAAGATGTCTCAGCTACCAGCATCAGTGTTGAAGTCTGCTCCATTTCGGCAAACAGGGGTGTTGTTGGAGATACGCGGAGTCCACTATCCGGAGTGGCGTCGGCGCTCCATTTCACGCCTATCTGCTTTCGTGGAGTTGGTGCTGCTGATGGATTGGTTGTGACGCAGGTTTTATGACTTTAAGGAAAGCCATAGGCCATGAGGACTTGTATACCGGTAGAGTACCGTGGTCCTCCCATCCCCATAAGAGCAAATATCTTCTGCTCTTGAGGGTATATGGCATTGCCATGTTGTTTCCTCGCATAGTGGTATCTCCTTCCCACTAGCTGGAAATCATAGTACTGTGCCTGGCCGGGACTTTACGTTCCACTGGAATATAATCCAGCATTATCTCCATTGAGCGGAGAATCATCCATCAGGATTTGGTTGTGACTGTTGTGTGGAGTCTTCTGCTGTGGCGGCGGCGGCGGTTGCGACGACGGCGACGGCGGCAGCTGCTGCAGAGAATTCTCTCAACTCGTACTAGTTGAAGGAGAATCCATCAACTCCCTCTTCCCAGTAGAGTGTTCCTGATGGGTGTAACAGGCGTAACTACCAGGAACACGTGCACATTAGTACACATGTGTTGTTCCATTGCTGCCGGTGATTGTTTCATTTGAGGGTGATGAAGAGAAATTTGCTTCTCCCCTCAATGTATCCACGGGTAGCAATTCCTGGTATGCTCATCCGTGCCTCCGATGTACGGTCGGTAGAGCGCGTGATCGTGTTGTAGTAGTCCGCATCTCCCTCATTTGTTGACACCTCGTGTTGCTTGACGTTCTCCTGCATCGTCGAAGTTACGCTGATGCTTGTAACGCTTCGGCTTCTGGTAGAATCGCCTCCAATGCATGTGCCGTAGGGTCGCTAGTGAGCGAGTACTTGCCGGATTAGAGGTTAATTACTCCTCAATCTGTCAAGCATCGTGACGTGCACGGAATTTTCTTCCACACAGGTCATTAACACCTGGAATCGCGACGCATGATTGGTGTGTCGCCTCGTGAGGTCGATGTTGAGACTGCTCCAATCAATCACCTCGGATGGCTGAGATTCTTGATGAAAAGAATCGTTCAGCTCCTGTTACGAAGTAGTGTCTCGCTGGCCTTGACGAGACGGGTTCACTGCGTCGCGTTGCGTGCGAAATCTGCTCCTTCGCAGCAACTTGAACTTCGGAGCATTGCAAGAGAAAACGGCTACTTCTCTGCAATCCCATAACTTGTCGATCAATTTGTATGAAAAAGTGTCTCGTGGATGGAGAACATGTCTTCACGCAGCTCCATTGTTTTTCCTGGGTGAAGATCCTGTCGTGTTGATGTCGATCATTTTTAACGGAGATGACCTCGTCAAAATAATTCGATCGTTATCGATACCAGTCAGAAGATGCGTCGATTGTGCAGTCGCTGGTCACGAATGTTGTCTCCATGATGATGATTTCCCATAGTGTAGTCTCTGCTGCATTCGTGCCGTTGATTCCGCACCGATCCGACGATCCACGTTCTCCTGTCATTTTTCTGCTTGCAGATTTTACCAAGTAGGTAATACTCTGGCAGATTTCTGACTCCGCAGATGATTTGCGCGCCAAATTCGTCACCGAATGAAGAAATTCGAATCTGGTTGTCCAGATGATGTCAGCGGTGTCGAAAGCGGCTGATTTCTTGTTCTGCGCGTCAATCTCCCTTTAAGCAGAAGTCGCGCTCCATCTCGTCCGTTGCAGTAGACGTCGATCCGACGGTCCAAAATCCAAGCGATCTGAGGAGCCTCTTGAGTCACGTTCAGCAGCCTTCGGTGCACGGGTTGGTTCGTTTCCTGCAGCAATTCTCAGTCGTCGATGTCGGCTGTCGAACGATCGGACGTCCCGAAGAACTTCGCGGCTTGCGAGGTCCCGTTCCCATTCGCGCTGAAACTCGAACTCTCTCAGCAGGATTTCGTTTTCGCCTCGGTTGATCTGAAGCGTCGAATCTCCATCGGACGGATGTCGTCGGTCGAACCTCCGCAGAGTTCCGCGCAACTCCAATCGTTGTCGCGAACTGCGAACTTCTCCGAATGTCGCAGGGAGTGTTCCGCCGGAACTGACGCGCTCGCCAGGTCGAGGCCGTTTGCCCCCGCGAAAAATCGGCACCGTCGATGCAGTCCATCGAACGGTTGGCGAGGCATCTCGCCTTCGAAGGCGACCCCAGGTGCAACTGCAAGAGGTGAGTCGAAACTTAAATGAAAGTGCATTGTACTTACAGGAATTGAAGTTTCGACTCCATCCTCCGCGTGCTCCTGGGGGCCCAGCGGTTAAGCGTTGAGCTGAACCCTTGGCTCTGATAACCAAGTGTCACAGGATCGAATGTGTCGAGGAAAGGTTGCTCAATGTTTAATGTTTCACTTCAATCAGTACAAGGTGCTTTTATACTTCCAGAATACATCAGGTAACCAGGTTTATCCTATCCAAAGGGAATAGACCCTTCTAGAAATAGAATCACCCTGCGTATAGCCACGCGAGGCTATTGGCTTTAAGGGATTACGGCAGGATTACGCTAGATATAGCGCGCCAGTACATCCCGAGCCTGGTCGGTGATATAATTATAATAAGAGGATAAACCAAAGGATAATGGAAAATGAGGAATAGGAAACCATATGAGATGAGATAAAGACGAAATGAATGAGGATAAAAAGAGGAATGAAATAGAAAGGAAATATGGAAAGGGGAAAATAGTGTAACGGGGTCGTACTCTCACACTGGCCAGCACGAACGAAGAGTGAGGGGTCTGCGGAAGACGGAAAGAACTGCAGGTCAGCAAGCGTAGCACGGAGAGTGTCCTGCCACTCACGGGGAGCCTGGCGCAGGCCGTAGACGGGGCGCCTCAGGAGCCACTGGGTCCCAGGAGGGAAGGTGCCAGTAAAGCCCTGAGGGCGACGCAAGTAGACCTGCTCGTGTAGGCTGCCCTGAAGGAAGGCAGTGGAGAAGTCGAGGGAGTGAAGCTCGTAGTCACGCTGAGCTGCTAGGAGTAACAGAACCCGAAGAGTAGTCATCTTCGGGGTCGGAGCGAAGGTCTGGAAGAAGTCCACCCCCTCACGCTGACTGAAGCCTCTAGCCACATAGCACGCCTTGAATACAGGCGGCTCTCCAGGAGGGCGCTTCACCTTGAAGAGCCAGCGACCATCGACTACGTTCACCCCAGGTGGGGGAACTGCGTCGACGAAGGTGCCGGTGGATCTCCAAGATGCCATCTCCTGCTCCATGGCAGCTATCCACTGCGAGGCCCAAGGACCCGAGGTCGCCTCAGCGTAAGTGCGAGGGGTCGGGATGTCGAAAGCGTCTGGGTCACCCTCAGGGACTAGCAGCATGGAACAGAGATGGGGAGCAGCCTCGGACAGGAAAGCAAGCTCAAACTGGCGGTCCTCCAGGACGTCTCTGCCAAGGGCAGGAGCACCCTGCCTGTACCCGCCTACCTGAGCGTCAAGGCACGAGACCGGAACAGACGGGTCGGTAACGAGAGAGGCAAGGACCTGGGGAACAAGAGGACGAGCGGCACGAAGGTAGTCAGATAGCGGGGGGGGTGCAACAACAAGGGAGGACGGAGGAGGCGACGGCAGAAGGGGAGGGCGAGACGCGTGGGAATGAAGCAACATAGGGTGGGAGCGCAAGACAGGGGAGGCAGGACGAGCACGGGAGGGACGGTGAGACCAGACGTGCAACGGAGGAGTGGGGTCAGGAGACAGGGGAGGGGGAAGACGGGCAGGGGACGAGTCCGGCGAAGGGAACACAGGGCCGTAGACGAGAAGAGGAGGAGACGGGCGGAGAGGAACAGCCGCAGGGTCAGGGGACGGAAGGCCGAGCAGGCGAAGGGCGGACACCGGCGGGAACTGCTGCTCCGGCGGCAGAACGGCGACACCGGGATTGCAAGCTGCTCCTCGGCTACCACCGGCACACTCCACACCAGCACACCCAGAGAAACCACCCCCAAGGCTACCGGTACTAGCACCCCCAGAGTCAGCGAACGGGTGTTGCGACGGCGGCGGCGGCGGCGGCAGCGACACCGACGGGTGCAGCGGCGGCAGGGGCGGTGGAGGAGGGGACTGGGGAGGGGACGCCGGTGGAGGGGCGGCCGGCGAGGACTGCGCAGCAGGGCCACCAGAGTCAGAAGACTCCGCAACCGGGTCCACCGACGGAAGGGGGGTAATGTGGGACACACCAGAGGGGGCAGGACGGGGAGGAGGAGGGGGAGGGGCAGGGACTACCTGGGAAGGAGTGACCAGGAACAGGGGGGGGGTAACCGGGGGACTGCGGTGGGGGAAGCGACGGTAGTAAGCGACGGTAGTAAGCGACGGTAGTAAGCGACGGTAGTAAGAGACGGGGGGGGAAAACCGAGGAAGACGCAGGGAAGGGTGCGGGCAGTGAGCTTGTCCGTGCCGGAGGCACGGACGTGAGCAAGTCAGCCCCAGACGTGAAACGCAGACGCGTCACCAGGAGACCCAGTCCAAAGACGGGTCGGCGAAACCTGCGGCTGCTGAGGGTGCGGCCACAAGTTAAGCTGGTGAGAAGCGTAGCGCACGGCAAACGGCCACAGAAAATGGGGTGCACCGGCATGGATCATGGAGGTGCGAGCCACCTCCATGACCAAACCGATGCGTCGCTCAGCGACCCCATTCTGCTGTGGGGAGTCCGGTAGGGTGAACGTCTGGATGATGCCCTCCGTACGACAAAAGCGACCAAGGACACCTGAGGCAAACTCGCCACCACGGTCGGAGTGAAGACGCAAGACAGAGAGACCGCAGTGGACACGCGCAGAGACAAGCCATGGGATGAGGGCGCCAGGCACGTCGACCTTGCGCTCCAGGGGAAAGACTGTGGTGTAACGAGTAAAGTCGTCGACAAGCACAAGGAAGTAGCGCTCGCGACGCGGCCCAGGGACGGGGGCGGGGCCCCAGACGTCCAAGTGCAGGGTCTGCAGCGGCGCGGCGGTAGGGGGAAAAGAGGAGGAGTGAGGGGCACGGCGAAGCCGACCCTCGACGCAAGGCGTGCAAGGTGGGGCTGGGGAGGAGGGAAACGCGGGGAGAGAACCTGGGAGACCAAGGACAAGATTGTGCTGGGACATGTGACGCAGACGCGGGAGCGCAGGGTGACCTAGGCGGTGGTGCCAAAGGAGAGTCGGGTGAGTGAGGGACCGACAGGAGCAGGCAGCAGCAACCTGGGTAGACGCAACCACCTGAGGGAGCGCTCCAGCCGGGGGGGTCACGGTGTCTAGAGTGAACAGGCCGGACACCGGGTCTCGGGGGAATGTGGACAGGGGGGCACCAGTGGCGGCCTCGGTACACACAGCATACCGCTCGTGACCAGGGAACGTAGTGGTGACGCCAAGGTCCTGGAGGCAGCCGACACCAACTAGGTTCCTGGAGAACGAGGGGATATGCAGACCTGTGAGAGTGCCTGAAGGAACCGCCGGACAGGGAAGGGTGGTGGAACTGCGGGCGACTACCGGACCGCCGGAGGGGTTAGCATGAGAAACGACAGCAGGAACAGGAAGCGGCGTCAGGGTGTTGGAGTCGCGGAAGAAACACCGGGAAGCGCCAGAGTCCAAGGTGAAGGAAAGCGAAGCAGAGGCGTCTGGCGACGGAACAACGGCGGAAGCACCAAGACTACACAAAGCAGGGGATCCTACGCCTGACGCAGCAGGGGAGGCTAAGCTAGGCACACCTACACTAGCCGACAGTGAGTAATAAGCGGGAAGCACACTAGAGTCATCAGCATACATCACATGCAAAGCAGAAACAATGGCATCCATGTCCAAGTTAAAAATCTGAATCTTACGACTAAGCAAACTGTGCCAGTCCGGGAGGTCTGGCGACGGGCCGAAGCGCTGACGAAACAGTTCGTCCAGGCGACAAAAACAGCGGGGAGTGGAGTGACCGATCTTACCGCAAACGAAGCCGTGGCGAGGACCGGTCTGGATCTGGTACTGACAACGCACGCCTCCAGAACCACCACTCGGCACACCACCACGCGCTTGACCACCGCCAGCGCCGGGCCACCCGGGCGGGAGTACACTCGTCTGCCTCGTCTGCGGCGGCTGCTGCGGCTGCTGCGAAGGCTGCGGCTGCTGCGACTGCGGCGGCTGCTGCGGCTGCTACTGCTGCTGCGACGGCAGAGGCGGCGGCTCAGCTGGACTGGGCAGGATCCCCTCATCCGCTCCAGCACCAGACGACCCGACTCCACCACCACCCCCTCCCGCACCCCCGCCTCCTCCGCCGCGCCCAAACTTGGGGCGGCGGCCCTTCCCCGAACGAAACTGCGCTGCAGCAGCAGTCTCAGCCACAGCGGCAGAGCCGTCAGAGAAGGTACACTGAGCGGGGGCACAACCCTGAAATATAGGGACCGGCACGGTACCACTCGCCTGGGCGATGGATCAGTGGCGGGTCTCAATCACAGACAGGGTGTCTACAAAGTCAGTCAGGGTGAGGTCTGCGGGGTGAATGCTAAGGAAGCGGTCGCGGGCGACAGCAAGGCGGTCAGGGAGGCGGGTGGCAAGCAGGTAAAGGGTAGAGGTAATGGGCGGCTGGTGGGCTCTAAGCTGTGCGTCAGGTCTCATCTATCGAGCGCAGGTGGGCAGCGAGGTCAGAGACAGTGGGGAAAAATGCAAGGTCAGGAAAGAGCATCGGGAGGATCAGGCGACCCACCGAGGCAGCCGGAGGGGTGGAGTAGTGCTTGATGATAGCATCTAAGTATGCCTGAGCAGTAGTGAGGGACCTAAAGCGAGGGCGCTCGGACGGGGGAAGGGCGTTGCTAATGGCAAGCTGGGCGACAGCATCGCGAGAAAGCCAGACAGAGCGCACGGGCAGTGGCAGCAGTAGACTCGCGCTCAGTGGGTGTGGAGTCAGCGGGCAGAATAGCAGGGGGGTCTGGGCAGGGGAGCGTACCGTCAAGGTGTGCTGAAAGCGGTTCACCATCCTGCCGCTGGCCAGTGAGTTGGCGCCGGAGGTCGGCAAGCCACGCCTCGAACTCCAGAGGCTGGCCTTCAGCGTCGAAGCGAAGCTCCGCCGCCATCAGGGGCAGTGCAGGACGGGACAGTACGGTGCAGTGAAGTGCAGTGCAAAGCAGAGCAGTGGAGGGCGGTGCAGTGCGGTGCAGGGCAGTGCAGTGCGATGCGGGGCGGTGCAGGGCGGTGCAGTGGGGTGCAGGGCAGTGCAGTGCGGAGCAAGGCGGTGCAGGGAGGGGGGAGGGGGGGGGGGGGGGAACCGTACCAGGGAGGATGAAGGGGCCGGGGCAGGGATGAGCGCAGGGGCCGGGCCGGTGCAGCGGGGCCCGGCAGACGCGGCGGGGCCGGGCAGGGCGCAACGAGGCCGGGCGGGTGCGACGGGGCCGGGCCGGTGCAACGGGGCCGGGCGGGTGCGACAAGGCCGGGCGGGCGCGACGGGGCCGGGCGGGTGCGACGGGGTCGGGCGGGCGCGACGGGGCCGGGCAGGTGCGACAGGGCCGGGCGAGTGCGACGTGGCCGGGCGGGCGCGACGGGGCCGGGCGGGTGCGATGGGGCCGGGCGGGTGCGACAGGGCCGGGCCGGTGCGACGGGGCCGGGTGGGTGCGACGGGGCCTGCAGGCGTGACGGTGGCCCAGGAGGGGCACTACGGGGCCCAGGAGGGGCGCAACGGGGCCGGACGGGTGCGACGGGGCCGGGCGGCTGCGACGGGGCCGGGCAGGGTCCGACGGGGCCGGGCGGGTGCGACGGGGCCGGGCAGGTGCGACGGGGCCGGGCAGGGGGCGACGGGGCCGGGCAGGGCGCGACGGGGCCTGAAGGCTTGACGGGGCCTAGGAGGGGCGCTACGGGGCCCAGGAGGTGCGTTACGGGGCCCAGGAGGGGCACTACGGGGCCCAGGAGGGGCGCGACGGGGCCTAGGAGGGGCGCTACGGGGCCCAGAAGGGGCACTACGGGGCCCAGGAGGGGCCCAGGACGGGCGCGACGGGGTCCAAGAGGGGCACTACGGGGCCAAGGAGGGGCCCAGGAGGGTCGCGACGAGGCCCAGGAGGGGCGCTACGGGGCCCTGGAGGGGCACTACAGGGCGAGGGGCGCAGCAAGGCCCGGGAGGGTCGCAACGGGGCTAGGAGGTCGCGACGGGGCTAGGGGGTCGCGACGGGGCCCAGGGGGTCGCGATGGGACTAGGGGGTCGCAACGGGGCCCAGGAGGGGCGCGGCAGGGCTATGGGCACGACGGGGCCCAGTGGGTCGCGACGGGGCTAGGGGGGGAGGCACGGCGGGGCCTAGCTAGGGGACGAGCAGAAGCGGTAGATGGGGGGATCCTAACCTACGCGGGATACCATATCAGACTGAGAGACGTGAATAGTAGGTAGAGTGAGAGTACAGATAGATATACCTAAGTGTTGTACCCTCTAAGAGATAACCCTATACAGTCTATGCAAACATAACAAATACACATGTTTGACAATAGGAACTCCAGAGCTAGTTTAACCATGAGATGTAAAGGTTCGAGAAAGTGATCGAAGGGTATCGAAGTGACGAAGCGAGGCCCGGTGAACTCCTGAAGGTCGATCTAGAAAGTCTGGAGAAGCCGAGGCGATTCCGTCATAAAGGTACGGAACTGTCCCCAGGCTTGGGGTGTGTTCGAGCGTACGCGATAGCAACACCGCTCGCTAAGGAATGGAAAATTCCTTACATGACTAAAAAGTGTAACACTAACACAACTCATACTCGCTAGTACAAACTGCGTTTCAACAAAGCGCGCCTTGCCATGTGACAAATGGCGCTTATGACAAACGCGGTGTGCGCGCTCAACCCGCTGAATTGCCGTGGAGCCCTCTCTTCAGTCACACCTGGCACCCATCCATCTGCTTTGAAACGTTCTTCTGTTGGCTGGCTAGCGGCGACCACAGGCGAGGTTTTGGCGGTTCTGGCGGTTCTGGAGCCTCGAGATTCCAGCTCCAGGCTCAAACCCATCAACCTCCTTCGCGCTTTCTGCAGCCATCTCGTCTCGCGACGCGAGCCAAGCGTAGGAGAGCAATTGCGTCTGGTTGGGAGGTGGAAAAGCGCCTGTAGTCGCCGAATGGCCTGAAGTAGCCCGTGTAGTCGCTAGACGAAGCCGACGGGTAGACCTGGTCAAAGGTGTGCGAACCTAGTAGTGCGCTGTGCAGCCTATCTGGCAATTCCAAATGCAACGTGAGGTCAACGAGGGTTTGGTCGCAATCGATTTGGACTCAATCAATCCTGGTCTCAAACCTGGGGCGATCTGCCACTGTAGATTGTGAAACGAACAGATTCGCTTCGCCACATTTGGATCGGCGTGCAAGCGAAGCAGACTCAGCGTCCCGCCCAGCGACAGCCGTCGCACTTGTCGTTGCATTTGCCGTCGCACGTGTCGACGCTACGTCATGTGGTGGCCCAGCGACGTCAAGCCGTCAGCCGCATCCAACGGCGCAGATCGCGTCGGAGCCAGCGTGAGATCGCGGCCGTCGCGCACGCAGCGACCATGGGCGGAGGATCTCGTCTCAGGCACCGACGACGACGCCGTGACCGACGCCGCAGTTCGCGGGTGGGCGACCCCGGCACGCGACTGGGATGCGCGGAGCGGCGACGAGGGGGAGGTCATGGGGCGGGGGGGGCGGTGGATCGGGGGGGATGAGCGGGACGCGCGCAGGTGGCCGTTGGCCGGCAAAGGCGGCGACGTCGGGGGAAAAGGGGAAAAGCGCGGGGGCGGGGGAGCGGTAAAGGTCCGGAAGGAGGGGGGACTGGGGCAGGTGGTAACGGGGGAAGGCGCGGGAGGTGGTTTGCTGCAACAATCAGCGCGACTCGGAGGCGGATCGGATCTTGAGGGGCGGATTAGGCGGGCGTGCGAGTGGGTGGGGGTGCTCCCTGGCGCGGCGCGGCGTATAGAAGGGCCAGTGGGAAGCGCGGCGGAGATCGCGGGTGGTTGCGCGGGCCCTTCTGGCATTACCGAGATTCTTGCGGGTAGTTTCGACGGCCAGGATCCGTCGTCGGGCAGATCGGAGTCAGTGCGCGCGAGTTTGCCGCCGTCGGATGCGCTACGAGCGGATCGGCCGCTGAGCAACCACCTCTCCGCATCCGGCCCCGCATCTGGCGCCGCGAATCGCGCGTGGGAGGCGGGGTATGAGTTTGAGCTGCTCACAGCGGCGTGGGGGGAGCATCTCCCCGTGCTGCTGCTCGACGCTTCCCCGCCTTCCGCCGTCCCCGCCCGCCCTTGCGCCAAGAGCCTCCCCCCGCCAAGCGCTCCGCAGCACCGCGCCTTGCGCCACGCGGCGGGGGAAGCGCGCGGCGGGCGCGGGGAGCGGAGCGCCGCCGCGGCCGGGGCGGCAACGGGAGGCCGCTTGGGGGAGACGGCGGGGGCGGAGGGGTTGGAGGGCTGGCCGCTGCAAGGCAGAGACCAGCGCACTGGCGAGGCGGGTGGCAGCAGCAGCGCAGCTGGTAACCCCACGGGTGGTAACAGCAGCAGAGGAGGAGGTAGCAGTGGTTGCTCCAGCGATGGTGGTGTCGGGGGGGCGAGGGCGGATGCGAGCAACAGCAAGCGACGCACGGACATCACACGCCAGCGCTCCCAGCACGCCCAGCACACAGCCCTTGCTGTCGCCGTTCCAGGACACGCCCCCGTGCCACACCGGCGTGAGGTTCTGGTCGTGGCAGCAGGCTCGGAAGGCCACTTCTCGGTCGCAGAGAGCACTCCCTGCCGTGCCTCGTTCCATTCCCCCGCCCCTCCCCCGTTGCCCCCTGTGTTCGCCTCGCTCTCCTCCTCGGCTCTTGCTGCCAAAGGGGCAGGGGAGGGCGCGGCGAAGCGGGCGGCGGAAGCCCTTGCGCGGAACGGCGCGCACTGGCGGAAGCTGCTGCCGTGGGGATGGCGGAAGGGGTCCGCGCAGGTTGGGGTCGAAGGCGGAGGCGGGGTTCGGGGCTTAAGTGAAATCAACGATCGAGAGGAAGGGGGGAAGGGCGAGGAGGGTAAGGAGGTGCAAGAGAAGACTGGCGCGACTGCCACAGGTCTTGCTGCTGCCGCCCCTGCTGCTGCTGCTGCTGCTGCTGCTGCTGCGGCTGCTGGTGGCGTTGTTGTTGGTTCCGCTGCATCTGGCAGTGGCGCTGCTGTGGCTGGCGGGGCGTTGCGGGGCGAGCAGAAGCGGGGGGGCGAGCGGCGGCGCACGAGCGTGTCGCGGAACGCGCTGGCGGGGGGCCTGGCGGGCGGCATGGTGAGCGTGTGCATCCACCCCATGGACACCGTGAAGACCGTGCTGCAGGCGCACCGCGGCCAGCCCAAGGGCGTCATGGCCGCTGTGGGACGCGTGGTGAAGGAGAAAGGTACGGGGGGGCTGGGGCGATGGGGGCAGGGGGGAGGGGGAGAGGGTGCGAGGGGAGATGAGGAGGTGGGGTGATGGGGGAGATGGGGGTAGAGGGAGCGGGGGGGAATGGGGGAAGGGAGAAGGGGAGCGAGGTGGGGGAAGGAGGTGTGAAGGGGCGTTGGGGTAAAGGGCCTGGTGTGGAGTGGTGTGTTGGCGTGAGAGGTGCTGCCTTGCTGCTGCTTCGTCTACCCGCCACTCCCCCTCCTTGCACACCCCTCTTCCCCCCTACTCCCCCATACTCCCCCCCACTCCCCCCCACTCCCCCACCCCTCCCTGCGCCTCCTCTCACGCACACTCTTTGACTCTGTCACTCCCTGCTCCCCCCCAACCGCCCCCCCCGGCCCCCCTCTCTCTCCCCCTCACTGCTTCCCTCTCCCCTTTCATGTGTCACCGCGACACATCACTCCCCTCCAACCCCCTTTCATCCCCCCGTTATGCCCAAATATCCCCCGTGCCCCATTCCCCCATCCCTACGCCTCCAGGCCCCTGGGGGCTGTACTCTGGCGTGCTGTTGACTCAACTAGAAAACCTCCCATCCCCCCACACCCCCAACTTTTCACCCAATCACCCCCCATGACTCAACCCCCACCCCCACCACCCTCCCCCCACCCTCCCCTCCTCTCCCCCACCCCCCTCCAGGCCCGCTGGGGCTGTATTCGGGCGTGGCGGCGAGCCTAGCGACGGCGGCGCCCATCAGCGCCATCTACGCGTGCACGTACGAGGCCGTCAAGGAGGCGCTGCTGCCGCACGTGCCCCCGGTCAGAGGGGGGGGGGAGAGGGGGAGAGGGGAGGGCGCTTGGGGGTTGTGGGTGATGGTGAGGGGGAGATGGGGAATGGCTTGGCACCAGGATGCTGCTGTACCTCGCATTTAACGTAACAGCCACTCTCTCATGCTCACTTGTATTCTTGTTGGACTTTCTCCAACCTGATCCTATGCTGCCGTTGCCTCCACCAGCTCCTGCCCTCCTCACCTCTCCCCCCCTCTCCCCATCCCCCCCCTCTCCCCATCCCCCTCCCCGCATCCGTCTCTCCGCCCCCCCCAGCGCCTGGCGGCAGTGGCGCACTGTGTGGCGGGTGCGGCGGCGAGTGTGGCGACGTCGGTGGTGTTCACGCCCAGCGAGGCCGTGAAGCAGCGCATGCAGACCACCACACAGTTCCGCTCCTCCCTGTCAGTTGCTCTCGCCTCTCGCCTCTCGCCTCTCGCCTCTCGCCTCTCGCCTCTCGCCTCTCGCCTCTTGCCTCTCGCCTCTCGCCCCTGTCAGTTGCTCTCGCCTCTCTCCTCCCATCACTCTATTCTATTATCAGTGGTCTTCTCGTCACACAGCGCATGCAGCCCACCACACATTCCCCCTCCTCTCTGTTTATTGAGTCAATCTGGAAAAAACACCATGGAGCACCGTTCTGCTAACCTGTGATGTGCTGTTTGGTGCTGTACGGTGTACCGTGCTGTGCTGTGCCGTGCCAAGTTGAGCCGCCACTGCGGCGGCAGGTGTCTCTCTTCGTCTCGTCCTTCTCCACATTGCCGTCTCTCGCCTTGTTCCTATCCCCCTCCCTGCCGCCCCATGCAGCCACGCATGCTCACTGTCCCCCTCCCCCTCCTCTTCCCCCCCTCCCCTCCCCCATTTTTCCCCTCCCCTCCCTCCCCCACTCTCCCCACAAAACCAACCACCACCACCCCCACCACCACCCCATGCACCCCATGCCCCGCATGCACGTGTGGGCAGGCATGCGTTGGTGGGCATGGTGCGCACGGAGGGCGTGGTGTCGCTGTACGGCGGGCTGGCGGCCGTGCTGGCCCGCAACATACCCAACTCCGTTATCAAGGTGGGGGGGGGGGTGGTTGACAGGGGGTGGTTGACAGGGGGTGGTTGACAGGGGGTGGTTGACAGGGGGATGGGAGAATGAATGACGGTTCAAAGGGTGATTGTAGAAAGAATGACACCAGGCGGGACTAAGGGGCGAGGATAGTTGACTAGGGTAGGTGTCACGTGGTCAAGCAAAAGCTATATGGCAATTGCCTTCCGCTTTCCACTTGCTCTCTCCCAATCCTCCCTCGCCTCTGCTGTTGCTCCCCACGTCTCCCTCCTCCCTGCGTCTCCCCCACCTGTCTCGGACGGAAGACAAAGAGCGTGGCGTTTTTTTAGTGCTCAAGCCATGCCTACAAGTGGACGCGCAGTCCACGGTGTTTCGAGGCGCCGCAAACCACGATTCCTCCTCCCTTCCACCGCCTTTCCCCCTGCTCTGCGCCCCCCGGCAGTTCCTGACGTATGAGGCATTGAAGAAGCGAGCACTGGAGGCCCAGAGCAGGGCAGCGGGTGGCAGGGAGGGCACTCATGCCACGCTGCTCACGCCGGCCAACCAGGTGCGCGCTGGAAGGGGGGGGAGGAGCAGGGGAAGGGGGGGGGAGAGGGGGGAAGAAGGGTGCTTGGTGCGGGCCTGGCCTCGGGTGGGCGTGCAGGGGGGGTTGATTCTGAGAAGCTCTGAAGGCCATCCCAGGGTCTGCAGCGAGGCTGTGTGTTGCTGTTTTGTACACGGGACTTGTATGGGTTGATGTTACTCCTATGGTTACGTATGGATGCTTGTGGATGCACGTGGACACATGTGGATCCATGTGCATGCATATGGGCACCGCATGTGGATGCATGTGCATCCACATGGATTCACAAGGAATTTTTAGGATTCATATGTACTCAAATTGACTTACATGAGTTCTCTCCTTCGCATTAGTCCTTCCTGCCCCCCTTCTCACTTTTCTTCGTCTTTTGAGTTCTCTTCCTTGCAGCGTCCCTTACCCGTCCGTCCCGCTCCACTTCCCTCCCCCTCTCTACACTCGTCGTTCCCTCACTTCCACACGAACCCCCAACCCCCCAACTTCCCCTCCCCCTCACCCTCTCTCCCCCTCTCTCTCCGCCCCCCCCCCTTCCCCACCCGCTCTCCCCCCTCCCGGCCATCAGCTGCTGGTGGGAGGAGCGGCGGGGTCCACAGCGGCGTTCTGCACGACGCCGTTTGACGTGGTGAAGACACGCCTGCAGACCCAGGTGAGGCTAGAGAGCCGCACGCACCGGGCACAGCGCCCAGCACAGGGGGTGGTGTTGCCCGCTGATCATGAGCGCGTGCACTGTACACACAGCAGCGCTCTTGCAAGTCACACGTGGGCCCTTGTCTAACTTTCTCTTAGTACCAAGCATAGGACCAACCAATAATTCACCATTCCAGCACTCTTTCTCAGACTTGTCTTCCACTTACATTCTCTTCAAGTGCAACCTGCTCTGTGTTCAGCCCTCTCAACTTCTCACCCCTTTCCTGTGTGTTTTTGCCTGCAAATGACTGCATGTGCATATATGCGTGCATGTGGGCATGTGTGCATGTGCATGTGCACGTGTCTCTCCCCCACCAGCTACCAGGAGCGCCCAAGTACAAGGGGGTGGTGGACGCCTTTGCTCGCATTGTCAGGGAGGAGGGGGTTGGCGCTCTCTACCGGTGAGAAGGGGGTTGGGTTGGGAGGCAGGCGGGAATGAAGAATGTGCGTGGTTCTGTATTAGGGACGTAGGAGGCAGGAGGGTGGTGGGGGGGGAGGGGGGATGGGGCAGGGAGACAGGGGCGGGGAGAGGGGGAGGGGAAAGGGATTATAGGGGGCCCGTGGTGGGTGAGAGAGGGATGGGAGTGGGTGTGGCACGTGTGAGTGGTTGGCGCGGTGGAGGCCCTCACTGCAAGAGAGCCACCAGCCACTGGCCTGTCGTGGTCAGCTGCTGCTCTCCCCACAGCCCCTCCATCCTGCCTCACCCAGAACCGCCCTCATCTCCCCCACTGCATCCGCCTTTCCTTCTCCCCACCCAACCGCCTTGTATTTCCCGCAGAGTGGCCCCTCGTCTGCTCATGTGCATCCCCCAGGGCCCAGGGCATTCTCTCCGCCAGCAGGATCAGCTCACCCCATCCTCCGTTCCGTCCCTCATCCCCCTGCCTCTCCCCAACCCCCCTTTTCATCCACCGCGCTGACAGTCACCCCCCATGCCTGTCTACATCTCCCAGAGTGCCGTCTTAAACCCCCTTCCAGTCGCACTGACCCCATGTCTCTTCCACCCTCCTGTTTCTCCCCATCATCCCCTTGTCTACCACTGGGCCCTAAGCGGCTTGCCCCCCCCTTCTCCCTCTGCTCGTCCACATCTCCCAGGGTGCCTTCTTTGGTATGTTTACCCATCTCCCTCTTTTTCCTTCACTCATCCCCATGCCTCTTCCCAACGCCCCCTTCCCCCTCCTCCCATGCAGTGGCGTGGCCCCCCGGCTGCTGATCTACATCTCCCAGGGCGCCATCTTCTTTGCCTCCTATGAGCTCCTGCGCCGCCTGCTGCTGCCCTCGCACTCCCTCCCACTGCCGCACCCGCAGCGACAGCCACAGCAGCTGAAGAAGGTTCAGCAGCAGCGGCTGGGCGTGGCAGAATCAGGGGAGGTGGTTGAGAAGAGAGGCAGGAGTGCAAGCAGCGAGGGGGGGAGGAACAAAGTGGCACCATCGTAGGGAAGTGATGGAGGGAACAGACCAGCAGCATCAGCACCCGCACCATCGGCAGCAGCAGAATTTAGAATAGCAGCTGGCAAATAGTGGGGAAATGCGGTAGTTTTTCCGATCTGGGGTGTTTCTTTTGATGACCTGCTTACAAGCTCCTTCCAAGTGCTAGGAGGAGTGCGTGTCAGCTCATTTTACGTATTTTATAAATAAATTAGTTGCACATGCAACGTGAGGTCTAATAGACTGTTGGAATCACTATTAGAAGGTAGAAAATTCCGTCGCAGCGCAACTGCTTCGCTGCTCCCCAGCTCGTGGTGCTTGCTTACGTTCACGCTGACGCCAGCCGATGCCCCCCCGCCGCTCGAGGGCATGAGCTCACTCAGCACTGCACGCAACAAAGCGTAAAACCCGAAGGGAAGGCGGGCGGCGCCGAAGATTGGCTTCGAGGTTGCTCAGCCGAAGCTGAGGATTTACCGTGTCGGCCAAAAGGGTTCAACACGTCCAGCCACTAAAGCCACAAGGATAGCACCATTGCCCGACCGCTCGTTGTCCATCACTCGCTCGCGCGTGCAGCTTAACGGCGCACTCCCGCCAGGCTGCCAGCCAGCACTCGCGGCGTCGCGTGCGGTAGTACTCACGCACCATCGCATGCGTCTGCGCGCGCGCTGTGCGACAGGGCTCAAAGAGCGTGCTGCTTAGGATCGCGACCGGGCCCCCTCGGGCTCATTTGCGCCCCTCGGAGAATCACGAGTCACCCACGCGCTCCCACTTGGAAATCCAATAATCCAATAATCCAATAATCCAATAATCCAATCATAATTTGAAAATCCGCCGCGCCTCCTTCTGTTTCGCCCTTCGAGGCGCCGCGCCTCCCGCTGATTCCGCCTCGGGGTCCGCTGCACCATCCCCCGCGCAGCGGCGCGCGCCGCCATGCCCCCACTGAACCCGGACCTCTTCTCCCGCCAGGCAGCGGAGTACGCGCGGCACCGCCCGCGCTACCCGCCCGCGCTGTTCGCTTTCCTGGCGGAGCTCTGCCCCGTGCGGGAGGTGGCGTGGGACGTGGGCACGGGCAACGGGCAATCCGCCGCTGAGGTAGTGCGTCAAAGTAAAGCCTACTCCATGTACTAGTAGGCTCCTACGAAGCTGTGATGATTAGTAGACATTCTGTGACGACCATGTGCGCTCACGGGGCACCTCTGTTCTCCCCCCCCCCTCTGCCTCCCGTCTTACATTCCCCACCCCCCTTCCTCGCTTCCGTCTGCCTCCCTCTCCCCTCCTCCTCCCCCCTCTCCCCCCCACCTCTCTCCGTCTCCCCTCCCCTTAGCTGGCGCGGGTGTTCGCGCGCGTGGTCGCGACGGACATCAGCGCGGCGCAGCTGAGCCACGCGCCCGCGCTGCCCAACGTGCGCTACGCCGCCACGCCGCCCGCCATGGACGACGCCCACGTGCGCCACACCGTGGGGCCGCCCGGTGAGTGCTCGCGCTGAGGCGACGGGCGCGCGCCTCCAAAGCATGGGGCGGTGATGGGAAGAGAGGAAGGGGAACGGGGAAAGGGGGGGGTTGGAGGAGGGCTGGGAGGACGTAGCGCGCCGATTCAAGTGATGATGCTGGCAGCAGCACAATAACTGGGGCCAGCGGATTGGAAATATGCTCACAATATCTGGGCCCCCTCCTGCTCTCACCGCTGTGCGTCTTTCCCTGTCCTGCCCTCCACTGGATCTTCCGCTGATTCCCCCCCACCCACCCTCTCCCCCCCAAGTTGCTCGTCTGCATGCTCCCCTCACGCGCCTTCCCTGCGGCAGCGTTGGTGGATCTGGTGACGGCAGTGCAGGCCATGCACTGGTTTGATAGCATCCTTTCTCCCCTCCCCGATCCTCCCCTCCCTTCCTCCCCGCCCGTTCCTGAGGCAGCGTCAGTGGATCTGGTGACGGTGGCGCAGGCCATGCACTGGTTCGACTTTGACCGCTTTGCAGCCAATGTGCACGCTGTGCTCAAGCCACGCACAGGGGTGGTGGCTGCCTGGTGCTACACCCTGCCCCGGTATGCTCGTGTGGTGCCGACTTGTGCCAACTTGTGCACCTCCATGCACTCTGGGGTAGTCCGTCTCATTGCATGGCTGATAATAACCATTATTCCGACAGTTTACTTCGTCGGTTCCTTATTCCTTTTCCCCGCTCCCTCCATCGCCCTTCCTCTCCGCCCCTCCTCCTGCTGCCCTTCCTCCTCTGACAGAGTGAACCCGGTGGTGGACGTTGCATTGGACCGCTTTTACAAGCGCTCGGACCCCTTCTGGGAGCCGCGTAGGCGCTACATCGACCGCTGCTACCGGGACATCCCCTTCCCCTTCCACCCCTTGCCCCGTACGTGTGCCTGAACACGCTCATTGCTGCTGGCTTGGGTCCTCCTGCAGGCGCTTGCTGTGTGCACGGTGACTCGCAATTGCGCTGAAAGGTGTGCTCGTGACTCGTGAGTGTGCTGGTGCGGCAGGTAGCGCGCTCACAACCTCCCCTCTTTGCTTACCTTCCACCGCACCATCGTCCAGTCACGGATCCTGTGCGGCTGTGTGTCTCGCCGTTGCACCCGAGTTAAGTGTGTCCTTCCCCCCCCGTGTACATCCCAACCGTGCATGATATTCCCGGGGCAGAGCTCCAAGGGCAGGGCACGGGGCCGTTGAGGTTTGAGTCCTTCGTGGAGTGGACAGTGAATGATGTGCTGGGCTTCCTCTCCTCCTGGTCCGCTGTGGCCACAGCCAAGGCGAAGGGGGTTGACCTGTTGACAGCCGAGGCATGCGCTGAGCTGGAGGGAGCTTGGTTGGCTGGAGAGGGCGATGGTGGGGAGGGAGGCAAGGAGAGGAGTTCTAGTGAGGTGCGCAGGAAAGTTTGCTTCCCCATATACATGCGGGCGGGGACAGCTTAGCCATGAAATTACTGTCAAACATGTGTATCTCTAATGTTTGTATAGACTGTATAGGGTCACCTCTTAGAGGGTACAACACTTAGGTATATTCTCTTGTACTCTCTCACTACTCTCTCATTATTGAGTTCTGAGATGGTATCATTATTGATGTCCCGGCACGGTCTCGTCCTTGGCCTCCTTGGTTCGTTCCCCGCTTTTCCCTCCTCCCCCGCCCCACCTTGCACGCCTTGCGTCAAGGGTCGGTTTCGCCGTGCCCCTCACTCCTCCTCGTTTCCCACTACCCCCGCGCCGCTGCAGACCCTGCACATGGACGTCTGGGGCCCCGCCCCCGTCCATGGACCGCGTCGAGAGCGCTACTTCCTCGTGCTTGTCGACGACTTCACTCGCTACACCAGACTTTCCCCTGGAGCGAAAGGCCGACGTGCCTGACGCTCTCATCCCCTGGCTTGTCTCTACCCGTGTCCACCGAGGTCTCCCTGTCTTGCGTCTTCACTCCGACCGTGGTGGCGAGTTTGCCTCAGGTGTCCTTGGTCGCTTCTGTCGTGCGGAGGGCATCACCTAGACGTTCACCTTGCCGGACTCCCCACAGCAGAATGGGGTCGCTGAGCGACGCATCGGTTTGGTCATGGAGGTGGCTCGCACCTCCATGATCCATGCCGGTGCACCCCATTTTCTGTGGCCGTTCGATGTTCGCTACGCCGCTCACCAGCTTAACCCCTGGCCGCACCCCCAGCAGCCTCAGGTTTCGCCGACCCGACTTTGGACCGGGTCTCCTGGTGACGAGTCTGCGTTCCACGTCTGGGGCTGCCTTGCTCACGTTCGTGCCTCCGGCACGGACAAGCTCACTGCCCGCACCATTTCCTGCGCCTTCCTAGGTTTTCCCCTTAACGCGTCCGACTGGCACTTCTACCACCCGCCGTCTCACCGCTTCTTTCACTCTCGCGACGTCACTTTTGACGAGTCCGTCTCCTTCTACCGTCGCTTCCCCCACCGCGGTCCCCCGGTTACCCCCCCCCTTTTCCTGGTCACTCCTTCCCCGGTGGTCCCTGCCCCCCCCCCCTCCCCCTCCCCGTTCTGCCCCCTCTGGTGTGTCCCACGCCACCCCTCTCCCGTCGGTTGTCCCGGTTGAGGAGTCTTCTGACTCAGGTGGTCCTGCGTCGCAGTCCTCTCCGTCTGCCCCTCCGTCCTCCCCCACCGCCTCTGCTGTCACCGCCGTCGTCACCTCCGCCGCTGCCGCCGCACCCGTCGTTGCCGCTGCAGCCGCCGCACCCGTCGCAGCAGCCGTTCGTTACCTCTGGGGGTGCTGACGTTGGAGTGAGTGCTAGTCCCGGTGGCCTTGGGGCTGGTATCGGAGCTCGAGGGGTTTCGGGTCCTGGGGGTGTTCCTTCTGGAGGTGCTGGAGTGGAGTGTGCCGGTGGTATCCGAGGAGCAGCTTGCAGTCCCGGTGTCGGCGTTGAGCCGCCGCAGCAGCAGTCCCCGCCAGTGTCAGCCCTTCGCCTGCTCGGCCCTCCGTCCCCTGACCTTGCGTACAGTATGTTCCTCTCCTGCCGTCTCCTCCTCTTCCCGTCTACGGCCGTGTGTTCCCTCCGCCGGACTCGTCCCCGGCTCGTCTTCCCCCTCGCTCTCCCCTTGTGTCCCCTCCACTGTCTCCTGACCCGACTCCTCCGTCTCACGTCTGGTCTCGCCGCCCCTCCAGTGCTCGTCCTGTCTCCCCTCTCTCGCGCTCTCACCCTATGTTGCTTCGTTCCCACGCGTCTCGTCCTCCCCTTCTCCCGTCGCCCCCTCCGTCTTCCCTTGTCGTTGCTCCCCCCCCTCTGTCTGACTACCTGCGTGCCGCTCGTCCTCTAGTTCCTCGGGTCCTTGCCTCTCTCGTTACCGACCCGTCTGTTCCGGTTTCAAGTCTTGACGCCCTTGTATCTGCGGTCGCTGACTTCGCCTCTACCCGCCGCCTTGACTACGCCACCGCTCTGGTCTCTGACTCTGCCTGTCCTCCGTCTGTCGGGGGTGCTCCTGCCCTCGGCAGTGACGTCCAGGAGGACCGCCAGTTCGAGCTTGCTTTCCTCTCCGAGGCTGCTCCCCATCTCTGTTCCATGCTGCTAGTCCCTGAGGGTGACCCAGACGCTTTCGACAGCCCGACCCCTCGCACTTACGCTGAGGCGACCTCGGGACCCTGGGCCTCCCAGTGGATAGCTGCCATGGAGCAGGAGATGGCATCTTGGAGATCCACCGGCACCTACGTCGACGCAGTTCCCCTACCTGGGGTGAACGTAGTCGATGGTCGCTGGCTCTTCAAGGTGAAGCGCCCTCCTAGGGAGCCGCCTGTGTTCAAGGCGCGCTACGTGGCTAGAGGTTTCAGTCAGCGTGAGGGGGTGGACTTCTTCCAGACCTTCGCTCCGACCCCGAAGATGACTACTCTTCGGGTTCTGTTACTCCTAGCAGCTCAGCGTAACTACGAGCTTCACTCCCTCGACTTCTCCACTGCCTTCCTTCAGGGCAGCCTACACGAGCAGGTCTACCTGCGTCGCCCACAGGGCTTTACGGGCACCTTCCCTCCTAGGACCCAGTGGCTCCTGCGGCGTCCCGTCTACGGTCTGTGGCAGGCTCCCCGTGAGTGGCAGGACACGCTGCGTGCTACGCTTGCTGACCTGCAGTTCTTTCCGTCCTCTGCAGACCCCTCACTCTTCGTTCGTGCTGGCCAGACTCCATTCTACATCCTTGTGTACGTGGACGATCTGGTCTTTGCCATAGCAGACAGGGACGCACTGGCCTCCGTGAAGGCAGAGCTGCTGAAGAGACACACTTGCACTAACCTTAGAGAACTGCGCCGTTACCTTGGCTTGCAGATCTCCAGGGACAGAGCAGCGCGCACCATCACCTTGACTCAGTCACACTTGGTGCGCCAGGTCCTTCAGAGGTTCGGCCTTCAGTTCTCCTCAGCACAGCCCACCCCTCTGCCTCTAGACCACAGACTCTCCGCTCCACTTCCTGAGGAGTCAGTAGAGCCCAGTGGTCCTTACGCTGAGCGGGTGGGTTGCCTCATGTACCTGATGACTTGCACTCGCCCAGATCTCGCATACCCTCTCAGCATCCTGGCTCGCTTTGTGGCCACAGGCAGACACAGACCGCAGAACTGGTCTGCCGCTAAGAGGGTTTTGCGTTACCTTGCAAGTACATCGGGCATGTGGTAGTGCTAGGAGGACGCAGGCCAGTGGTCCTTACTGGACACACAGACGCTTCTTGGGCAGACGACGCCGAGATACTCAGGTCTTCCTAGGGCTACCGCTTCAGCCTTGGTTCAGGTGCCGTCTCGTGGAGAGCTACCCGCTCCTCGTCTGTTGCCTAGTCCAGCTGTGAGGCCGAGATCTACGCCGGTGCCATGGCGGCACAGGAGCTCCGCTGGCTGACCTTCTTGCTCACTGACTTAGGTGAGCGGCCTAGCTCTGCCCCGGTCCTGTTCGCTGACAACAGGGCCATGATCCTCCTGTGTCAGGAGCCTCGACTCGAGGGCAGAGCGAAGCATATTCAGCTGCGGTACTTCCTCCTGCGCGAGCTACAGCAGCGCCGCCAGGCTTGCGTAGTACACTTGGCCTCCGGTGCCAACACAGCTGATATCTTTACGAAGGCGCTTGCGCCTAAAGATCATCAGCGGCATTGTGTACAGCTCGGTCTAGTTCCTGTAGCCTCTCACTTGCTAGGGCCTTGATTTTGTACAGTCCTATACATCTATATGTACTCAGACTGGACTTGTGTCCTCTCCCAGTGGCTGGACTAGTAGTGCCGCCCTGGTCTTGTTCTTGCCTTGTCTGTACTTCATTTGACTGGTCTTTAGACCCCTGTCTCAGTGGCTGGACTAGTAGTGCCGCCTTGAGCTGCTTGTTCAGGACCTGCCCCTATGCAGTCTAGGGGGTGTGTCAAACATGTGTATCTCTAATGTTTGTATAAACTGTATAGGGTCATCTCTTAGAGGGTACAACACTTAGGTATATTCTCTTGTACTCTCTCACTACTCTATCATTATTGAGTTCTAAGAATTACTAGCGAGTTGACGGAGCGAAGTTTTTGCTACTTGCTTCAGGAAGTTCAATAATCGATTGCAGCGATGGCAGTACTTGTGTCTGTAATAATTTGATTGGTGTTGCAGGAGACTAAGTATAGAATCTGCAAACATGAACACTTGGAAAACCTCAAGTGTTAGCCTAGGATCTTTACTGGAATGGTAGACTAGTACGACAGCGGAAGTCTTAGAACTTGTTAAGTGTTGACCATAATATTTTATAGAACAGGTTCAGAATCAAGTCCTGAATCACATTAACTAAACAATGAAGACATGCTACTTTTATATCTAATAGAAGTACCTGTTCGCTAATGTACCTGTTGAAACTATCGCGCTATGCGCCCTGAATGACATTGAAGAGACGCGACTGTTCGCGTGACTGAAACGACTGTCCTTATGACGAGCGTTATTTGCTGACGTCATCCTACGGACTTATCTCCTACAGTAGGATTCGACACTATCTACCGATAATAGACTTACAGAAATGCTAAGTATGAATCATATCACAACACTGTCAATGGCTTCAACAAAGGCAGTAGCTTCTTGGTTCTGGCAGAATCAGGGAAGGCTCAAGGGAGAGGGGCGTTTGTATAGGGGACGGAGGAATGGATCAGCACCCTTGTATCGAGAGACCTGTTGGGGTTGCCCTTGAGAAGTTCCTCGGGGAAGGGCCAGATGTTAGAATACGAGAACGACTAGAAACAAGCGAGTACAGGGGAGATATAGGGTTGGAGTTGTACTCTCTAAGAACACAAACCTACCGTATCTAGCCTATAAATTCTACATACAAATATAGGTAAAAGTTGACAACCTCTAGGCTAGATAAGGGGCAGTGCTGAGCAAGAAACATGCAGCTCAGGGTGGCACTACTAGTCCAACCTCTGAGGCAAGGGTCCGAACGAAGACCAGTCAGCAAGAGTACAAACAAGACAAGAGCAAACCAGGGCGGCACTACCAGTCCGCCCATTGGAAGAGAAGCCACGAGGCCAGTTTGGAAGATATATATAAGGAGGAGTACATAATCAAGATCCTAGCAAGTGAGAATCTACAGGAACTAGACCAAGCTGCAAGCAGTGCCGCTGATGATCTTTAGGCACAAGCGCCTTAGTAAAGATATCAGCTATGTTGGCACCGGAGGCCAAGTGTACTACGCGGGCCTGGCGACGCTGCTGTAGCTCGCGCAAGAGGAAGTACCGCAGCTGGATGTGCTTCGCTCTCCCCTCAAGTCGAGGCTCCTGATACAGGAGGATCATGGCCCTGTTGTCAGCGTACAGAACCAGGGCAGAGCTAGGCTGCTCACCTAAGTCGGTGAGCAAGAAGGTCAGCCAACGAAGCTCCTGTGCCGCCATGGCACCGGCTTAGATCTCAACCTTACAGCTAGACTAGGCAATAGACGAGGAGTGAGTAGGCCTCCACGAGATGGCACTCGAACCAAGGCTAAAGCAGTAGCCCTGGGAGGACCTGAGGATCTCAGTGTCGTCTGCCTAAGAAGCGTCTGTGTGCCCCGTAAGGACCACTGGCCTGCGTCCTCCTAGCACTAACCCTATGCCCAATGTACTTGCTAGATAATGCAAAGCCCTCTTAGCAGCTGACCAGTGCTGTGGTCGGTGTCTGCCTGTGGCCACAAAGCGTGCCAGGATGCTAAGAGGGTATGCGAGATCTGGTCGAGTGCAAGTCATCGGGTACATGAGGAAACCCACTAGCTCTGCGTAAGGACCACTGGGCTCTACTGACTCCTCAGGAACTGGAGCTGAGAGTCTGTGGTCTACTGGCAGAGGTGTGGGCTGTGCGGAGGAGAAATGAAGACCAAACCTCTGAAGGACCTGGCGCACCAAGTGTGACTGTGTGAGAGTGATGGTGCACGCTGCTCTCTCCCTGGAGATCTGCAGGCCAAGGTAGCGGCGCAACTCTCCTAGGTCAGTGCAGGTGTGTCTCCTCAGCAGCTCGACCTTCATGGAGGCCAGCGCGTCCTTGTCTGCAGTGGCGTCGACCAGGTCGTCTACATAGACAATGATGTAGAACGGAGTCTGGCCAGCACGAACGAAGAGCGAGGGGTCTTCAGAGGAGGGAAAGAACTGCAGGTCAGCAAGTGTAGCACGCAGCGTGTCGTGCCACTACCGACCATCGACTACGTTCACCCTAGGTTGGGGAACTGCGTCGACGTAGGTGCTGGTGCATCTCCAAGATGCCATCTCCTGCTCCATGGCAGCTATCCACTGATAGGACCATTGCCCCGAGGCCGCCTCTGCATAAGTGCGAGGGTTCGAGATGTCAAAGGCGTCTGGGTCACCCTCTGGGACTAGCAGCATGGAACAGAGATGGGGAGCGGCCTCAGACAAAAAAGCAAGCTCATACTGCCTGTCCTCTAGGACGTCATTGCCAAGGGCAGAAGCACCCCCAACGGACGGGGGAAAGACAGGGTCAGAGACCTGAGCGGTGGCGTAGTCAAGGCGGCGAGTAGAGGTGAAGTCAGCAACAGCAGCGACAAGAGCGTCAAGACTCGAAACAGGAACAGACGGGTCAGTAACGAGGGAGGCAAGGACCCGAGGAACAAGGGGACGAGCGACACGAAGGTAGTCAGACAGAGGGGGAGGCGCGACAACAAGTGACGACGGAGGAGGTGAAGGCATGAGGGGAGGACGAGATGCGTGGGAACGAAGCAACATAGGGTGAGAACGCTGAACAGGAGAGACAGGACGAGCACGAGAGGGACGGCGAGACCAGACGTGAGACAGAGGCATCGGGTCAGTAGACAGAGGAGGAGTAACAGGAGGGGAACAAGGTGGGAAACGAGCCAGGGACGAGTCCGGCGGAGGAAACACAGGATCGTGGACTGGAAGGGGAGGAGATGGCGGGGGAGGCACTGGCGAGCGGTCAGGGGAGGGAAGGCCGAGTGGAGACACAGCTCAAGGAGATTGCGGTGGAGATGCGCAGCTACGATCCACGGGATAAGAACGTCAGGCACGTCGGCCTTCCGCTCCAGGGAAGACACCGTGGTGTAGCACGTGTATTCATCGACGAGCATGAGAAACTAGTGCTCGCGACGCTGTCCGGGGACGGGGGCTGGGCCCCAGACGTCCAGGTGAAGGGTCAGGAGGGATGCGGTGGCAGGGCGAAGCGAGGAGTGAGGAGGACGGCGCAGTTGGCCCTCAACGCAGGGCGTGCAGGACGGCGCAGGTGAGTGAGGGAAGTCAGGGAGCAACACAGGGAGACCGAGGACGAGACCGTGCTGAGACATGTGACGCAGATGCGGGAGGGCGGGATGACCTAGACGGTGGTGCCATAGAAGCGACTGGTGAGTGAGCGAGCGACACGAGCAAGCATCAACGACCTGGGTAGATGCAGGGCCCGAGGAGGACGCCCCAACCGGGGGGGGGAAGCAGTGTCCAACGTAAACAGGCCAGACACCGGTTCCCGGGGGAACCTGAGGCGGCCTCGGTATAGACAATGTACCGCTCGTGACCAGGGAACGTAATTCTGACGCCGAGGTACTGAAGACAGCCGACACCAACTAAGTTCATGGAGAACGAAGGGATGTGCAGGCGTGTAAGGGAAACCGAGGGAACCGCCGGATTGGGAATGGTAGTGTAACTGCGAGTAACGACAGGATCAGAAGGGGGGTCAGCAAGTGCAATAGCTGTAGGCGCGGTAAGCGGTGTAGTGTAGCGTGGTCGCGGAAGAAGCAGGCAGACGCACTGGAGTGAAGTGTGAAGGATAGAAAGGCATTAGCGGAAGACGAAGGAGGAGGGAGTGTAGAGCCTAGGCTAGACAAAGCAAACGGTCCTACGCTTGACGCAGCAGGGGAGTCAGTACTACACAGGTGCTATGCCTAAGCTAGAGAACACAGGGTAGTAAGATCCGGATACACTAGAAGCGTCTGCATACAGAGAATGCAGGGCAGAACTTATCTGACCCATGTCTAAGTTACTGTAGAAACAGACACATCGTGGCGTAGCAGACTGGGCCAGTCGAGGAGGTACGGGGCCGGGCCGAAGCGGCGACGGAAGAGGTCGTTGAGGCGGCGGAAGCAGCGGGCAGTCGAGTGTGAGCGGCGGCACACAGTGCCAAGGAGGGGCCCGGTCTGGAGCTGGTACTGGCAACTCACAGCATCAAAGCCTCCGATAGACGTCGAGCTGCAAGGGCCGGCACCGCGGCCACCACCTCCACGGGCTCCTGACCACCCCGGCGGGAGGCGAGCCCATGGCTGTTGCTGTTGCTGCGGCTGCGGCAGCTGCTGCTGCTTCTGCGTCTGCTGTGGCTGCTGCTGCTCCTGGACACCAGCCCCAACCCCCTCGTAAGAACCACTGTCCCCGCCACCACCACTTCCACCACCAGCGCCACCACCGCGCCCTCCCTTTGGGCCGCGACGGCCCCGACGCCGTGGCTGCTGCGGTCTCAGTTGTAGGGGCAGTTGTAGCGACTGTGGCGGTAACGTCAGCGTAGGTGCACTGGGAGGGAGCATAGCCTTTAAAGATAGGAACTGCCGTAACACCACTCGACTAAGCGATAGTGAGCTAGCGAGTCTCTATCTCAGACAGGGCAGTGAGAAAGGCGGTCAGAGTGAGGTCACCAGGGTGCTGGCTGAGGACGTGGTCGCGGGAAGTGGCTAAGCGGTCAGGCAGACACATGGGAATAAGGTACACAGTAGCGCAGAATGGTGGGGGGAATGCACTGAGCTGGGCGGCAGTGCTAGCAGCGCGGTAGCTAGTCTGTAGTGCATGGAGGTTTGTGGCAAGGTCAGCGATAATGGGGAAAGCAGAGAGATCGGGGAATAATATGGGGAGGATCAAGTGGCCAGCGGAGGCGGAGGCGGATGTGGAGTACCGCGCAACTACTGCATCTAGAAAATCCTTGGCGTTCGCGACAGTAGTGAAGCGCGGACGCTCAGACAGGGGAAGCGCATGACTAATGGCGAGCTGCGCTATATCATCGCGAGAATCCCAGATTGCGCAGGCGAGCGCAGCAGCAGAAGATGCCTCACTCTCAGCAGTGGTGGGGTCAGAAAGGAGGGCATCAGGCGCGGGGGGGCAGGGAAGCAAGCCATCAACATGCATAGCCAGGGAGTGCCCATCCTGATGCTGAACTGTCAGGTGCCGACGAAGATCGACAAGCCAGGCGGCGAAGTACAGCGTCCGCCATCATGCAACCGCAGCGACACAGGTCCATGGCGACACTGCGGCACGGCGGCACAGCGGCACAGGGACACAACGGCACACGGACACAATGGCACAGGTACTTAGCAGCACGGTAGCATAGGGATACCGCAGCACCCTCTTCATAGCCAACCAGTAGACTGGTCGGTACCTGTCTGTCACAATAAGGCGAGCAAGGAGAATGAAAGGGTACGCTAGATCTGGTCGAGTGCAAGTCATCAAGTACATGAGGCACCCCACCAGCTCTGCGTATAGACCACTAGCCTCGACTGGCTCAGTCGGAACATGAGCAGAGATCTTGTGATCCACAAGCAGAGGGGTGGGCTGTGTTGAGGAGAACTGGAGTCTGAACCTCAAGAGGATCTGCTGCACCATATAGGACAGGGAGAGGCACGGTCACGAGAGATCTCCAAGCCCAGATAGCGCCTCAGCTTCCCCAAGTCTGTGCAGGTGTGTCGCCGCTGCTGCTGCCACTGCCGCTGCTGCCGCTTGCACTGCCGCCGTTGCCACTGCTGCAGGCGCCACTGCCGCTGCCGCCACAGCCCCTGCCGCAACAGCTGCAGTCCCTACCACTGCCGCAGCCACCACTGCCACTGCCCCTACCGCTACCTCCACTGCCGCTACAGCTGCTGCCATTGCAGCCACCGCTGCCGCCGCTGCCCTTGCAGCTGCCGCTGCAGCTGCTGCCCTTGCAGCGCCACTGCCACCGCTGCCCTTGCAGCCGCCGCTGCCGCCACTGCCCTTACAGCCGCCGCTGCAGCCGCTGCCCGTGGCAGCCGCCCCTGCCGCCGCTGCCCTTTTAGCCGTCGCTACCCTTGCAGCTGCTGCTGCCGCTGCTGCCCTTATAGCCATCTCTGCCGCTGCTGCCCTTGCAACTGCTGCGCTGCCTCCTGCAGTTGCCATTGCCGCTGCAGCCACCACTGCCACTGCTCTTGCTGCCAGCAGCCACTGCCACCGCAGCCACTGCTGCCACCACTGCCGCGGCTTGATCGTAGCTACGCAGTCGCCTCTGCTAGCCAGCTCACTGCTGGCTCACCGCCGTTACCATCCCGCTGCTAGCTAGCAGCCGCCGCTACCACGAGCTCCCGTTGCAGTCCCTGTCCCGGCCGCCCGTGTAGCAGTTGCCCTCGCTGTCCCTACTTCTGCCGCCTCTGTCTTCCCGGCCGCAGCTGCCAGCATGGCATCGCCCGGCGTCTTCGTCCTGCGCCTGGATGGGGAGGGGGGGGCAGTCGGTTTCGCCGCCTGGCAGTAGGCAGTTCTCCTTCAGCTCACGAGTCAGCGCGTCGATGACGAGTCCCTGGACGCCCACGTCTTTGGTGAGCTCCTTGCTGTCTCCCGCCCGTGCGCTCTTGATACTGACGCGACATCTGCGCAGCCGGCTGTGCATGCTGCTGCTCGTACTACCTAATTTGTCTAGGCATTCCGCGATGCTACTGCTCACGTAGCCATCCTCAGGTGCCTGCCGGTTGACGAGCACTCCCACATTATGGGTGCTGCGTCAGCCCGCACACTCTGGCTGGCTATCCTTGCTAGGTACTCCACCCCATCGTCTGCCACTCTTGGTCGTCTCCTCTTCCCCGTCTTCCACCCTGACCTGACGCCCTTCACCACTGTAGCAGACTTAGTCAAGCACCTGCACTTCCTCGAGGCTCGCTGGCGCACGGCTTGTACTGAGGCTCAGCTAGCGCTTGCCCCGCCCCCCCTCTTCACCAGTATCTACTTCCTTGTCACCCATCTCCCTAACCGCCTAGCACCTGCCCGTGACGCGCTCCTCACTCGTCATCCCTCTGAGCTCACCCTTGACCTCTTCACCACCTCCCTGACTGAGGTAGAGGACCGCCTCCACGCCATCGCTGGTTCCACTGGTGCGCTGGCAGTCACTATCTTTCAGGGCAGCGCTCCCTCCCCAGTGACAGTCCTTGCCTCCGCCTGTGTTGCTGAGACCGCAGCAGCTACCTCTGCTCCCGGCTGCTCCTCTAGCGGCAAGGGCAAGGGCAAGGGGGGCAAGGGCCATGGGGGTTCGGCAGCAATGGGTGGAGGGGGTGCGGGTGCGGATGGAGAGGGTGGTCAGTCAGAGTGGGGGACTGCGCAGCAGCAACAGCAGCAGCAGCCGCAGCAGCTGCAACAGTCGTGGGGGCCGACGGGCCCTGGGGGTGGTGGTCGTGGTGGAGGCCGTGGGGGTTGGGGCCCAGGGCACTCGGGGCCTTGGGGGTCGCGTGGCTCCTCTGTGAGTCTGGGTGCTGGTGTTTCTGGTGGCACGGTGACCTACACGTACTAGCTGCTTAGGTTACTCTGCGCTCCCGCATCTTAGGCATATGTCCCAGCACGGGCTAGGTCACTGGTCTCCCTGAGTCGCTACCCGCCCTGCCTCTGTCGGTAGCGCCATTGTGCACCTCCTGCGTCGAGGGCCGACAGCGCGCCGCCCCTCACTCCTCCTCGTTTCCTCCTACCACAGCGCCGCTACAGACACTGCACATGGACGTCTAGGGCCCTGCCCCGATCCATAGTCTTAGCCGGGAGCGCTACTTCCTAGTCGTCATTGATGAACTCTCGCGGTTCACCACAGTGTTCTCACTTGAGCGAAAGGCCGACGTGCCTACTATTCTCCTCCTGTGGCTTCTTGCTGCTCACACCCACCACCGCTGCCTGTAGGTCGCTTACACTCTGGCCGAGGTGGCGAGTTCGCCTCTGGCACTCTAGGACGTTTCTGCCGTGCGCTGGGCATCCGCCAGACGTACACACTACCGGACTCCCCATAGCAAAATGGGGTTGCTGAGTGTCGCATCGGCCTGATCATGGAGGTGGCTCGCACCTCCATGGTCCATGCCGATGCACCCCATTTTCTGTGGCCGTTTGCTGTGCGCTACGCTGCTCACCAGCTTAACCTCTGGCCGCGCTCCCAGCGGCCATATGTTTTGCCGACCCTACTCTGTACCAGGTGTCCTTGTGATGCGTCAGCGTTCCACATCTGGGGCAGCCTTGCTCACGTCCGCGACACTGCCGCAGACAAGCTCTCAGCCTGCACCCTTCCTTGTGTCTTCTTGGGTTTTCCACTTGACGCCTCTGATTGGCTATTCTACCACTCGTCACACCACCGCTTTTACCATTCTCATAACGTTACAGTGACGGAAACAATTGTCCGGATGTTTTGCATTAATTTGGGTTTTTGGGCTTTCGGACCACTGTACATAAATTCTTAATGTTAAATGGTGGTACACTTTGGGAGGGGCACATAGTGGATGTGTTCACAGCGCCAAAATCCATAATAGTACACTGGATCTAACTTAGTGCCAAAAGACATACAAAGAGAACATCCGGACAATTATTTCCCAGGACAAAGTGCAAACTTTCGCGCGTCGTTTCTAGTGCCTAGTCCACCAACACTTGGCCTTGATCACCACCTGCAACTTAGGGTAACATAGCACGGTCGACTGTGCACCCTTTCACTAATAGAATGACATTAAAATCTACGGGTCTCATCACGGTGCAACAGTCGAAGAAGCCTCGATTGGTGGGGAAGAATCTCCGGATTGAGGTCTGGTGAGGATGAGGGTCACTCGAGAGCTATATACTCATGCTCTCCAAGCCATTCCAAGCCTAGGCGGGACATATGGCTTGGAATAGCTTGGAGAGTATGAGTATGTTGCACAGGAGTGACCCCTTTCCTCACCAGACCTCAACCCATATCTTCTTTCTGAACAGTCACGACTTCTTCGACTGCTGCACCGTGACGAGACCTATGGATCCTAGCCTGATTCTATTAGTGCAAAGGTGTACAGTCGACCGTGCTATGTTACCCTAAGTTTCGTGGCAGATATCCTAGTTTTCGCCACGCTGCTCGTAATTTTACCCTACAACGGTACGACCAAGACGATCAGTGATAAGACAGAGTCAATCGACTTATGGCATCTTTGGCCACACCTCAGCGTGGCTAGTCTCAGAGATAACATTCAGTCAGAAATCGTTCACAATACTCTTGCATACTCTCAAATCCTTCGCAATTTTCCTAGTGCTCACCCCCTTATGCAAAAGCGTGGGTCCAGGAAGAATGCGAGAAGATCCATGTAAAGGTTTGCACTAACCTTGTAGATAACATGCCTAGGAGGGTGCAGGTGGTGATCAAGACCAAGTGTTGGTGGACTAGGTACTAGAAACGCTGCGTGAAAGTTTGCTCTTTGTCCTGGGAAATAATTGTCCGAATGTACTCTTTGTATATCTTTTGGCACTAAGTTAGATCCAGTGTACTATCATGGATTTTTGTGCTGTGAACACATCCACTACGTGCCCTTCCCAAAGCATACCACCATTAAACATTAAGACTTTATGTACAGTGATCGGAAATCCCAAAAACCCTAATTAATGCAAAACATTCAGACAGTTGTTTCCGTCACTGTATGTGCGACGATTTGCTCCCCTAATACCGTTGCTTCATGCACCGCAGTGCTCCTGTGCCTCCTCCTCCTTCCTTGTCCCTGCCCCACTTGCTGCTCCCCTCTCGCCCCACCTGGCCCAGTCTGGTGTCTCCCACGCCACTTAGTTCCCCTCGGTTGTGCCAGTGGGGGAGTCGGCTGACTCTGGGGACCCAGCTGCTAGGGGCGCGCCTACTGTCCCTGTGGCGCCTCCCCCAGCCTCGGTACCCTAGGCACCTCAGCCGCCTCCTCCCTTGCCTCCGTAGCAGCAGCCGTCGCCGAAGCAGACTCAGTGGCTGCAGGAGCAGCAGCACCAGGGAGCAGTGGGCTTTGGGGGTGCCGGTTCTGGGGGTGCTGGTTTTGGCGGTGTTGGTGTTGGGGCTGCTGGTGTTGGTGGAGTTGGTGTTGGCTGTGCTGGTTCTGGGGGTGCGAGTTCTAGGGGTGCTAACTCTGGGGGTGCTGGTTCTGTGGGTGGTGCGTCCGATGGTGCTCGTCTTGGGGGTGCTGCCTCAAGGAGTGCCGGTGGCAGGCGTGGTGCCGCCAGAGGTCCTGGAGAGGACAGGGAGCAGTTGCAGCCGCCGCGGCAGCCACAGAAGCAGCAGAAGCAGCAGCCGTAGCAGCAGGCGCAGCCACCGCAGCAGGAGCAGCCGCAGTCTGCCCTTCGTCTCCTTGGTTTTGCTCCAGGTTCCCTTGTCCGCCTGCACATTCCCCCTTCGATGCGTGACCCTATTTATGGCCCGTTGTTCCCTCCTCCGGACTCCTCTCCGGCTCGTTTTCCCCCACGCTCCCCTTCGTCCCCAGACTTGTCCCTCGTTCCCCCTCGTCCCCAGTCCCCAGTTTTTCCCCACTGGGTCCGTTGCCCCTCTGGTGCTCGTCCTGTCTCTCCTCGTCCTAGTGTCCACCCTATGGTTCTTCGTTCGCGTGCTCCTCCAGTCATAGTCCTCCCGTTGCCTCCCCTGTTGTTGCTTCCGTCGTGCTTGACGTTGCTGAGCACGCCGATCACGTCGTCGTGTTGCAGCTTGTAATCGATGAGCTTGAGGTGTGCTTGGATGGCGGTGAATACCTCTGCCTGATCGCGCACGCCCTTGCACATGAAGGTGGTTGGGGTGGGCAGAAGGGCGAGGGGGGGAAGAGGGGGTAAGGGAGCAATAATGCGGTGGCGAGCAATGTTTACCGGAGCCTCAGCATCTTCATTGTCGAAGTCGTGGCTGTCTTTGATGTCGATGGCGGGCGTGGAGAGCGTCTTTGGGGGCTGGTCATCGATGCGAGGGGCCTTTGGGGCGCGAGGATGTTAAATTATATATTTGATGTATATAATGGTAGGCTTAGTAGGTGTTACTTGATCCTATTGTAGAGGGTACAACCCCCCTTCTTGTATCCCTCTCTCTTATTTTCAAATATGCTCTTCTCTCGACATTTCTCCTTCCTAAACCTCACGCCATTCCATGGCTTCTCCCCCTAGCTAGCTTATTATGACATGGTTTCAAAGCAGGTTGCTCTTCGTGGGCCTGTTTATCACACTTCTGCCGCGCACTCCTCCTCTCTCTCACGCTGCCATGGCGGCCGCGTTGTGCTGCTGTGGCGGCGTCGTCGTGCTGGCGGCCGCGTCGTGCTGCCGCGGCCGTCTTGACGCACTGCCACGGCGTCGCGCTGTCGTGGCATTGACGCCAAGCTGTGGCAGCGTCATCGTCGTCAAGCCGTGTCGGTGTGACGCCGCCGTCGTGCTGCCGTGGCGACGTGCTGCCAGCGCGCGTACGGCACAGACGGCAGTGGCCAGCGCCCCGTCTTAGCGCTGGCCAGCACGCCGGCATGCAGCCAGCGCGCCACACGGGGCGGCACGCTCCTGGGCTCCGCTGCTGAAGCCCCGCCCCCTTCCTCTGCATCCCCTCTTCCTCGCCACAGCCAACGGCTGATTCACGCCGGCTGTCCCACCGTCACAAAGCCCGGCCACGCCGCCGAGTGCTGCGAGCTCCGCCGCCGCTGGCAGCTGTCGTCGATGCCGCCGCCGCCGCAGCTAGTGCCGCTGGCCACGCTGCTCGACGCAGCCGCCGTCGCCGCTGTCGGTGCTGCCGCCGTTGCAGCCGCTGCCTCCTGCGAGTTGGATGAGCCTCTGGGTGCCCTAGACCGGACAAAAGGGTGCGGGGCTTGCCCCGATAGGAATCCATGTGCCTTGGCTGGCTTGGTCGGTTTTTGAGTGGGGGATGAGAAGCCATATAGCTTCATCTTCAAATTGGATGCCCTGCCATTCAATGGCCACCAAGTCCGAGTAGCGCAAGAAGCCGGCGTACATGAGAATAGGGGTCAATCCTTTTTGGAACTTGGCTGGGTTGCTTGACTGTAAGGAGGCCACCATATCGTGGACCTGATGGAGTGAGACCGGCTCCTTGAGCCTGCTGGGACGTCGCTTTGTGAAGTCACGCACTTTTGAGGTGAAAGGGCCGGTGGTGGGGCATGTTGAGCCCATCATCCGATGGGCAAAGCTCACGGCGGAGCATGTGAGCTGAACCATTGACAGGGAGGCCTTGCATTGGATGACATACACCAGGTAGAGCGCGAGGGTCATGTCCTATAAGAACGTCAGGTTGACCTTCGTGCAGAAGGCGCGAAACTTCCCCCAGTACGAGAGCGGGCGAGCATGTAGAGCAGGTTGTGTTGGAGCGTTGGAAGCAAATCTGGGGACACACAGGTGGGTTTGGTTAGTCAAATACAACACAGAGTGCGAAGATGGTGCTGCTGGGTAATCCTGTGCCTGAGAATGCTTGACTGTGGGTGTCGACTGCAAGACACTGGCTGCCATGTGTAAGAGGGATATGTGCTTGGATGTGTGGGCCCCACAATGGAGGGGAGGGCTGGAGGAGCGGCCACCGGCTTGCTCCGGGCCAGTGTGGGACGATGAGGGTGAGAGATGCGCTCGTGCGTTGTGCGTGATGGAGTACTGCGGGGATGAGTTGGGGTGGTGGGAATGCTAAGCTGTTCTCAGCTGTCCAGGCGAGTGAGAAGGCGTCGGCTGCTGTGGCATCGGGGTGGGGGGCCTTAGAGCAGAAATGCGGCAAGTGTGTGTTTTGGGGGTTGGCGAATAGGTCGATGGAGTAGGGCCCCCAGCGACGCTTGAGGAGGCGGAACCTTGGGAGCTTTAATGAGTAGTCGTCGTAGTCGACTAGCTTGGAGAGATCGTCTGTGCGACTGTTCATTTCATGTGGGATCCATTCGATGACTAGGCGAATCCCAAACTCCATGCTTGTTTGGATGATGCCCTTGCATGTGGTGGTGAGGTCGGGACTTCGGGATCCTCCTTTGCGAAGGATGAAGAACACGCCCAGATTGTCAACCCTCACTAGCACGTGTTTGTTCCGGATCCTGGGCGCATATGCCTGTAGCGCCCAAAGCACGCCGGCGATCTCTCTTTGTGTGCTGGAGGTTGGGTGAAGGGCTTCGGGCATTGCAGTGCTGGCCTCCATCGCGGCTCCAGGGAATGTGTTCAGCGTGGCACCCCAGCTATGGGCACTTGCGTCCACGTGGATGACTGCGTTGCAGCTGTGCCGCACGTGAAACTCTTGGATCCAGAATCTCAGCTCTTCGATGGCGGGCGGGGAGAAGAGGACCATGATGGTCCACGTCGGTGCATCGTTGATAGTTTCGAGCATGGCGTGGCTAAACGCTTGGGTAGTGGTGACTAGTGCGATGGCCATTGATGCTAGCATGCCTGTAACTCGAGCTAGCTGTCGGACTGGGACTTTTTGCTGGGCTTCGCTTGCGTGCAATAGGGCCTGGATGGTGGCGTTGAGTGTGGTGCGCCGCTCATCACCGATGGAAAACCGGCCGGCTTGTGTGCCGATTTCTACGCCAAGGAACCTGAAGGTCCTGTGTTGGTAACTGCTTGGACTTTTTCGAGTTAAGTACGAGCCCTGCGGCTTTGAGATCGATGACAACCCGTTGGCACGTAGCTTGAGTGTGTGCCTAGGTCGGGCACAGGAAAAGGATATCGTCCACATAGGGTATCACGCGGACCCCTTGCTCCCACCATCGCCTTGCTAAATGCTTGATGAGGTGCGTGAAGACGAATGAAGCTATGGCGAGGCCGAATGGCAAGGAGCGGAAGACATATGTACGCCCGTCGAATTCGAAGCTGAGGAACGTCCAGCACAAAGGGTGGATGTCAACATAGTGATAGCCCATTTTCACGTCAATGGCGAACATCCAATCTCCTTGGCGGGCAAGGCCCGCCACCCGGTTGAGTCCCTCATATTTAAACTTGGGGACGATTAGTGCGTCGTTCACCTTTCGAAGTTCCAAGATAGGGCGGCACTTATCTTTCTGCTCGACCACATTGAGAGGGCTTATGCATCTCAGTTTTGCCGCTGGTATTTGCATGGCCACGCCAGTCTCGGCGAGTTCGAGGATGGCCGTGCATGTGAATGTTTCGTGTATGCTTGTGCCAGCGTGATTGCGATCGTGAAAAGCTGGGGGCGGCCTGAGATTCCATGGCATCCAATATCCTTTGGCAATGACGGAGAGGATGAAACTGCTAGTGCACCACGAGCTCCACCAAGCGAACGTGGTACGTAGGCGGCCACGCATCTGGGTGACCATCCTGTCAGAAACTGCGTATTCGTAGGGGTCACCACTGTGTGCGTGTTCATGAAGTTGGGTGCCTGTGGGGGTGGCATCATGCATGGCGAGGCAAGGGACAAACGCTTAAGTTCACATGCAAGGCCAATGCCTGCTGGAACCCTAGACCATGGAGGGGGAGTGTGAAAGAATGGCTAAGCAGGGCTTGCCGATCTAAGGTGCAATATGCGAGCAAAGATGCTTGGGTTGGTGGTCGCCTGCACGTGAGTGAGTCTGATCGGACGTGATCGGCGTGTTTGTCAAGTTGCGCGTCCGCGCATGCCGAGCTTGCGTTCGAGCCTGCGCCCCAATATTTGTTGCATGACATGTTGCGAGGGTTGAGCCATTATCCTTCGCACTTCTCCAATCCCCCCTCCTCCCCCTTTTTTTTTTTTTTTTTTTTTTGCTGCACCTCTTGTGGTGCTCCTTTCTCGTTTCTCTGGTTGTGTTTTTTTGACAACCTCCAAAAACAGAGGACCACTGCTCCTCGTTTCGAATCAAAATACATCGCTACTCAACCATGCTCCTAGGCATGCAAAATTTGCCCCACTAAGTAGGGCTATCACCTGGGACCGAAGTGCCATGATGTACCATGATCGACCTACTGTTTTTGCCTGGGGCGTAATTCGTCGCTGCCACTTGCGCAAGCGCCCATGGCCCGACTCCTACACCACAGGTGCGGGTCCGTAACCACCATGCCCATTCACCATACCCCAGCTGGCCACAGCGGAAGCAAGTGCTTCAGAGGCCACAGAACTCTTCCGTAGGTGGCAGGCCACGCTTTGGCGTGAATGGCATGAGCATGCGGCCGCCTCCATGATTGCCACAGGCAAAAACACCCTCGGCGTGATCCATTGCAGCCACGTTGGCGACGGCCTGTTTGAAGGGCCTGGAGGTAAGCAGACTCTTTTGCTGGTACACCTTGAAATGCTTGGCCGTGCGGAATTCGGAGGCATCTTTGACTTGGAGGACTTTGAAGCGCCGCGATATGAGGTCGAGCGCGCTGGCGAGGAATTCGAGGCCGCGCGGCGCATCGCCGTGCTGCACCTTGTACTCCGCGTGCTTCAGGTAGGCACGAAGGTCCTCCAGGACCTCCGATTGCTAGCGCACGGCCGCATTGAGGAAGGACGCCGCCGAGAGGGTTGGGTTAGTGGACGGGAGGGGAGGGAGGTGATCCATGGGAATTGAATTTGCCGTGGTGTCGGGGACCTCACCAGCGTCATTTTCGGAGTCGTCACTTTCGACGTCGGCAGCCGAGGCAGGCGGGATGCTGGCAACAATGTCTTTGTCGGGGTGTGGCGTCTTGGTTCCGCGTGTGGCCTTTTTTTTTTTTTTTTTTTGCAGGTTCCTTTTTAGCAGATGCTTTAGCAGCAGGTTGAGCAGCCTCTGCAGTCGTAACACTCGTTGCCTGCTGTTGTAACAGAGTCAGCTGCGCGTTGACCTACGCAGGGGTCAACGACGGGGTCAAGGTCGGGGTGGGCGGCGCGTCAGACGAGGCAGCCGCGTGCCCCTTTTTGCACTGGCGAGAAGGACCTGCCACTTGTGGTGCTGGCGCTTGCTGCAGCTCGGCGGCAGGCGCGAGTGGCTGGCTTTGCTCAGCCACTTGCACGCACGGCTCGGAAGGGGGCGGGGGGACGTCAGAAGGCTGATTGTTGACCTCACCCCCTTCCAGCAGAACGTCCACCCCAGTTGGGGCAGACGCCCCTTCTTCTTCCCGATGCTTGTTCCGCCGTTCGCCTGCAATTTCGGGGGCTTGGCGAGTAGACTTGGAATTGGGGTGGCCGGTTGCGATGTTGAGACTCGCTGCAATTATTTGTAGTCGGGGCCATGGCGGATTGGTTAAACTTAAAAATATTGGAACGAAGAGTTGAAGGAGACTTGCTGCGGGGCAAAGTTCGAGTCATAGCCAGCTTGAACGGGAGAAAAGGCTAGAGCGGGAAAAGTTGACTGGGCCGCTTGAAAAATGAGAGACGTTGGTGGAGGGAAATGAGCCCCAACCCACGTATTTATAGTTGGAGAAGGGCGAGTAGCGCTCTTCGACGATGCCCAAAAGCTTCAGTACAATCAGCTTCGCTTTCACAATACGCAATTTTGAAAACACTGCGTGTGTTTAAAATTTATAATCTGTTATAACAGGGCCTCAGATATCATGACGTTTTATCATGAGAATTTTGTATGCCTTCGGGGATAACCCTGATTCTTCAAATCTTGCAAATGCACGTGCGCCACATGTGTACCCCTTGTTTTTTCAGCCCAAAAACATTTCGGCTAAGTCCTTAATGCTAAGGACAATCTTCCGAAACCTCCCGTTACTCTAAAATTTGGCTAAGTATTGAATGCTAGAGACAACCCTCCGAAACCCCCCTTCTGCTCTAGAATTTTGGCTAAGTCCTCAATGCTAGAGACAATCTTTCCCCCCAACACCCCCCACTAGAAAATCTCGGCTAAGTTCTCATTGCCAGAGATATTCCTCTACAACCCCTATGCAATCCTAAAATTTTGGCTTACTCATCGAATTCGTGATGCCTAGGTTACGACGAATCAAAATCCCGTCAAGAAAGGGTGCGTTTCTTGCCTCTAGTCAAGGTTTTAGTCTAATCAGTGGGGCACTCAGAGCTCTAAACCGCTCTAGTCAAGCCTGCAAAGCTCTCAAACCCTCAGAACTAGCGGCCATAAACACACCATGGTTCAACATCCAACCTCATCAAACTGGCCATCATAACCGAACTGATGAGGATTTATGGGCATGGTACTTCTGCAGAACATCCCCAAGTTGTGCAACCCGAGCTGCGCATATCTTGCCAAAACAGATGGCCTACTTCTGGACTAGGAAGCAGGTCACCAAAAGGAATGGAGAATACGCTAGAGCAGACGACCCCTTCTTGATGGGTGCAGCCATCAAGAACGCGGTGCGGTTCAGCTGCTGCCCATGCAACGCTCGAAGGGGTACCCCCTTCTGGAACCTCCAGGTGTGCGCTTCGGGGGAGCATCTTTCCAGCACTGCTGTACCAGCGCATATGCAGCTCAGTCATACAGAGCTCTAGCGATTGGTTTACTTAGCGGAAATTCGGATAAGAACCAATCACAACGAGCAGTGGCTAGTGTGCTGTCAACGGTGGAGGGAGTTTCGCGTCAGATGTCACGTCGACAGCCTTATAAAAAAAAGTCTTTCAGTTCAGCCTGTCAAACATAACTGATGCAATTACTGTAGACTATATGTGTCTGTGCCTTAGTGAGTACAACTCACCAATCTATATTGCCTTGTATCTCCCCATTCTAGTCATTATTCATTCTGATATGGTATCATAGTAGGTTAGGTCCCCCCCCTAGCCCGCCCACACTTCTGCCCCTAGGCCCTAGCCGCCGTCTTGCCCCGCTCCTAGCCGGCCGCCTGGCTGTCGCACCCGTCCCTAACCAGCCCCCTGGCCGTACACGCCCGCCCCTAGCTGGCCCCCTGGCCGTTCGCGCCCATCCCTAGCCGGCCCCCTGGCCGTCGCGCCCAACCCTAGCCGGCCCCCTGGCCGTCGCGCCCGTCCCTATCTGGCCCCCTGGCCGTTCGCGCCCGTCCCTAGCCGGCCCCCTGGCCATCGCGCCCGACCCTAGCCGGCCCCCTGGCTGTCGCGCCAGTCCTTAGCTGGCCCCCTGGCCGTTCGCGCCCGTCCCTAGCCGGCCCCCTGGCCGTCGCGCCCGCCCCTAGCCGGCCCCCCTGGCCGTTCGCGCCAGCCCCTAGCTAACCCCCTGGCCGTCGCGCCCGCTTCTAGCCGGCCCTCTGGCCGTCGAGCCCCTCCTAGCCGGTGCCCTGGCCGTTTCGCGCCCGCTTCTCGCCGGCCCCCTGGCCGTTTGCGCCCGCCCCTAGCTGACTCCCTCGCCGTCGCGGCCGCCCCTAGCTGTCGTCGCAGCCGCCCCTAGCCGTCGCGGCTGCCTCTAGCCGCCGTCGCGGCCGTTTCCCGCCGTCCCACAGCCGCCCCTAGCCTTTGGCCCGCCCCTAGCCGCCGTCGCGCCTGCTTCTAGCCGTCGCGGCCGCCCCTAGCTGCCGTCGCGGCCGTTTCCAGCCGGCTCACTGCCACCCCTAGCCGCCGTTGCTGCCGTCTCCAGCCGCCCCTAGCCGCCGTTGCTGCCGGCTCCTGCCGCCGCCGTCGCTCCTGCCGTTGCGGCTGTCCCTGGCCGCTGCCGCGGCCGGCTCTCCTCGCCATCGCGCCAGCTCCTAGCCGGCCCCCGTTGCCACCGTTTGCTAGCCCCTCGCGTCCGTCGCCCCTCGGCCAGCCCCTGCATTCGCCTCGTCGCCAGCCCGCCGCCGCCTTGGGTCCGGCCCGTTCTTCCCGATCAGCACTGCCCTGCGAACCCCCCAGTACCGTACTGCACAGCATTGTACCACACTGCACCGCACTGTACCGCACTCCACCATACAGCACCGCACTGCACTGCACTGTACCGTACTGCACCGTACTGCACCGTACTGCACCACACTGCACTGCACCGCACTGCATTGTACCGCACTGCACCACACTGCACCGCACTGTACCGCACTGCACCGCATTGCACCGCACTGTCTCGCACTGCACCGCCCTGCACTGCACTGCACCGCACTGTGCAGCACTGCACCGCACTGTGCCGCAATGCGCTGCACTGCACCGTCCTGCACCGCTCTACACTGTCCTCTCTTGTCACTGATGGCAGAGGTGCTTCGCTTTGACACTGAGGGCCAACCGATTGAGTTTGATGCGTGGCTTGCTGACCTCCGTCGCCACCTCACTGGTCAGCGGCAAGATGGCCACTCACTGTCTGTCCATCTTGACGGTACCCTCCCCTGCCCTGACCCCCCCGCTGCACTATCTACTGACCCCTCGTCCACTGAGCGTGAGTCCGCTGCGGCCGCTGCCCTTGCTCGCTCTGTCTGGCTGTCCCGTAACGATGTCGCACAGCTTGCCATTAGCAATGCCCTCCCCCTGTCCGAGCGACCTCGCTTCCGATCTATCACCACGCCCAGGCTTTCTTAGATGATGTTGTCCAGCGCTATTCCACCCCGCCTGCTGCCTCGGTAGGTCGTCTGATCCTCCCCATGCTCTTCCCTAACCTTGCGTCGTTCCCCACTGTCGCTGATCTGGCCGCTCACCTGCGCACTATAGATGAGACCTCGCGTGCTGTCTGCAGTGCCACACAGCTTCTAGCCCACTAGCCGCCCCTCACCTCTACTCTCTACCTGCTCGCCACCCGCCTCCCTGACCGTCTTGCCACTGCCCGTGACCACTTCCTTAGTATCCACCCCTCAGACCTCACCCTCACTGACTTTGTTGACACCCTGTCTGCTATGGAGGCTCGCCACCGCTCTATCGCTCAGACCAGCGGTACTGTGCCGGTCCCTATCTTTCAGGGTTGCACCCCCGCTCAGTGCACCTCCTCCAAGGGTTCTGCTGCTGTGGCTGAGACTGCCGCTGCAGCACAGGTCCGTCCGGGGAAGGGTCGCCGCCCCAAGGCTGGGCGTGGCGGCGGGGGTAGGGGTGCAAGTGTAGGCGGTGCCGCAGCTGGGTCTCATGGTGGTGGTGCGGACGAGGGGACCTTGACAGGTGCAGCCGAGCAGCCGTCTCAGCAGCCGCCGGTGTTGCAGCCGGACTCTCGTCAGCCGCAACAACCGCAGCAGTCACAGCAGCCGCAGTCACAGCAGAGACGAGCCAGTGGTCTCCTGCCCGGGTGGCCTGGCACTGGTGGTAGCGCTGGACGTGGCGGTGGTGCGCGTGGTGGGCTGCCAGGTGGTGGTTCGGGTGACGCGCGCTGTCAGTACCTGCTCCAGACCGGTCCTCGCCGTGGCTTCGTTTGCGGTAAGATCGGTCACACCTCCGTCCGCTGTTTCCGTCGCATGGACGACCTGTTTCGTCAGCGCTTTGGCCCATCGCCCGAGCTCCCAGACTGGCACAGCTTGCTTCGTCGTAGGGATCAGATTTTTGATCTGGATATGGATGACATTGTTACTGCTCTGCATGTGATGTATGCTGATGACTCTAGTGTGCTTCCATCTTATTACCCCTTGTTGCCTAGTATAGGCGTGCCTTGCCTAGACTCCCCTGCTGCATCAGGCGTAGGATCCCCTGCTTTGTTTAGTCTTGGTGCTTCTGTCGCTCCTTCGCCTCCGGCCGCCACTGCCGCGCTCTCCTTCACCCTCGACTCTGGCGCTTCCCGGTGCTTCTTCCGCGACTCCACCACGTTGACACCGCATCCTGTCCCTGCTGCAGTCTCTCTTGCTGACCCCTCCTTCGGCCTTGTAGTAGCCCGCAGTTCCACCACCCTCCCCTGCCCGGCAGTTCCTTTGGGCTCGCTCACAGGCCTGCACATCCCCTTGTTCTCCAGGAACCTAGTTGGTGTCGGCTGCCTTCAGGATCTTGGCGTCACCACTACGTTCCCTGGACACGAGCGGTACGCTGTCTGTACCGAGGCCGCCACTGGTACCCCCCTGTCCACGTTCCCCCGGGACCCGGTGTCCGGTCTTTTCACACTGGACACGGTGACCCACCCGGCTCAGACCCCCCTGCATCTCCCACGGTTGCTGCTGCCTGCTCATGTCGGTCTCTCACCCACCCGACTCTTCTCTAGCACCACCGCCTAGGTCACCCTGTGCTCCCCCGTCTGCACCACAACACGGTCTCGTCCTAGGCCTCCCCGGATCGTTCCCCGAGTTTCCCTCTTCCCCAGCCCCCCCTTGCACGCTCTGTGTCGAGGGCCGGCTCCGCCATGCTCCTCACTCCTCCTCGTTTCCCCCTACTGCCACACCGCTACAGATTCTGCACATGGACGTTTGGGGCCCTGCCCCCGTCCATGGGCCACGTCGAGAGCGCTACTTCCTAGTGCTAGTCGACGACTACACGCGCTACACTACTCTGTTCCCTCTGCAGCGGAAGGCCGACGTGCCTGCCATTCTCATTCCGTGGCTTGTCTCTGCGCATGTCCACCGCGGTCTCCCTGTCTTGCGTCTCCACTCCGACCGTGGTGGCGAGTTTGCCTCTGGTGTCCTTGGTCGTTTCTGTCGTGCGGAGGGCATCACCCAGACGTTCACCTTGCCGGACTCCCCGCAGCTGAATGGGGTTGCTGAGTGACGCATCGGTTTGGTCATGGAGGTGGCTCGCACCTCCATGATCCATGCCGGTGCCCCCCATTTTTCTGTGGCCGTTCGCTATTCGCTACGCTGCTCACCAGCTTAACCCCTGGCCGCACCCCCAGCAGCCTCAGGTTTCGCCGACCCTTCTTTGGTCTGGGTCCCCTGGTGACGCGTCTGCGTTTCACGTCTGGGGCTGCCTTGCTCACGTTCGTGCCTATGGCACGGACAAGCTCACTGCCTGCACCCTTCCCTGTGTCTTCCTCGGTTTCCCCCTTGACGCGTCTGACTGGCACTTCAGTACTCCTCCGCACAGCCCACTCCTCTGCATCTAGACCACAGGCTCTCCGCTCCAGTTCCTGAGGAGTCGGCAGAGCCCAGTGGTCCCTACGCAGAGCTGGTGGGTTGCCTCATGTACTTGATGACCTGCACTTGCCCAGATCTCGCATACCCTCTCAGCCTCTTGGCTCGCTTTGTGGCTACAGGCAGACACCGACCTCAGCACAGGTCTGCCGCTAAGAGGGTTTTGCGTTATCTTGCAAGTACATCACGCATGGGGTTAGTGCTAGGAGGACGCAGGCCAGTGGTCCTTACTGGACACACAGACGCTTCTTGGGCAGACGACGCTGAGACCCTCAGGTCCTCGCAGGGCTACTGCTTCAGACTTGGTTCAGGCGCCGTCTCCTGGAGAGCTACCTGCTCCTCGTCTGTTGCTCAGTCTAGCTGTGAGGCCGAGATCTACACCGGTGCCATGGCGGCACAAGAGCTCCGCTGGCTGACCTTCTACCTCACTGACTTAGGTGAGCGGCCTAGCTCTGCCCCGGCCCTGTACGCTGACAACAGGGCCATGATCCTCCTGTGTCAGGAGCCTCGACTCGAGGGCAGAGCCAAGCACATCCAGCTGCGGTACTTCCTCCTTCGTGAGCTCCCGCAGCGCCGCCACGCGCGCGTAGTACACTCGCGCGCCTGGCGACGCTGCTGCAGCTTACGTACGAGGAAGTACCGCAGCTGAATGTGCTTCGCTCTGCCCTCGAGTCGAGGCTCCTGACATAGGAGGATCATGGCCCTGTTGTCAGTGTGCCCTGATCGGGGCAGAGCTAGGCCGCTCAAGTAAGTCAGTGAGCAAGAAGGTCAGCCAGCGGAGCTCCTGTGCCGCCATGGCACCGGCGTAGATCTCGGCCTCACCGCTGGATTGGGCAACAGACGAGGAGCGGATAGCTCTGCACGAGACGACACCTGAACCAAGGCTGAAGCAGTAGCCCTGTGAGGACCTGAGGGTCTCGGCGTCATCTGCCCAAGAGGCGTCTGTGTGTCCAGTAAGGACCACTGGCCTACGTCCTCCTAGCACTAACCCCATGCCCGATGTACTTGCAAGATAACGCAAAACCCTCTTAGCGGCAGACCAGTGCTGAGGTCGGTGTCTGCCTGTAGCCACAAAGCGAGCCAGGATGCTGAGAGGGTATGCGAGATCTAGGCGCGTGCAAGTCATCAGGTACATGAGGCAACCCACCAGCTCTGCGTAAGGACCACTGGGCTCTGCTGACTCCTCAGGAACTGGAGGGGAGAGCCTGTGGTCTAGAGGTAGAGGAGTGGGCTGTGCGGAGGAGAATTGAAGGCCGAACCTCAGAAGGACCTGGCGCACCAAGTGTGACTGAGTCAAAGTGATGGTGCGGGCTGCTCTGTCCCTGGAGATCTGCAAGCCAAGGTAGTGGAGCAGTTCTCCAAGGTCAGTGTATGTGTGTCTCTACAGCAGCTCTGCCTTCACGGAGGCCAGTGCGTCCCTGTCTGCCGTGGCGAAGACCAAGTTGTCTACGTAAACAAGGATGTAAAACGGAGTTTGGCCAGCACGAACGAAGAGCGAGGGGTCTGCAGAGGACGGAAAGAACTGCAGGTCAGCAAGCGTAGCACGCAGCGTGTCGTGCCACTCACGGGGAGCCTGCTGCAGGCCGTAGACGAGGCACCGCAGGAGCCACAGGGTCCCAGGAGGGAAGGTACCAGTGAAGCCCTGAGGGCGGCGCAGGTAGACCTGCTCGTGTAGACTGCCCTGAAGAAACGCAGTGGAGAAGTCGAGGGAGTGAAGCTCGTTGTCACGCTGCGCTGCTACGTGTAGTAGCACCCGAAGGCAGCCGACACCAACTAGGTTCTTGGAGAACGAGGGGATGTGCAGGCCTGTGAGAGAGCCGGGTAGAGAAGGATGGTGGAACTGCGGGCGACTACAGGGCCAGAGGAGGGGTCAGCCAGGGAGACGGCAGCAGGGACAGGAAGCGGTGTCAACATGGTGGAGTCGCGGAAGAAGCACCGGGAAGCGCCAGAGTCGAGGGTGAAGGAGAGCGCGGCAGTGGCGGCCGGAGGCGAAGTAGCGACGAAAGCACCAAGGCTAAACAAAGCTGGGGATCCTACGCCTGACGCAGCAGGGGAGTCTACGGAAGGCACACCTTCACTAGGCAACAAGGGGTAATAAGATGGAAGCACACTAGAGTCATCAGCATACATCACATGCAGAGCAGCAACAATCTCATCCATGTCCAGATCAAAAATTTGAACCCTACGACTAAGCAAGCTGTGCCAGTCTGGGAGCTCGGGCGACGGGCCGAAACGCTGACAAAACAGGTCGTCCAGGCGATGGAAACAGCGGACGGAGGTATGACCGATCTTACCGCAAACGAAGCCACGGCGAGGACTGGTCTGAAGCAGGTACTAACAGCGCGCGGCACCCGAACCACCACTCGGCAGCCCACCACGCGCACCACCACCACGTCCAGCGCTGCCACCAGCGACGGGCCACCCAAGCGGAAGACGAATCATCCGCCTCTGCTGTTGCTGCGACTGCTGCGGATGCGGAGACGGCTGCAGCTGCGGCGGCTGCGGCTGCTGCGGCTGGCGCGGGTCCGGCGCCAACACCGGCGACTGCTGAGACGGCTGCTTGGCTGCACCTGTTAGGGTCCCCGTGTCAGCACCACCACTAGGTGACCCAACTCCTGCACCACCTACACCCGCACCCCCACCCCCGTCGCCACGTCCAGCCTTGGGGCGACGACCCTTCCCCGGACGAACCTGTGCAGCAGCGGCAGTCTCAGCCACAGCAGCAGAACCGTCGGAGAAGGTGCACTGAGCGGGGGCACAACCCTGAAAGATAGGGACCGGCACAGTACCGCTGGTCTGAGCGATAGAGCGGTGGCGGGCCTCTATAGCGGACAGGATGTCAACAAAGTCAGTGAGGGTAAGGTCTGCAGGGTGGACGCTAAGAAAGCGGTCACGGGCAGTGGCAAGACGGTCAGGGAGGCGGGTGGCTAGCAGGTAGAGAGTAGAGGTGAGGGGCGGGTGGTGGGCTAGAAGCTGTGTGGGGGTGCAGGCAGCCCTCCAGGTCTCGTCTATGGTTTTTTCAGGTGAGCGGCCAGGTCGGCGACAGTGGGGAACAACGCAAGGTCAGGAAAGAGCATGGGTAGGATCAGACGACCTACCGAGGCAGCAGGCGGGGTGGAATAGCGCTGGACAACAGCATCTAGGAAAGCCTGGGCAGTGGTGATAGACCTGAAGCGAGGTCGCTCGGACAGGGGGAGGGCATTGCTAATAGCAAGCTATGCAACAGCGTCACGGGACAGCCAGACAGAGCGAGCAAGGGCAGCGGCTGCAGCGGACTCACGCTCAGCGGATGAGGGGTCAGGAGACAGTGCAGCGGGGGGGTCAGGGCAGGGGAGGGTACCATCAAGATGGACAGACAGCGAGTGGCCATCCTGCCGCTGACCAGTGAGATGGCGACGGAGGTCAGCAAGCCACGCATCAAAATCAATCGGCTGGCCCTCAGCGTCAAAGCAAAGCACCGCCGCCATGAGTGACAATAGAGGGCAGTGTAGAGTAGGACAGTGCGGTGCAGTGCTGTATAGTACGGTGCAGTGCGGTGCAGTGCTGTGTAGTGCGGTGCAGTGCGGTACAGTGCAGTGCAGTGCGGTACAATGCAGTGTAGTGCGGTACTGTGTGGTACAGTGCGGTGCAATACGGTGCAGTGCGGTACAAAGCGGTGCAGTGCGATGCAAAGCGATGCAGTACGGTACCGGGGGGGGGGTTCGGAGGGCGGTGCTGATCAAGAAGAACGGGCCGAACCCGAGGCAGCGGCGGGCCGGCGACGGCACGAATGTGTTAGTATTAAGGACGGAGTCTAGGTGAACTTAGGAGCTAGAATTACTCAAAATATAAATCCGAAATTCTGGACAGAAAAGTCGTATTCACAAGAAACGACGTCGACAAAAAACTAGCCGTTGGAGTGTCGCGAAACTTGGATATGTTGTAGCTCTTAATCTCAGCGACCGTTCCCGATTAGAATCACGTTGATTGATGAAGTATTCGCGACGCTATGGCTTTCGACGCACTAGGGGGTAAGCTGTAGGAGGAGAACTTAACTCAATCTCAAAAGTTCAATCAAAGTTCAAGAATCTCACAAGGAAATTAGAGGAGCAAGAGAAAGGTTGGGATAGAAGAGAGGGATGAGAGGGAAGGTCCCAAGAGAGTCCCCAACCAAGGAAACCCCATAAGCACAAAGATTCCCTCCCTATAGGAACCCCAACTTTTACATTTGTCCCTTCCCAACCAATCCATCCAAGTTGGCCACCCTTGCCAACCTAGCTTGGTTGTTCCCAACCAATTTGCAGCTGTTACAGTAGAGTGAAAAATTTCCCCAACCCCAAAGGTCCCAACTCCATATAGAGTAACGCAAGCTCATGAACTTTGAATCTTCATAGCTTTCGCGTTCTTGCTCCGATTGAAGCGATTCTTGTTGCGTCGGAAAGATCTTCTCAAGATCTATCACAAAATACCTGCTCAAACAAAATAACACAAAACACATTCCCAAACTCCAGAACACACCACACACAAATTCTTGCACACGTTCAAACCACACATGCAAGTTGAAAACATGGGATGGGAGGCAGACAGAATGTGATAGCATATGATGACATCACACAACAGAATGCAGGGGACGGCCGGCGGGCGGCAAGTAGACACGGCCGCGACGGCGGCCAGGGACAGCCGCAACGGCGGCCACGGACAGCCGCAACGACAGCTAGGGGCAGCCGCGACGGCGGCGAGGGACAGCCCCGCGACGACGGAGAGGGGCGCCCGCGACAGCAGGAGCGACCGAGTGGCGGCTGGAGACGGCAACGGCGGCGGCTAGGGGCGGCCATGACAGCGGGGGGCGGCCGGGACGACTAGGGGCGGCCGAGGGACGGCAGGAAGCGGCCGCGACGGCGGCTAGAAGCAGCCGCGACGGCTAGGTGCGGGCTCAAACGGCCAGGGGGTCTGCGAGGAGCGGGCGCGAAACGGCCAGGGCGCCGGCTAGGAGGGGCTCGACGGCCAGGGGTCCGGTTAGGGACGGGCGCGAACGGCCAGGGGGCCGACTAGGGACGGGCGCGAACGGCCAGGGGGCCGGCTAGGGGCGAGCGCGACGGTCAGGGGGGCCGGCTAGGAGCGATCGCGACGGCCAGGGGGCCGGCTAGGGGCGAGCGCGACGGTCAGGGGGGCCGGCTAGGAGCGATCGCGACGGGCAGGGGGCCGGCTAGGAGCGGGCGCGACGACCAGGGGGCCAGCTAGAGACGGGCGCGACGGCTAGGGGGGCGGCTAAGGGCGAGCACGACAGCCAGGGGGCTAGCTAGGGGCGGGCGCGAACGGTCAGGGGTCGGCTAGGGACGGGCGCGACGGTCAGGGGGCCGGCTAGGAGTGATCGCGACGGACAGGGGGCCGGCTAGGAGCGGGCGCGACGGCCAGGGAGCCAGCTAGAGACGGGCGCGACGGCCAGGGGGCCGGCTAGGGACGAGCGCGACGGTTAGGGGCCGGCTAGGGACAGGCGCGAACAACCAGGGGGTCGGCTAGGGACGAGCGTGAACGGCCAGGGGGCTGGCTAGGGACGGGCGCGAACGGCCAGGGGGCCGGCTAGGGACGAGCGCAACGACCAGGGGGGCCGGCTAGGAACGTAGGGGCGGAAGCGTGAGCGGGCTAGGGGGGGATCTAACCTACTATGATACCATATCCGAAAGAAAATGATTGAACTAGAATGTGTGTGTACAAGGATATATAAACTAGGGTGTTGTACCCTCTAAGGCACAATCCAGTATAGTCTACAGTAACAACCTAAGTTACATTTGACAGCCAGGGCCTTGACTTTGTACAGTCCTTTATATATATTTCTTACCCTGACTGGCCTTGTGTGTTGTAAAGTGAACTAGCTAGGAAGGAGAAGGCCGCCATGAAATGACAGCCAAGAGTTAGCTAGGAAGATTTGACGAGAGAAAAAGTGGGGATTCGATTAGGAAGAGAGAGGGGTACAAGGAGGGGATTGTACCCTCTACAATACGGTTCAGTAACAACTACCAAGCCTATCAATTATATATAACTGATATAATTTTAACATTGTGGCCTCTCCCAGTGGCTGGACTAGTAGTGCCGCCCTGGTCTTGCTCTTGCCTTGTTTGTACTCCTTGTGACTGGTCTTTAGACCCTTGTCCCAGAGGCTGGACTAGTAGTGCCGCCATGAGCTGCTTCTTCCCTTGTTAGGCACTACCCCTATATAGTCTAGGGGGTGTGTCAAACATAAATTATGCAGTTACTGTAGACTATATGTGTCTGTGCCTTAGTGAGTACAACTCACCAATCTATATTACCTTGTATCTCCCCATTCTAGTCAATTGTGAAAGTTTGCTTAGGTCCTCTTGTAAAGGCAGCGTGCTTCATTTCATCTGGGCAGCGTGCTTCATTTAATCTGGGAAACATACATGGTTCTCGTCCAACAAAGAACTACACACAAGAGGGTGGGTGGGCGGGGAAATTGAACTAGAGAAACTAGAAATGAAGAACGTGGGTGAGGCCGAATGGCCTCACGTCCCTCTTTTGAAGGCAAAAGAGGGTGAGTAGCGCTTTGTTGCTGCCTTTGCAACCCTCGCTACACTCTCACAATACACATTTTTAGAAAGTGTTACACACTTTCAAAAAAGTACATATTGTGAAAGTTTGCTTAGGTCCTCTTGTAAAGGCAGCGTGCTTCATTTCATCTGGGTCTTCTGAGACATGTGCAAAAGGGGTTTGGCGGTGGCGTTCAATAGATAGCTGGTGCTGATTGGGCGTTCGAGCGGTGGCTGCGTCTTGGAGTTGCATGGAGGCTTGAAGGAGTTGGTCATGCGCGATGGTAACGTAGAGCTCCTTGACATTATCGCTGCGCCAACGGCCAAGTCGCTTGAGCAGCCGGTCGGATATCCCTGGGCTGGCTGCCGCAGCGCCCTTGCGAAAGGAGTGGGTGCCGAGGTGGGCGCTATCGAGGCCGGCCCTGGTGAATGCTTCAAGGCACCAGTTCCGGATGGTGGTGTACGAAGGTGCGTGGTCCTGTGGAGTTGCCGTACTGCTGTTCCCGAAGACTCGGATCAGTGGCCCGTGTGGGGTGGAGGTGTGACCCGCGAGGAGAAGAAAGTGTCGTGTGCAGCGTACCGGGCAGTATGGGCCAGAAGTGGCGGCGACCGGAATCCACGTGCCCCTACTTTCCTGGTCGGTCTTGGAGTGCGGGATGAGCAGCCACATCGCCTCCGGCTCAAACTGTATGTCATGCCATTGGAGACTGACAAGGTCGGAGTAGCGTAGGAAGGCGGCGAACATAAGGATGGGGATGAGTCCTTTCTGGTATTCGGCCGGCCGGGTGGACTCCAGAAAGGGGCGGGCCATGGTGTGCACTTGGTGCAGCGACAAAGGTTCCTTGTTCCGGGTGGGGCGCGGGCCATGGCGTTTGGCAAATTCGCGCACTTGTAGTGTAAATGGTCCAGTCGAGGGAGAGGGCTCGCCAGTCATGCGATGCGCGAAGGCGACGGCGGAGCATGTAAGCGATATGGCAGATATGGTGGCCTGGTGATTTAGTGCATGAATGAGGTAGAGTGCCAAGGTCATATCCGTTGCAGGCAAGTAGCTCAACTTCACCTTCATGCAGAAGGAGTAAAATTTGAGCCAGTAGGGCTCATACGTTCGGATGGTGGAAGGGGCACGGACATGGGTGATTACGTGTAGTAGTTGTGTTTGCAGCTTCGTTATAATGCCTGAAAAGGTACAGCGTAGAGTACAATTATTATTAATTTTTATACATGACATGCAGTGCAATCATCTTACTAGGAGGAAAGCCTTGTCCTGCGAAAGCGAGTGCGTGTGTGCCGGGGTGTAGGCATTGGCTGCCGTGGGTGAGGGGAATGTGTGCCGTTACTTCTGGCACCCAGGCGTCAGGTGCCTGTTGGAGGAGTGGCCACCATGATGCTCCCGGCCACTCGGGAATGACCAAGGTCACCTCAGCATGTGTGCGTTTAGCGTGTCGTAATGTGGCTGGAATGAGGTTGGGAGGGGGAAACGCAAAGCCGCGCTCGTGCTGCCAGCTGAACGAAAATGCGTCAAACACTGCGGCCATATGGTGTGGAATCTTGGAACAAAACCTCTCCAGCTGAGCGTTGTGCACGTTTGCGAAGAGATTGATAGAAGGGGGACCCAGGCGGCGATCCAAGAGCCGGAACCACGGGGCTTTGAGGGAGTAGTCATCGTGGTCTTGGATTTTTGAAAGTTCGTCGGCGTGCGCATTCAGCTCTCGTGGGATCCATTCGACAACTAGCCTTGTTTGGTGTTCCAGGCAGAGGCGAATGATTGCTTGACACAGTAGCGTAAGCGTGGGGTGGCACGATCCACCTTTGCGTAGGATGAATACCACGCCTTGATTGTCTACCCGAACGAGTACGTGGCGCTTGGGTATGCGAGCAGTGAAAGTTCGGAGAGCCCATAAAACTCCTTCGAGTTCCCGTCGAGTGCTGGAGGTGGGCAGTAGTTCCTCGGGCATGCGAGCACTGGCTTCAATGGGCGTCCCAGGAAGTTGTGTCAGGGTGGCGCCCCAGCTGTGTCCGCTTGCATCGACATGGATGACGGCATCGAACTGGTGACTGAGATGGAATGGGTTTCCGTTGAACTTGTCGAACTGCGCAAGCCAAAAATGCAGCTCGTGCACTGCTGTCGACGACAAGTGTGCCTTGGCGTGCCAAGAGGT
>BQMB01000204.1:70000-138170 GCA_027943415.1 Closterium sp. NIES-67
ACTGCACCGCACTGCACCGCACTGCACCGCACTGGACTGCACTGCACCGCACTGCATCGCACTGCACCGCACTGCACCGCCCTGCACTGCACTGCGCAGCACTACACCGCACTCCACCGTCCTACACTGCCCCTCATGGCTGCTGAGCTTCGTTTTGATGCTGAGGGTCAGCCTCTGGAGTTCGAGGCGTGGTTGGCTGACCTTCGCCGCCACCTCACTGGTCAGCGGCAGGACAGCCACCCGCTTTCTGCCCACCTAGACGGTATGCTCCCCTGCCCTGACCCCCCTGCTGTGCTGCCCACTGATCCCACGCCCGCTGAGCGCGAGTCCACTGCCGCCGCTGCCCTTGCCCGCTCTGTCTGGCTTTCCCGTGATGCCCTTGCTCAGCTCGCCATTAGCAATGCCCTCCCCCCCCCTGAGCGCCCTCGCTTTCGAACCATTACTACCGCCCAGGCCTACCTCGATGCTGTCATCAAGCGCTATTCTACCCCTCCTGCTGCCTCAGTGGGTCGCCTGATCCTCCCCCTGCTCTTTCCTGACCTTGCGTCTTTCCCCACTGTCTCTGACCTTGCTGCCCACCTGCGCTCGATAGATGAGACCTGGCGCGCTGCCTGCACTGATGCACAGCTTAGAGTCCATCAGCCTCCCATGACCTCTACCCTCTACCTCCTTGCCACCCGCCTCCCTGACCGCCTTGCCGCCGCCCGCGACCAGTTCCTTAGCATCCACCCCGCTGCGCTCACCCTCACCGACTTTGTTAACACCCTGACTGTTATAGAGACTCGTCACCGCTCCATCGCCCAGGCGAGCGGTACAGTACCGGTCCCTATCTTTCAGGGTTGTGCCCCCGCTCAGTGTACCTTCTCCGACGGCTCTGTCGCTGTGGCTGAGACTGCTGCTGCAGTGCAGTCCCGCTCGGGGAAGGGCCGCCGCCCCAAGGTTGGGAGCGGCGGAGGCGGCGGGGGTGCGGGTGGGGGTGGTGGTGGAGTCGGGTCGTCCGGTGCCGGTGCGGACGTGGGGACCCTGCCCAGTCCAGCTGCCCCGCTGCCTCCACAGTCGCAGCAGCAGCAGCAGCAGCAGTCGCCGCAGCCGCAGCCTCCGCAGCAGCCGCAGCAGCCGCCGCCGACGAGGCAGGCGAGTGCTCTCCCGCCTGGGTGGCCTGAAGCTGGTGGTGGTCGTGCGCGTGGTGGTGCGCCGGGTGGTGGTTCTGGAGGCGGGCGCTGTCAGTACCAGCTCCAGACCGGTCCTCGCCGCGGCTTCGTTTGCGGTAAGATCGGCCATTCCACTCCTCGCTGTTTCCGTCGTCTGGACGACCTGTTCCGTCATCGCTTTGGCCCGGCGCCCGACCTCCCGGACTGGCACAGCTTGCTTAGGCGTAGCATTCAGATTTTTGACTTGGATATGGATGCCATTGTAGCCGCCTTGCATGTGATGTATGCTGATGACTCTAGTGTGCTTCCCTCTTATTACCCTGTGTTGCCTAGTGTAGATGTGCCTAGCGTAGACTCCCCTGCTGCGTCAGGCGTAGGATCTCCTGCTTTGCTTAGCCTCGGTGCTTCCACCGCTTCACTGCCGCCTCGCGCGACTGCTGCGCTTTCCTTCACCTTGGACTCTGGCGCCTCCCGGTGTTTCTTCCGCGACTCCACGACGCTGACGCCGCTGCCTGTTCCCGCTGCAGTTACTCTTGCTGACCCCTCCGGTGGTCCCGTCGTTGCCCGCAGTTCCACCTCCCTTCCCTGTCCGGCGGTTCCTTCAGGTTCGCTCACAGGTCTGCATATCCCCTCGTTCTCCAGAAACCTAGTTGGTGTCGGCTGCCTCCAGGACCTTGGCGTCACCACTACGTTCCCTGGTAACGAGCGGTATGCTGTCTGTACTGAGGCCGCCATTGGTGCCCCCCTTACCACTTTCCCCCGGGACCCGGTGTCCGGCCTGTTCACACTTGACACCGCGACTTCTCCGGCTGGGTCTTCCCCCCAGGTCGCTGCGTCCACCCAGGTTGCTGCTGCGTGCTCCTGTCGGTCCCTCACTCACCCGACTCTCCTTGGGCACCACCGCCTTGGTCACCCTGCACTCCCGCGTCTGCGTCACATGTCCCAGCACGGTCTCGTCCTTGGTCTCCCCGGTTCGTTCCCCGAGTTTCCCTCCTCCCCCGCCCCCCCGTGCACGCCTTGTGTCGAGGGCCGGCTCCGCCGTGCCCCTCACTCCTCCTCGTTTCCCCCTACCACCGCACCACTGCAGACTCTGCACATGGACGTCTGGGGCCCCGCCCCGGTCCATGGGCCGCGTCGCGAGCGTTTCTTCCTAGTGCTTGTCGACGACTTCACGCGCTACACCACTGTCTTTCCCCTGGAGCGGAAGGCCGACGTGCCTGACGTTCTCATCCCCTGGCTTGTCTCTGCTCGTGTCCACCGCGGTCTCCCTGCCTTGCGCCTCCACTCCGACCGGGGTGGCGAGTTTGCCTCAGGTGTCCTTGGTCGCTTCTGTCGTGCGGAGGGCATCACCCAGACGTTTACCCTGCCGGACTCCCCGCAGCAGAATGGGGTCGCTGAGCGACGCATCGGTTTGGTCATGGAGGTGGCTCGCACCTCCATGATCCACGCCGGTGCACCCCATTTTCTGTGGCCGTTCGCCGTGCGCTACGCCGCTCACCAGCTTAACCTGTGGCCGCACCCCCAGCGGCCGCCGGTTTCGCCGACCCTTCTGTGGACCGGGTCCCCTGGTGACGCGTCTGCGTTCCACGTCTGGGGCTGCCTTGCTCACGTTCGTGCCTCTGGCACGGACAAGCTCACTGCCCGCACCCTCCCCTGCGTCTTCCTCGGTTTCCCCCTTGACGCGTCCGACTGGCACTTCTACCACCCGCCGTCTCACCGCTTCTTTCACTCTCGCGACGTCACCTTTGACGAGTCCGTCTCCTTCTACCGCCGCTTCCCCCACCGTGGTCCCCCGGTTACTCCCCCCCTGTTCCTGGTCCCTCCTTCCCCGGTGGTCCCTGCCCCTCCCCCCCCCCCGCCCCCCCGTCCGGCCCCCTCTGGTGTGTCTCACGTCACCCCCCTCCCGTCGGTCGTCCCGGTCGACGAGTCTTCTGACTCTGGTAGTCCTCCGGCGCAGTCCTCGCCGTCTGTCCCTCCCCCGGTGTCTCCTCCTCCACCGCCTCCGCAGCCGTCGTCACCGCAGCTGCTGCAGCCGTCGTCTCCACCGCCGCCGCCGTTGCAGCCGTCCTCTCCGCCGCCACCGCCGTCGCGGCCGTCGCTGCAGCCGCCGCCGCCGCCGCCGCCGTCGTCGCTGCCGCTGTTTGTGGACTCTGGGGGTGCTGGCGTTGAGGTGGGTCCTAGTCCCGGGGCTCCTGTCGTGGCTTGTTCCGGCGGGCCTGGGGGTGGTCCCGGTGCTGGCGGGGTTTCGGGCTCTGGGGGTGTCCCTTCTGGGGGTGCCGGTGTGGAGGGTTCGGGAGGTAGCCGTCGCGCAGCTTGTGGCCCTGGCGTTGGTGTTGTGTCGCCGCAGCAGCAGTCCCCGCCGGTGTCTGCCCTCCGTCTGCTCGGCCTTCCGTCCCCTGACCCTGCGCCTGTTCCTCACCTGCCGTCTCCTCCTCTTCCCGTCTACGGCCCCGTGTTCCCTCCGCCGGACTCGTCCCCGGCTCGTTTTCCCCCTCGTTCCCCACCAGTGTCCCCTCCTCTGTCTCCTGACCCGACGCCTCCCTCTCACGTCTGGTCTCGCCGCCCCTCCCGTGCTCGTCCTGTCTCCCCCGTCCCGCGCTCTCACCCTATGTTGTTCCGGTCCCACGCGTCTCGTCCTCCCCTCCTCCCGTCTCCTCCTCCGTCCTCTCTTGTCGTTGCGTCTCCTCCTCTGTCTGACTACTTTCGTGCCGCTCGTCCTCTTGTTCCTCGGGTCCTTTCCTCTCTCGTTACCGACCCGTCTGTTCCCGTGTCGAGTCTGGACGCCCTTGTCGCTGCGGTCACTGACTTCGCCTCTACCCGCCGCCTTGACTACGCTACCGCTCTGGTCTCTGACCCTGCCTGTCCTCCGTCTGTCGGGGGTGCTCCTGCCCTCGGCAGTGACGTCCTGGAGGACCGCCAGTTTGAGCTTGCTTTCCTGTCCGAGGCTGCTCCCTATCTCTGTTCCATGCTACTAGTCCCTGAGGGTGACCCAGACGCTTTCGACATCCCGACCCCTCGTACTTACGCTGAGGCGGTTTCGGGACCCTGGGCCTCTCAGTGGATAGCTGCCATGGAACAGGAGATGGCATCTTAGAGATCCACCGGCACCTTCGTCGACGCAGTTCCCCCACCTGGGGTGAACGTGGTCGATGGCCGTTGGCTCTTCAAGGTGAAGCGCCCTCCTGGAGAGCCGCCTGTGTTCAAGGTGCGCTACGTGGCTAGAGGCTTCAGTCAGCGCGAGGGGGTGGACTTCTTTCAGACTTTCGCTCCTACACCGAAGATGAATACTCTTCGGGTTCTGTTACACGTAGCGGCTTAGCGTGACTATGAGCTTCACTCCCTCGACTTCTCCACTGCCTTCCTTCAGGGCAGCCTTCACGAGCAGGTCTACCTGCGTCGTCCTCAGGGCTTTACTGGCACTTTCCCCCCTGGGACCCAGTGGCTTCTGCGGCGCCCAGTCTACGGCCTGCGCCAGGCGCCTCGTGAGTGGCACGACACGCTGCGTGCTACCCTTGCTGACCTGCAGTTCTTTCCGTCCTCTGCTGACCCCTCGCTCTTCGTTCGTGCTGGCCCGACTCCGTTCTACATCCTTGTCTACGTAGATGACCTGGTCTTTGCCACAGCTGACAGGGACGCACTGGCCTCCGTGAAGGCAGAGCTGCTGAAGAGACACACCTGCACTGACCTTGGAGAGCTGCGCCGTTACCTTGGCTTGCAGATCTCCAGGGACAGAGCCGCGCGCACCATCACCCTGACTCAGTCACACTTGGTGCGCCAGGTCCTTCAGAGGTTCGGCCTTCAGTTCTCCTCCGCACAGCCCACCCCTCTTCCTCTGGACCACAGACTCTCCGCTCCAGTTTCTGAGGAGTCGGCAGATCCCAGTGGTCCTTACGCTGAGCTAGTGGGTTGCCTCATGTACCTGATGACTTGCACTCGCCCAGATCTCGCATACCCTCTCAGCATCCTGGCTCGTTTCGTGGCCACAGGCAGACACCGACCTCAGCACTGGTCTGCTGCTAAAAGGGTTTTGCGTTATCTTGCAAGTACATCGGGCATGGGGTTAGTGCTAGGCGGACGCAGGCCAGTGGTCCTTACTGGACACACAGACGCTTCTTGGGCAGACGACGCCGAGACGCTCAGGTCTCCCCAGGGCTACTGTTTTAGCCTTGGCTCAGGTGCTGTCTCGTGGAGAGCTACCCGCTCCTCGTCTGTTGCCCAGTCCAGCTGTGAGGCTGAGATCTACGCCGGTGCCATGGCGGCACAGGAGCTCCGCTGGCTGACCTTCTTGCTCACTGACTTAGGTGAGCGGCCTAGCTCTGCCCCGGTCTTGTACGCTGACAACAGGGCCATGATCCTCCTGTGTCAGGAGCCTCGACTCGAGGGTAGAGCGAAGCACATCCAGCTGCGGTACTTCCTCCTGCGCGAGCTACAGCAGCGTCGCCAGGCTCGCGTAGTACACTTGGCCTCCGGTGCCAACACAGCTGATATCTTTACGAAGGCGCTTGCGCCTAAAGATCATCAGCGGCACTGTGTACAGCTTGGTCTGGTTCCTGTAGTCCCTCACTTACTCGGGCCTTGACTTTGTACTGTCCTATATATATGTGTACACTCAGACTGGACTTGTGTCCTCTCACAGTGGTTGGACTAGTAGTGCCGCCCTGTACTTGTTCTTGTCTTGTCTGTACTCCTTCTGACTGGTCTTTTAGACCCTTGTCTCAGAGGCTGGACTAGTAGTGCCGCCCTGAGCTGTTTGTCTAGGACATTCCCATATGCAGTCCAGCGGGTGTGTCAAACATGTATTATTGATCATGTTTGTATAGACTGTATAGGGTAACCTCCTAGAGGGTACAATATTTAGGTATATGTGCATGTACTCTCTAACTCTATGATCATTAAAAATTCTAGTTTTGAGACGTTGGCCCTCGCTACACTCTCACAATACACATTTTTAGAAAGTGTTGCACACTTTCAAAAAAATACATTTATTCATTCTGATACAGCCTTGGTACAAAAAATAAGCCTGAAAAAAGGCTGAATCAGCGTAAAAAGGCTGATATCTAGGGGCCTGCGCTAGACTGAAGTCTGTGAATTCAGACGAAATTTTATAACAAGTATGGACATGCAGACGAAATATTAGACCCCGTCCAAAAGTCAGATGAACAGCAAAAAACGGGTCTGATTCTGAGACCATCAGACGGATTTCGTGTGCTATCGGGAACCGTGCCCATGGGTCTTATCACATACCGTTTAGAAATATTCCAAATGGCCCTAGATCCAGGGGCAAAAAACCGGGTTACCACAAGATAAGCGCCTAATAGAAGACCCAGGGTCTTCTATTACTAGGGGGTCTTATATCCGGGATGTTACGATACCTACACATCATACAAGACCAAAAAACCACCTCCATTCTCATCCTCAGAACTCAAAGCCACAGAGGCGTCAAGATGCAGCTCTGCAATTCCGCCTTCCCCACACCCTTGCCCAGCTATTCCACTGCACCCCCTCCACCCCACACAGGCTGTGGTACTTCAGCCAAGAATGCCTATCCTTCCTCTGCCTCTGTTCAGCCCTTCCCTCACTCTCCCCTTCCACCTGGGTGCTGCGAACTTCCCTGCTTCTTGTAGCTTCCGGTGCACGCAACACACTTGCTGCTCCCCGCCCTGCTCCTCCCTTCCTCAAGCTGACGTCATCTTGGCACACCTTGCTGTCTGCATGTACAGTCTGAGTACATGATGACTCAGCCTCTTCCGCTTCCACCTTCAAGAATTTATCCCTTTTGCACTCATCTATAGAAATCTCATCTACACCACCCCCACTGTTACCGCCAGTACAGTCACCATCCGCACTAAAAGGAGTGCCTGTCCGTTTCTCGTCACCGCGTTCGCGGTTTTCCAACCCCACCACCACCTCAGATTGAACAACACACGCATTGCCGCCCATGCCTTTCGCCGCGACGCCCTTGTCGCAACTCCCCGTGCCACCGATGCTACCCTCCCTGTCGACCCGAGATGCACCAGCATCGCCAGTCGTCGCAGACGCACGGTCGTTTGTGCGACGATCGTCGTCGTCGGAGCAAGCTGTGCGACCATCGCAGGAACCCATCGCAGCAAGCTGCTGGCAGTCTGCCACCGCTGCAGCCGTCGAGCTCCTGTCACCCTCAGTGCCTGATGCTGTCCCCCTCACTTGCGAGACCTCGCAGCCACCCGCGCCAGATATCGCGTCCTCTCTAAGAGCCTCGAGGCTCCTCACCCCCTCTCCAGTCGCAGATTCCCTTTTCTCTGAAGCACCTGAGGTTCTCTCCTTTTGCTCGCTCCCTTCGTTTTGCGTTCCCTCGCACACCTCGTGCCCCTGTGCGACTTCATCCGCCGCCAGTCGCGCGCTCGCCGCCCAGTCGCTCAGCACCTGCTCCCACCGCGATTGCGACGAGCGCAATCGCATGGACGTCGTCATCGGCGTCGCCGGAGGTGTCGCACGTCCCTTCGAGCCTGTGACGTCGCGAGGTTTCGCGTTCGCCGAAGGGGCGCCATCCCTCGAGCTGCCGATCTCCGAGGCTACCAAGAGGGAGCCTTCGGACTGCCCGGTTGCCCCTCCCCTCGCCCTGGACCCAGGGATGTTAAAGTCTCCCGCTTTCTCCTTCCCCTCGCCTTCTTCCGCTCCAGCGTCCAGAGAGGACACCGCCTCGTCAAGCCCGAAATCCTCCTCATCATCCCCCGTCTCGGTCTCTTCCTCCTGTTCTTCCGCGCCTCCCTTTCTCTCATCCCCCGCCTCTCCCGCCTCTCTGGCTCCGTGGTCCTCCTCGTCCTGATCGTCCTCCTCGTCGCCCTCGTCGCCCTCGTCGACCAGCTTGGCCTGCGATCGTCCGCAGCAGAGCGCCTTGCCGTGCAGCTGCAGCACGAGCAGGTTCGCGTCGCCCAGGAATCGCATCATGTGCTGCCGCCGGAACGACGCTAGCGCCTTGCGCTCCCCCGATGCGCTCGCCGCTCCCCCCCGCGCAGACCCCAGGGTCCGCAGATCCACCAGTCCGCCTAAACACGCCCCGCTAGCGGACGCATCCCGTGCGCTTGCGCGCTTGCTCGCGCCTTTCGCAGAGGCGCCACTTCCCTTCCCGCGCAAAGACGAGGCTCCGAAGAAAGGCGCGGCAGCGCCGCCAGCGGCGCCTGCCGCGGTGCCAGCATCTGGAGACCGCTCCTCTGACGCGCCGGTTGCGGTTCCGCCAGCGGGCCTGGCGGGCTTGGAGCGAGCGTCGCTGCTGGGATTGGGATGGACTCTGGGGCGATAGTCCTGCTGCCCCCGCGCAACTGGCCCGCCGCTGCTCGTCTCCTCCAGTTCACCGCGACGGCTGCGCTCGACGGTTTCGCTAGTGGGTCTGGCGGGCTCGCGTGCGCAGCTCTTCCTCGGCGGGCCATCCGGCGTGCCGCTGTGCGCGCTGGGTCGAAACCAGCGCCCCCTGGTGGCCCACATGGCGGCTCAACGTTCCTTCAATACGGGGGAATCGATGACAGAAACAAAAATTATAGGCGTGCTCGCTGATCGAGGAAATCTTCGTGCTGGGTTTTTCTTTTATTGGATTGAGCTCGTCTGGGCTTGGAATGATAGACTTCGTGAGCTGTAGTGCCTACCCTGGGGTTGGGATTACCATCAGAGCGCGAATGTCGGAAATCAGCTGACAGCCGGGTTCTTTCACGCGGCATCCGCTCGTCGCCTGCTCATTGACTGCCTGATTGACATGAAAGGGGGTTTACATTTACACTGCAGCTGTTACGTGTGCTGTGTGTGTAGCAGCAGTGCATTTCCCTCAAGATCAGCTAGGAAAGGGCAGGGCGATCTGCGGCATCTGCGCCACTGTCCAGGTTTGCTGAATGACACTTGGGAGGGAAGACGATCCGTCCGTCCGATGGTTCCATCCCAACAATTGTCCGCACGATTGGAATCGAAAACTTCTTGCTGGGTGGATCCCGCGCCGCTATACACGGTAATGTGCAGCATGCGGTCAGAAGGAGCGCCTGCATCTCCCCTCACGGCGCCCCCAACCGGTCTGTAGCTCGGCTGGGCTGTGCGCGAAAAGTAGCCCTTTGTGTGCGCAGGTAGGGTGTGGCTGCAGAAAGGCAGCACTCGTTCGTGCGGACGATTGCGCTGCGCCACACGACTTTGCGCAAAGGGACGATTTGGATGAGGCCGCACTGTCACGCCGAATCAGCGGCCAAGAAGCTGCCACACTGAACCAAACCCGCCCAGGGCGCATCCAGCTCAGCAAACCATTATCTACCATCTCATGTTGTAACCCCACTCAAGAAAAAGGGAGATTGTAAGGAAATTCCCTTTTCCTAGGCTAGACTACACCGCGTACGCCCTCGACTCTCGGAAGTCCAGGCTCGGCCAACTTCTTCGGTCCCGAACCACTTTGCGAACCCAAGCCTCGACGCACAGCGCTTCCGTGGCTTTCGCCAACCGAATCGCCCCAACATGTTCGCGTGGTTCTCGGCGAGCTCTGTTCGTGCCAATAAATGCATAGGCCTTCAGTTGTATCGACATTCTTGAATCACGACTCCTTTATTACACTACCTGTTATTATTCTGATTAATTCATAACAGCTGGTATCAGAGCCCCGTTCCTGGCCGCTTAGTATTCCGTAGAGTAGTCCGATTATATCGGGAGAGGACTCGACAGAATAGAGGGTTGGCCAGCGGTTCGTAAGCGAGCTCGTTAAAGCTCCTCCAACTAAAAGCGTGTGCATCCTCAGATCTGTCTGATAAAATTTCCAGCATGACTAGCACGCCAGAAACCTCTGCCCGTCGTAGTGTTAGGAACGTGACTTAGGAGGAGTTTGACGAGTTGCAAGCCAGGGCGGTTACAGTGACGACACTGCAGGCCCAGCTTCAACAACTCGCGGATAAGTTCAACCCGACCGACAGGACAACTACAATGAGCGGGTGGCTGTTCGCCATGGAAGTCTTCTTCACGGCAGCAAGTATTAATGACGATGCATCACGTGTCAACTTGGCTGTGTCGCTGCTAAGGGGACCGGCACTCGACTGGTGGCGCATGCATCTCGACGAGGGAGGAGCCCCGGCAGAGAATCAACGGGCGGCAGATGGGGAGATGATTTCATCAATGGCGAAGGCAGAACCAATCTTTGGATCGGTCACGATCCGCACGTGGAAAGCGTGGGGCGAAGCGTTGAAGGGCAGATTCGAGCACATATCAATGCGCGAAAATGCTCGCACAAAGCTTCGGATGTGGAGACAGTTGGGCTCTGTCCAAGAATACACGGTGTCGTTTCTGGCAATCTGCGACCAAATCGGAGGGATCAGCGAGGACGAGAAAATCGATCGTTACGTGGGTGGTCTCCAGCCGGAGATTCAGCAAGAGATCGTCCTACGAGCTCCGACGACCTTCAACGAAATCGTTCGCATGGCAGACGCACTGGACGCACGACCTGGACTTGCGAGAGCGGGTTTCCAGGAGGGAAATCGCTTTCGAGGCCAGCCCAACACACATCAATCAACGTCGTGGACGTGTTTGCAGCACGAGTATTTTCGGGGGAACTGCTTCCACTGCAACCAGCCGGGTCACATGGTGGGGGACTGCCCGCAGCTGAAGAAGAACTTACCTAACGACAAGAAGCAGTTGAGAAATGGAGATCGTCAGTAGCAGATGGGCCACCTACTGACTTGACTGCGTCGCCCAAACGCCAACACCCCCACCAGGTTATAGTGCCGATTTGGGCAATCAACCATTCCTGGCGGAATAAGGGGGGTGAACCGGTTGATCGCCATGTGCTGGTTGAAGGGAGAGTTGGCGATACCCGCATCAAAATATTAGTTGATGGCGGGGCGAGCCTCAGTTTGATGGACGTGACGAAGGCGAAAAATTTGCGATTGCAACTGGAGCGGTGCATGCCTGAAATTAGACATGGGCACAAGCCGAGCCACGCCTGGCTCGGCTCGGCTCGGCTCGCCTTTAAGGCGAGCCGAGCCTCCTTTTTTGGTACCTGGCTCGACTCGAGTCGAGCCGGCTCGGCTCGACTCGAGCCGGCGGCTCGGCTCGGCTCGCACACGTGAAATCAGGCGAGCCGGAGTCGAGCCGGCTCGAGCTGGCTCGATTTCGAGCCAGCCGGCTCGCGGCTAGGGAAAGGGGGGTTTCGCGACTGTCAAATTTCAGATCGACAAACCCCCCCCCCCCCGCCAATATTGTCTGCCAACCCAACTTTCACCCTATCGCGCTAGTCTATCGACCTCAGCCAGCCATATTTAAACCGGCAGCTCCTCCTGATAGTTTTGCAAGATGTAGGAGCAGACGATCAGCTAAATAATATGGATTATCCCCTTATACTAGAGACCCCAAGCCCCGTGGCCCCAATTGAGAGCCCGCACAAGCCCCCCTGACGAGCCGAGCCGAGCCGGCTCGCCGGCGAGCCGGCCCAGGCTCGACCCCATTTTCACGAGCCGAGCCGGGGATCCTGAGGACCCGGCTCGAGGCGAGCCGAGCCGGCTCGACCGGCGAGCCGAGCCGGCTCGACCCCAAACGAGCCGAGCCGAGCCAGGCTCGGCTCATGCCCATGTCTACCTGAAATCGACGCGAGATTGGTCGACGGCACACCACTGGGAAATCGGGAGCGAGTACCTCACGTGCGAGTAACATGCGGCGAAAATTTCAGTTTCACGACGAAGATGCTGGCGACAACTTTGGACGGCTACAACATGCTGCTGGGATGCGATTGGCTGCGCGAATACAACCCGAGCATTGACTGGAGGATGGGTGATTGTCGCATAAAATGGAGTGGCGAGTGGTGACGACTTCCGAAGTGGAGCAGCGCAGCTACAATCAAGCAAGCTATGATTCACGGGGCGCAGCTGTACGCCGTCCGATGGATTGCATCAACGGCTGTCGACACGCCAGCCGACATCGACAAACTCTGCGCAGCTGTCCCGAACGATTTGGCGAACGTGATTCGCAAACACTCCAGCATTTTTCGAGACGACCTATCGGCGGAATTGCCACCTGAGCGAGACCACGACCACCAAATCGAGTTGGAGCCCGGCGCGCAACTGACTGTTCGAACTCAATGGAGGCTGACTCAGCCTGAGCTGAATGAACTTCGACGCCAGCTAGATTACCTGCTCGAGAAAGGTTTTGTTCGCCCCAGCACTTCCCCGTTCGCAGCTCCGATCCTGTTCACCCCGCAGAAAGATGGCGGTCTACGAATGTGTATTGACTATCGCACCTTGAATCGGGTTACCATCAAGTCCCGCTACCCTATCCCGCGTGCCGACGAACTCATCGACCAACTTCGTGGAGCCAAGTTCTTTTCGAAAATTGACCTGCGTGGCGGTTACCACCAGGTACACGTGAACGAAGCTGACTGCTACAAGACGACGTTTCGGACCCCGTACGGGAGTTATGAGTACACGGTTATGCCTTTTTAGCTTAACAAACGCGCCTTCGACGTTCCAGTTGACAATGAACGAAGTTTTTCGGCCGCTGCTGGATAAATGCGTCATCGTGTACCTCGACGACATCCTGATATATAGCACTATACGGGAACATCATTTGAAGGATTTGGAAGCGGTCTTCTCTCTCCTGCAGCAGCACCGACTCATCACCAAAGGCTCTAAGTGCGAGTTTTTGGGACACGTTATTTCCATCGACGGAGTTAAAATCGACCCCAAGAAGATCGCGACGATCAAGGACTGGAAGCCGCCGGTTAGTCTCCACGAACTTCAAAGTTTCCTGGGGTTTGTGAATTACGTTCGCAGGTTCATTCCGAACATGGCGGGGGTAACTTCCCCTCTCACGGATCACTTGAAGGAAGGCAAGTTTTATGAGTGGGGGGGAGAGCAGCAGGCTACGTTCGAAAAGCTCAAACTTTTCCTGACTACACCTCCGGTTCTTCGGATTGCAGATCCTCACCGTCCGTTCGAGCTCATCACCAACGCTAGCGACTCGGCTGTTAGCGCAGTACTATTACAAGACTTCGGCGAAGGCTGAATCCGGCCGAGCGAAATTATCCTGTCCACGACAAGGAGTTACTCGCCATCGTTCACGCTTTCACGGTCTGGTGCTGCTACTTGACGGGCGCCGACGTGACAGGCCGAACAGACCACAAATCGCTACAGTTCATCCGCGCCCAGCTGACACTAAATCCCCGACAGATTCGCGGGCTCGATTACCTCGAGTCAAACTTCCACTACAGAGTCACCTACAAATGGGGGGTTAGCAACATCGCCGACGCACTGACCCGCCCTTCAGTCCACACCGCTGCAGTCCTAATTACCCAAGCTAATCCGCTGCTAACTGGTCTATTCACCCACGGATACAGTACCGACCCATTCTTCACCACTAACAGTCATCCCAACTGACGGTCAAGCAAGGGGCCTACTACCTAAAATCCGATACCAATCGGATTTGGGTTCCCGCCTACCGTACCCTACGCGAGCTACTGATACAGGAGGCACACGACTCGAATTTCTCGGGTCACTACGGCATCGACAAAACTGCCAAATTACTGAGCCGTAATTATTACTGGCCTGACTTGCCGACAAACGTGCAACAGTACGTCACCTCTTGCGCCACGTGTCAACGCATGAAGTCTTCATGACTTCGACCTGCGGGATTACTGCAGCCGCTCGAGCCACCCAGCCGACCCTTGCAACAAGTGACGATGGATTTCGTCACTGGCCTGCCAGCTGGTTCAAGCGGTAACGACGCGATTCTCGTCGTCGTTGATCGGTTGACCAAGATGGCCCACTTCGCCGCCTGCAAGGCGACAATTACTGCCGAGCGGACAGCGAAACTGTTCCTCACGAACATCGTGCGGCTACACGACATTTCTTCGGCAATCATCAGCGACCGTGACCCACGGTTCACGTCCAAATTCTGGACAAAAACCTGGCAGCAGTACGGCACACTGCATCTGTCCACGACGTACCACCCGCAGTCGGACGGCTAGACTGAGCGCACCAATCAGACGATGGAGCAGCTGATTCGCACGACGTGCACAGACCCGGCCCAATGGGAAGACTCCCTTCCCTTGATAGAGTTTGCGTACAACAACGCCCCATCAGCCACGACTACTCAGTCCCCGTTCTTCCTTAATTATGGGATAGACCCAACGACCCCTCTATCGCCACTGATAGAAATTCCGGCACCAAGGTCGCAGTAGTTCGTCGAAAATCTCCGACAGTCTCAGCGAAAAACCGCTGATGCCATCCTCAAAGCCAACCAACGGGCTAAGCAACAAGCTGACTGACGACGCCGTAACTTAACACTCGCCCCTGGGAAATTGGTCCCGCTCGACACCAGGAATTTGGGAATCCCCTCCCAAATAAACTACGACCAAGATTTTGCAGCCCATTTCGCATCATCCGTATGGTGACACCAGTTACCGCCCAGCTAAAACTACCGACCGATTGGCAAATTCATGATTCATTCCACGTCAGCCTCCTACGACCATTCGTCCCGAGTATGACTGATCTCGACTACAGCGCGTACGCCCTCGACTCTCGGAAGTCCAGGCTTGGCCAACTTTTCCGGTCCATAACCACTTTGCGAATGCAAGCCTCGACGCGCAGCGCTTCTGTGGCTTTCGCCAACCGAATCGCCCCAACCTGTTCGTGTGGTTCTCGGCTAGCTTTGTTCGTGCCTATAAATGCCTAGGCCCTCATTTGTATCGACACTCTTGAATCACACTCCTTTATTACACTACCTGTTATTACTCTAATTAATTCATAACAGAAATGATCAAAAGGGTCCTCCCTTCGCCAGAGGCATGAGCAATGGTCTGGCTACTTTCTGCCCCACAGATCTCACCTGCTATGTAAGGGAAACCTTTGTTTTTTTTTCTCAACAAACCCTCGCAACCACCGCGTACATCTCTGAACTTTGGATGTCCAAGCTCGGCCCGACAACCCATGTCCCGAACTACGTTCGAGACCCCCAAGCCTACACGTGGAGTCGCGTCCGTCACTTCCGAACCTCGAGGAACCCAAACCACCTGACGTATGTTTCGTGGCCCTCCTAAATGTTTCCTTGCTAGTTGTGCTTGTATTTAGCTTTGTTCCTCATTTGTATTCGACACACTTAAATCACTACCTCTCTATTGCACTACTCGACTCCATCCAGAGATTATCATAACACCTGGTATCTGTTGGAAGGTGTGGCACTAGGATGCGGCCCAAGAGGGGTTTCCCCTAGAGGGCTACAGGCAAAAGCGCTTGGGAGGGTCATGGGTGCGCTCACCCACCACCCTAACACGCCCTTTTGCCTGTGGCCCTCTTAGGGAAACCCCTCATGGGCCGCATCACAGTGCCACAACTTCCAACACTCCCCTCGCTGGGAGCAGCCCCTCACAGAGCTAGAGTAGCTCTATCTGCGTCAGGCACTTCCGCATAAGCTTTCGTCATAACAGAAAACTCTACATGGTGCGGTGAGCGTTGAACAGACACACGAACAATAAAGGTTGAATATGCTATGTTAGGTCTCGCATAAGGTCTCGATTGTCGATATGACGGAAGGCGATTCGGACGTCCTTGAGGTGGTCGACAATCTCAAGGCGCGGGAGGCTGCCCTGATAGCTCGCTATGAAGACCTCCCAGAGAAGGAGCTAAACTTCATGCTGATGGGGTTACGAGCTCTGGGAGATGGATCATCCGCGGGCGCGTGCAAAAGAAGTCTCCCGAGACAAGGAGAACATGGAGGATTTGACAGAAGGTGGAGTGCGAGAGTCGCGCGGTGTTCTACGAGAATGAGAAACGCCGAACGGAGAAGGATCAAGCGTGGGCGACAAAAAGGACCCTGTAAAAAAGTCAAGCTCCAAGAAGAAGAGTGATGCAGAAGAAGGTCGTTCTGCCGGTCGTGTCGGCGCAGACAGCGCTGCCGATGGCTCTACTGTCTTCCTCCCGACAGCCTCGAAGGATGGAGGGATTGCTAATGAATTCGGCTACTTCAAGTTTTCTCCTGACAAAATTGTGGTGCCAAGGCTCCTTGAGGGACGGCATGACTTGGCGTCCTGGGTCGAGTCAATCGAACCTCAATTGGAGATTGCGCAACTGAGGCAGTTTGTTGACGGGTCAACGAAAGCCCCTCCTGTGTCTGATGCATCGCGGTAAACACAGTTCCACTCTGCCCAACTGCTGACATTCATGGTGATCTCGCGTTGCTGCTCGCCCGATGTGATGATGGCGTTGAAGGTGAGTCATCTGTGAGTGGATGCGGGCTATCAGGCGTTTCATCATGAAGACTTACAAGGCTACTGACGATCTCTACATCAGTCAGTTGGAGCAGAGTCTGGCAAGCTTGGATATGGCAGAGTACGAGACTGCTACAGCGTACTGTACTCGTGCGCAGCAGCTTCTTGCAAATTTGCGGATGACCGGAGTGCAGTACTCAATGGCTTCCTACGTCACGCATGTCATCAAGGGACTGCCGGTGCAGTACAGCAATCTACAGCGCATGATCAAATTTCCGGATGTAAGAAAAACCCTCGATTAAAACACTCTTACGGGCTATATCGTTGTGGACAAGTCCACTTTTGCGATCGAGCTGTGCAAGGAGTCTCCTCTGCCACAATCCAACTGGGCGTCGAAGGGAGAGCCACCTCGGCAGCAGCAGCAACAGCAGAGGCGATGGGTTTCTTCTACGAATGACTCTGGCACAGAGCAGAAGAATGGCCGCAACGACAAGAAGAAATGGGCCAAGAAAAACAAGGAGAAACCCTGCTTCGTTTGTGGTGAAATCGGTCACTTTGCTGCGCAGTGCCCAGATTGCAAAGGCAAGAGGAACGATGATCAGTCGTAGAAGAGAGAAAGTCATCCGAACTCTGGCACGCAGAGTGGTGGCTCTTCTGCGAGCTCTGGTTCTGCAGATAAAAAAGGACCCTCGTGTTCAATTGTCGAGCCGATCACAGAACAGTAGAAGACAGACAATCTACCCATCTCGTTGGATCCAGAGGATGGCGAAGACTTCCAGGCAATTGTAGCTGCTGTAGAAGCTAACCCTGCAGTTGTTCTGCTCGATAGTGGATGCTTGCACCACCTTATGGGAGATGACAAGGCCTTTGTCGAAATGCGCAAGGACGGCAAAATCCAGCAATTGTGCGGATTTAACGGCGACATCCAAGCTGTTCAAGGACGAGGAACAATCGCACTGCTCGGTGAGGCAGGGAAGAATATTTTGGTTCCTGATCCAAGCAAATCTGCTCTCTGCCGGGCAGCTGAAGGACTACGGAGTGATGCTGAAGGGCACTGGCGAGGAAACTATCATGCTCTCTGCCGACAGCGTTGTGCTCGGGCGAGCTCGATACGAAGGTCGGTTTCTCAGCAGTGACCTGCAGCCATAGCCGTGGCGGAAGACTGCGGCAGAGGCGTTTGCTCCGCGAACATAGGCGACTGACGCACGCTCGTCTACTGACGTGTGGCATGCTCGTCTGGCCCATGCTGCTGTCGAGATAATCCGGCGGACTGCGGCACACACAGCAGTCACGGGCTTGGACATTGCGAAGATGCTGAGCACTGATCTGCTGTGTGTCTCTTGCGTCGATGGCAAACTCGCTCGGCATAGCTTTCCTGCAGAGGGGAGTAACGAGAAGAAAGTGCTGGGAGTAGTGCAGGTCGATCTCAACGAGCCCTTCCGAGTTCCCGCTAAGGATGGCAGCCGCTACTTTCTTCTGCTAAAAAACCGCAAGACACGTTGTGTCTGGATGTACCCGATCGCACGAAAGAGCGACGCATTGCTCATTTTTCGGAAGTGGCTTCCGAGGGCAAAACAACAATATGAGGCGACGCTGTAGGCTCTGCGCTCCGATCGTGGAGGCAATTTTTTTGGCAGACAATTCATCAAATTTCTTGAAGAGAGAGGAATTGAGCACGATCTTACGTGTCCCTACATGCCGCAACAGAATGGGATGGTAGAGTGCGAAATGCGGACTGTCGTAGAGGGCATGCGGACTATGCTTCTGCACATGGGTGCTCCTTACTATTGGTGGCATCTTGCTGAACTGCAAGTGGTCTGGGTGCGGAACCACCTCAAGCATTCTTCTCTGCCATCGGGCATCATGCCGTACGAGATGCTTTTCGGCAAAAAGCTTGTTCTCAGAATGGCTCGGGTCTGGGGGTGTATGCTGCAGTTTCTTATTCTGACCTTGTGAAGGATGTGATGCTGAAGCTTCAAGACAAGTTCAAGTGCAAGACCCTTGGTGACGTCAACTACTGCCTTGGGCTTCAAATTGAGCGAGATGTGGAGAAGCGGTGGATGCGAGTGCATCAAAAGAAGTACTTGGAGGCCTTGGCTGCAAACTTTGGGAAGATTGAAGGTCATGTGGCTACTCCTCTTCCCTCAGGGTTCAAGTGTGTGAAAGGACCAGCGGAGGAAAGTGTTGGTGAAGAGGAGAGGCGCCGTTTTCACTCCTTGGTGGGCAGCCTCATGTATGCGGCCGTGCACACAAGGCCGGATGCAGCCTTTGCTACCAGGCAGCTGGCTAGGGTTGTCCAATGCCCTAATGAAGAGCAGGTAGCAGCTGGAGAGAGGGTGGCCAAGTACCTTGGCAAAACAGCAACTGTTGGACTGCAATACTCCGCGGCGGCACAAAGGCGTCAAAAGGGTGCGGATGGAGTCGAACCCGGAAGGCTCTTTCTCACCGCCTTCTCTGATGCATCTTGGGCATCAGAACCAGAGGACATGACAAGTGTGGGAGGCTTCATCTGCTGTGTTGGTGGAGGACCAACAGCTTGGGAGAGCAAGAAACAAGTGGACCAAGCATTGAGCTCGGTGGAGTCCGAGTACATGGCACTCTTCCGTGCCATAATGGAGGTTGTGTGGCAGCGGCGCTTGCTAGCTGAATTGGGGGAGGAGCAGCAAGGACCTACCCCACTCTATTGTGATAGCCAGGGTGCTATTGCATTGGCTAAGAACCCGGTCCTTCATGGCCTTACCAAGCACATGAAGGTGAAGTGGCATTGGGTGAGGAGCATGGTAACCTCGGGTGAAGTGGAGTTGCACTACGTGAAGACGACAGCACAGCCTGCTGATATGATGACCAAGAGGCTGGTTGAGCAGCAGCATTGGAAGTGTTGCAAGCTTGCTGGGATGGCTCTGAACTAAGGGGAGCAGATTCTAAGGCCAACAATCCGAGGGGGAGTTTGTTGGTGCAACCCTATGGCTTGCACTCGGCTTGTCGTCCTTGTTTGTGTGTGTGCATGCATGGCATGGAATGAATTGTGAGTCTATGTCATTGCTATCTAGTGCTTGTGTGTGTGTTTGAATGGTGTATCACAATGTGGTTTGTGTCGGTCTAAGACATTAGCGAGTTCTTACAACTCGCATGTCCGATCGTCGTTTGCGTGTCGCATGTGTAACAGAGGTGGAGAACGACGGAGAGAAGACCTCGGAACCTCCCGGACAAATCAAGGAAATATTGAAGGAGTTCCAAGACATTCGTCCTGACGATCTTCCGAACGAGCTACCGCCATACCGCACGCATCAACACGAGATCATGGAGGAATCGGGTTCGAAGCCGACCTTCTGAGCACCATATCGGCTCAGCCCTACGGAGCTGACCGACATGAAAAAACAGATCGAGTATCTCCTAGCCAAAGGACTCATCCGACCATCCACTTCGCCATACGGTGCCCCAGTGCTCTTCACACCGAAACCGGACGGAAGCCTGCGCATGTGCATCGATTACCGGGCTCTTAACAAGCAGACCATCAAGAATAAATATCCGATACCGCAAATCGATGACCTGCTTGACCAGCTTCGAGGAGCCACGTTATTTTCCAAATTGGATATGCGGTCCGGATACTGGCAGATACGGATGGCGGACAACTCTATCCACAAAACTGCTTTCCGAACTCGGTACGGATCGTACGAGTATTTGGTAATGCCGTTCGGACTCACCAACGCACCGGCAACGTTCCAAGCCGAAATGAACCACATTCTATAACCACTTTTGGACGAGTGCGTGGTGGTGTACCTGGACGACATCCTCATCTACTCGCGCGACATGAAGCAGCACGTCGAACACCTACGACGCGTCTTGGAGATTCTTCGACGAGAACGATTCTACGTCAAATTGTCCAAGAGCGAATTCGCCCTTGAGAAGGTCCAGTTCCTAGGACACATGGTGAGCGCTCAAGGAGTTCACGTCGACCCCAAGAAAATCAAAGCCGTACGTACGTGGAAGACACCCAAGAACGTGAAGGAGTTACAGCAGTTCCTTGGCTTCACTACCTACTACAACACGTTCGTGCCGCAATACGCGAAGATCACCGCGCCACTTACGAATCTGCTGAAGAAGAACACGCCCTACAAATGGGAGCCGAAGCACCAGGAAGTCGTGGAGCAGCTAAAACAAGCACTCACGTCCGCACCAGTACTCATCTTCCCAGATCCCGAACGCGACTACGTTATCGAGGCTGACGCCAGCGACCAAGCAGTGGGAGCAGTCTTGATGCAAGACCAGGGGAATGGACTGCAACCAATCGCCTACCTGAGTAAGAAACTACATGGGGCAAAACTAAACTACCCGATACACGACAAAGAGGCCCTTGCCATCGTCATGGTTTTCAAAGCGTGGAGATGTTATCTCGAAGGACGAAGAACGACTGTCTACGCCGACCATTGCAGCCTGAAATATTTGAAGACACAACCCAACCTTTCCAGGCGACAGGTCCGGTGGATCGACTTCCTCGAGACGCACTTCCACTACGACATCGTGTACAAGCCCGGCCCCAAAACAAAGCACATGCCCTTAGCCGGCCCGCACACGTTGCCGCCATTTAGGTCGAAGGGATGAATCCACTACTCAAGGGACACTTCACACACGGGTACACCATCGACCCCGAAATCCCCTTGGCAGAAAAGCAACACCTACTTCAGTGGGACAGTAACATTGCGTACCGGAAAGGATCAACGAAAATCTGGGTCCCAAATTACCCTCCTTTGCGCCAGTTACTACTCGAAGAATACCACGACGTCCTCTACGCCGGACACTTTGGTAGCAACAAGACGCTGACCGGTATTGCAAAGCACTACTAATGGCCCCACTTAGCAGAAGTTGTCCAGAAATTCGTCACCTCGTGTGATACATGTCAGCGTATGAAGAGCAACAAGCAGAAGAAGGCAGGACTACTGCAACCTCTTCCTGTCCCAGAACAACCATGGCAAGTGGTTAGCCTGGATTTCATCACCGGGTTACCGCCTACCAGCAGCGGTCATGATGCAATCATTGTCGTCATCGACAAGTTCTCCAAAATGGGACACTTCATCCCGACACACACGACGGCACGCACCGAGGAGACAGCACAACTCTTCGTTCGTCACATCATCTCACAGCATGGCATTCCAACCTCACTCATCTCCGACCGAGACCCCAAGTTCACCAGCAAGTTTTGGAAAGAACTTGTGTCTCTACTCGGGACCAAACTCGCCATGTCATCCGCTTACCATACGCAGACAGACGGACAGACCGAGCGCCTCAACCAAATTGTTGAGCAACTCCTCCGATCAGCCTGCAAGGACGAGATCTCCAAATGGGACTTGCATCTGCCCGTCCTGGAGTTTGCCTACAACAATGCTACACATGCCGCTACTGGACAGACGCCGTTCTTCCTCTGCTACGGACGCCACCCACTCACACCACAGAAACCGACAACATCAGCAACAGTCCAACCAGCACACGACTTCATCACAACCATGCATCAGCTTTGGGATCGGTCCCACAAGCGCCTCCTTGACATTCAGCAGCAACAAAAACGCCAGGCCGATCGCCATCGCAACGACCACACCGTTACCGTGGGAGACCAGGTGCTCCTTGACACCCGCATTCTTGACATCCGCCATCTCCCATCTAAACTTCGACCTCGCTTCTGCGGGCCTTTCCTCGTTGAAGCACAGGTTACTCCTGTTACCTTCCGCTTACGCCTGCCAGCTACTTGGAAGATTCACAATGCCTTCCATGTCCAAGTTCTAAAGCCCTATCAAGATCCGAACACGATCTTCGTCGAACGCCAACCGCCGCCGCCGCCGCCCGTCCTCGTCCAGAATGAACCCGAGTACGAGGTCGAGTCCGTGCTTGCACACCGCCGTCGTCGGAATGGCACAGTGGAGCTTCTCATCTGTTGGAAGGGTTATGATCCTTCTGAGGACAGCTGGGTACCTGAGACCGACATGGGTAACGCCCGTCGTCCTCTGCATGACTACCTTGTCAAGCAGGGTGTTACTTCTACCACCCAGCTTTGAGGGGCGGAAGTGTGAGAGTACGACCCCGTTACACTACTTGAGTTCTCCTTATTTCCTTCCTCTTTCATTTCTCTTTTTATCCCATCTCATTTGGTTTCCTATTCTCCATTCTCCATTATTCTTTGGTTTATCCTGATATTCTAATTATGTAACCGACCAGGCTTGGGATGTATTGGGGCGCTATATCTAGCGTAATCCTGCCGTAATCCCTTAAAGCCAATAGCCTCGCGTGGCTATAAGCAGGGTGATTCTATCTTCTAGAAGGGTCTATTCCCTTTGGATAGGATAAACCTGGTTACCTGATGTACTCTGGAAGTATAAAAGCGCCTTGTACTGATCGATAGTGCAATCTTTCCTCGACACATTCGATCCTGTGACATCTTTCATGGTTGGTGCGCTGATTCAAGGGTGCAAACAAGTGCAGATTCTCGCAATTTCTTGTGTGTTCATTTTGTGTGCTTTCTATTTTTAGGGCATCCTCTAGATCGGTTCTTTGCTGGTTGGTGATCTCGCATGACCAGTGTAGGGGAGTGTTGAGAATAGCCCTGATCCTAGGAAAGCTGCAGAAGTCTACTGAGGCGGCATATCAACGAAGTTTGCGGACATGAGCCCTGCAGAAAGGTCTGTCGACGAAGAGCAGATTTTTCGACAAGCAAGGCTCTGCAGGAAATGCTAGTGGCAGAAGAGCAGTTTCATTGAAATGGCAGAAGCACATTTCTGTCGAAGTAGCGGAACAACGGTTCTGTCGAAGTGGCAGAACAAGAGAGCTTTTTCTGTATATGGCTTCCACAATGACAGGTGGTCTTACAGAGACAACCTCGATAGAGTCGAGAGTGTACAAGACCCTCTGGCCATTCGCAGAGGAGAATGCGCTTCAGCAGGCGATCCTTTCGGCTGAGCCGAATCTCGCAAAAATTGCTCCAACAGGACCTCAAACAGATTGGTGTAAGGACCTATTCGCGCAAAATTTGGTAGAAGGGCGGCAGGGAGTCATCTCGGAACTTGAGTCAGTGAATGACCCTTTCGGCAGAAATTGAGGACTTCGTATTTCAGACAAAGGTGGCGTTCCAAATTCGCGAGAAATTCAGAACCGACCTGGACCGAAAAACGGCAAATCTACCTGTGACGTTGAGAAATTGAATACGTGATATGTTATGTGTGAAAACCAAAGAGTAGCGCGGAAGTGAATATCGAGATTCGAAATGGCAGAATTATCTGAGTTATCTGGGTGTCGATACAATGAATGACAAGACTAGATAAAGGAACACTCAGAGTAAGAAGTGTAAATAGAATGAGACTATATAGGGGTATATAGCTAGTGGGTTGTACTCTCTATGGCAAGATCCTATGTAGTCTACTAAACATACACAAATATGTTTGACACACCCCCTCGATCAGATAGGGGCAGAGCTGGTGAGAGACAAACAGCTCAGGGCGGCACTACTAGTCCAACCTCTGAGGCAGGGGTCTAAAGACCAGTCTAAAGAGTACAAACAATGCAAGAACAAGACTAGGGCGGCACTAATATTCCAGCCACAAGGCCAGTAAGGATAATATATAAAGGGTTATACACAATCAAGGTCCTAGCAAATGAGGTGCTACAGGAACGAGTCCAAGCAGTACGCAGTGCCGCTGATGATCTTTAGGCGCAAGCGCCTTCATAAAGATATCAACTGTGTTGGCACCTAAGGCCAAGTGTACTACGCGGGCCTGGCGACGCTGCTATAGCTCGCGCAAGAGGAAGTACCACAGCTGGATGTGCTTTGCTCTGCCCTCGAGTCTGGGCTCCTGACACAGGAGGATCATGGCCCTGTTTTCAGTGTACAGGACCAGGGCAGAGCTAGGCCGCTCACCAAAGTCTGTGAGCAAGAAAGTCAGCCAACGGAGCTCCTGTGCCGCCATGGCACCGGCGTAGATCTCAACATCACAGCTAGACAGGGCAACAGACGACGAGCAAGTGGACCTCCACGAGACAGCACCTGCACCAAGGCTAAAGCAGTAGCCCTGGGAGGACCTGAGAGTCTCGGCGTTGTCTGCCCATTAGCGTCTGTGTGCCCGGTAAGGACCACTGGTCTGTGTCCTCCCAGCACTAGCCCTATGCCCGATGTACTTGCTAGATAATGCAAAACCCTCTTAGCTGTTGACCAGTGCTGTGGTCGGTGTCTGCAGGAGGCCACAAAGCGGGCCAGAATGCTGAGAGGGTATGCGAGATCTGGACGAGTGCAAGTCATCAGGTACATGAGGCAACCCACCAGCTCTGCTTAAGGACCACTAGGCCCTACAGCCTCCTCCGGAACTGGAGCAGAGGGTCTGTAGTCTACTGGAAGAGGGGTGGGCTATGCGGAAGAGAACTGAAGGCCGAACCTCTGAAGAACCTGGCGCACCAAGTGTGACTATGTGAGAGTGATGGTGTGCGCTGCTCTGTCCCTGGAGATCTGCAGGCCAAGGTAGTGGCGCAGCTCTCCTAGGTCAGTGTAGGTGTGTCTCCTCAGCACCTCGGCCTTCACGAAGGCCAGCGCGTCTCTGTCTGCAGTAGCAAAGACTAGATTGTTTACGTAAACAAGGATGTAGAACAGAGTCTGGCCAGAATGGACGAAGAGCGAGGGGTCCGCAGACGACGAGAAGAACTGCAGGTCAACAAGTGTGGCACGCAGGGTGTCGTGCCACTAACGGGGCGCGTGGCGCAGGCCACAAACGGGGCGCCGGAGGAGCAATTCGGTACCAGGGGGAAAGGTACCGGAGAAGCCCTGGGGACGGCGCAGGTAGACCAGCTCGTGTAGACTGCCCTGGAGGAAAGATGTGGAGAAGTCGAGTGAGTGAAGCTCGTAGTCACGCGGTGCTATGTGTAGTAGTGCCCGTAGAGTAGTCATCTTTGGGGTCGGGGCGAAGGGCTGAAAGAAGTCAACCCCCTCACGCTGACTGAAGCCATGAGCAACGTAGCGCGCCTTGAAGACAAGCGGCTCTCCAGGAGGGCGCTTCACCTTGAAGAGCCATCCGCCATCGACTACGTTCACCCTAGGTGGGGGAACTACGTCGACGAAGGGAACGGTGCATCTCCAAGATACCATCTCCTGCTCCATGGCAGCTATCCATTGAGAGGCCCAGGGTCCCGAGGTGGCCTCAGCGTAGGTGCGAGGGGTCGGGATGTCAAGGGCGTCTGGGTCACCCTCAGGGACTAGCAGCATGGAACAGAGATGGGGAGCAGCCTCTGATAGGAAAGCAAGCTCGTACTGTTTTTCCTCTAGGACGTCACTGCCAAGGGCACGCACACCCCCGACGGACGGAGGGCACGCAGGGTCAGAGACCAGAGCGGTGGCGTAGTCAAGGCGGTGGGTAGCGGCAAAGTCAGCGACTTTAGTGACAAGAGCGTCAAGGCTCCAGAGAGGAACGGACGGGTCGGTAACGAGGGATGCAAGGACACGAGGAACAAGGGGACACGCAACACGGAGGAAGTCGGAAAACGGAGGCGGGGCCACAGCGAGCAACGACGGAGGAGGAGACAAGAGGAGCGGAGGAGCAAGAGACGCGTGAGGGCGAAGCAACATAGGGTGAGAACGCGGAACACGGGAGGTAGGACGAGCACGAGACGGGCAACGAGCCCAGACATGAGACGGAGGAGTCAGGTTAGGAGAGAGGGGAGGAGACACAAGAGGAGAATGAGGAGGGAAACGAGCCAGAGAAGAGTCCACTGGAGGAAACACAGGGCCGTAGACCGGCAGAGGAGGAGTCGGTGGCGACCGAGGAGGCACCGGCGGGCGAAGTCAGGAGATGGAAGGCCGAGGAGGCGAAGAGCGTACACCGGCGGCGGATGCTGTTCGACGCCAACACCAGAACCTCTAGCAGGACCACTGCTTCCTCCATGAAGCCCCATGCCAGCACCCCCAGAACGGGAACCTGCTCCAGTACTCACTCCGGCACGCTCCCCAGCACCCCCAGAACACACAATCCCCTGCGGCGCTGACGACGGCGGCTGCGGAGGTGGCTGTGGCTGTGACAACAACGGCGGCGATAGGGGAGGAGAGACCGGGGTAGGGACAGGCGGGGGAAGGGACTCTGCCGAGCTGCGAGAGTCAGCACACCCCTCGGCAGGGACAACCGACGGGAGGGGGGTGACGTGAGACAGACCAGACATGGCAGGGTTGGGAGGGGGAGGATCAGGGGCGACTGAGGGAAGAGGGGAAAGCAGGAACTAGGGGGGAGTGACCGGGGGACCACGATGGGGAAACCGGTGGTAAAAGGAGACGGACTCATCAAAGGTGACGTCGCGAGAGTGAAAGAAACGGTGAGACGGCGGGTGGTAGAAGTGCCAGTCAGACGAGTCGAGGGGGAAACGTAGAAAGACACAGGAGACGGTGCGGGGGGGAAGCTTGTTCATGCCAGAGGCACGAATGTGAGCAAGGCAACCCTTGACGTGGAACGCAAACGCGTCACCAAGAGACCCGGTCTAGAGAAGAGTCGGCAAAACCTGCGGCCGCTGAGGTTGCGGCCACAGGTTAAGCTGGTGGGCGGCGTAGCCAACGGCGAATGGCCACAGAAAATGGGGTGCATCGGCATGAATCATGGAGGTACGAGCCACCACCATGACTAAACCGATGTGTTGCTCAGCGACCTCATTCTGCTGCGGGGAGTCCGGCAGGGTGTACGTCTGGGTGAAGCCCTCCGCAAGACAGAAGCGACCAAGGCAGCCAGAGGCAAACTCGCCCACCACGGTCGGAGTGAAGACGCAACACAGGGAGATCTCTGTGCACACGCGTAGAGACAAGCTAGGGGATGAGAACGTCGGGCACGTCGGCCGTCCGCTCCAAGGGAAACACGGTGGTGTAGCGAGTGTAGTCGTCGACATGCACTAGGAAGTAACGCTCACGACGTGGCCCATGGATGGGGGCGGGGCCCTAGACGTCCATGTGCAAGGTCTGTAATGGTGCGGTGTTGTGGGGGAACGAGGAGCAGTGAGGGGCACGGCGGAGCCAGCCCACGACACAGGGGGTGCACGGAGGCACTTCCGAGGAGGGGAGCGCAGGGAACGACGCAGGGCGGGATGAGACATGTGACGGAGACGTGTGAGGGCGGGGTGACCTAGGCGGTGGTGCCACAGAAGCGAAGAGTGAGTAAGTGATCGACATGAGCGAGCCACAGCAATCTGGGTAGACGCTGCCACCTGGGAGGGCGTCCCAACCGGGGCAACATAGTGTCCAGCGATAACAAGCCAGATACCGGGTCCCGGGGGAACGTGGTGAGGGGGCCACCAGTGGCGGCCTCGGTACAAATAGCGTACCTCTCGTGACCAGGGAATGTAGTGGTGACACCAAGGTCCTAAAGACAGCCGACACCGACTAGATTTTGAGAGAACGAGGGGATGTGCAGGCCTGTAAGAGAGACCGAAGGAACTGCGGGACAGGGGAGAGTGGTGGAACTACAGGCGACTACCGGACCTGAGGAAGAGTTTGCAAGGGTAACGGCGACAGGGACGGCAAGCGGCACACGCATAGTGTGGTCCCAAAAGAAACACCGAGACGCGCCAGAGTCGAGAGTGAAGGAGAGCGCAGCAGTGGCAGCTGGGGGCGGAGTAGCTAGGGTGGAGCCGAGGCTCAACAAAGCAAAGGGTCCTACGCTTGACGCAGCAGGGGAGCCTAAACTAGGCACACTGGACAGACCTACACTGTGAGAGTACGTGTGAGAGTACGTGTGAGAGTACGACCCCGTTACACCAATTTCCCCTTTCCATATTTCCTTTCTATTTCATTCCTCTTTTTATCCTCATTCATTTGGTCTTTATCTCATCTCATATGGTTTCCTATTCCTCATTTTCCATTATCCTTTGGTTTATCCTCTTATTATAATTATATCACCGACTAGGCTCGGGATGTACTGGCACGCTATATCTAGCGTAATCCTGCCGTAATCCCTTAAAGCCAATAGCCTCGCGTGGCTATACGCATGGTGATTCTATTTCTAGAAGGGTCTATTCCCTTTGGATAGGATAAACCTGGTTACCTGATGTATCTTGGAAGTATAAAAGCACCTTGTATTGATAGACAGTGCAACATTGAGCAAACCTCTCCTCGGGACATTCGATCCTGTGACACTTGGTAATCAGAGCCAAGGTTTCAGGTCAACGCTTAACCGCTGGGCCCCCAGGAGCACGCGGAGGATGGAGTCGAAACTTCAATTCCTGTAAGTACAATGCACTTTCATTTAAGTTTCGACTAACCTCTCGCAGTTGCACCTGAGCGTCCGATCGTTCGACAGCCGACATCGACGACCGAGAATTGCTGCAGGAAACGAGTCAACCTGGGCGCCGAAAGCTATGGGATTGCAGAGAAGTAGCGGTTTTCTCTTGCAATGCTCCCAAGTTCAAGTTGCTGCGAAGGAGCAGATTTCGCACGCAACGACGACGCAGTGAACCCATCTCGTCAAGGCCAGCGAGACACTACTTCGTAACAGGAGCTGAACGATTCATCTTCATCAAGAATCTCAGCCATCCGAAGTGATTGATTGGAGCAGTCTCAACATCGACCTCACAAGGCGACACACCAATCATGCGTCGCAATTCCAGGTGTTAATGACCTGCGTGGAAGAAAATTCCGTGCATGTCACGATGCTTGACAGATTGAGGAGTAATTAACCTCTAATCCGGCAAGTACTCGTTCACTAGCGACCCTACGGCACATGCATTGGAGGCGATTCTACCAGAAGCCGAAGCGTTACAAGCATCAGCGTAACTTCGACGATGGAGGAGAACGCCAAGCAACACGAGGTGTCAACAAATGAGGGAGATGCGGACTACTATAACATGATCACGCGCTCTACCGACCGTACATCGGAGGCACGGATGAGCATACCAGGGATTGCTACCCGTGGATACATTGAGGGGAGAAGCAAATTTCTCTTCACACCCTCAAATGAAGCAATCACCGGCAGCAATGGAGCAACACATGTGTACTAATGTGCACGTGTTCCTGGTAGTTACGCCTGTTACACCCATCAGGAACACTCTACTGGGAAGAGGGAGTTGATGGATTCTCCTTCAACTGGTACGAGTTGAGAGAATTCTCTGCAGCAGCTGCCGCCGTCGCCGTCGTCGCAACCGCCGCCGCAGCAGAAGACTCGACACAACAGTCACAACCAAATCCTGATGGATGATTCTCCACTCAATGGAGATAACGCTGGATTATATTCCAGTATGATCGTAAAGTCCTGGTCAGGCACAACATTGATTTCCAGCTAGTGGGAAGGAGATACCACTATGCGAGGAAACAATATGGCAATGCCATACACCCTCAAGAGCGGAAGATATTTGCTCTTATGAGGATGGGAGGACCACGGTACTCTACCGGTATACAAGTCCTCATGGCCTATGGCTTTCCTTAAAGTCATAAAACCTGCGTCACAACCAATCCATCACCAGCACCAACTCCACGGAAGCAGATAGGCGTGGAATGGAGCGCCGACGCCACTCCGGATAGTGGACTCCGCGTATCTCCAACAACACCCCTGTTTGCCGAAATGGAGCAAACTTCAACACTGATGCTTGGTAGCTGAGACATCTTCTACATCAACGCTACTTGAAGGACAGTGACTGAATGAGACAACACATGATGGCACCAGAAGACCTATCCCAATATGTGCGCCCAGACACCGATGCCTACCGATGGCCTCCGTGCTAAAATGGAAGTGCATAAGGTCATACTGGATTGGCTGTCATCAATGCCCATTTGGAAGTGGGAAAGGATTACTTGGGAATACCCATAACATTCCCAGATGTCCTAACCCATCACCGTGGGATATCTACGCAGCAGAGATTCCTTGCTTGAGCAACCATCGAGGGAAACTACTTGGCGCCGATTCTGGAAGTTACCAGCTCCGCGTTTATGGTACCAACCCCTCGCATGGTTCTGAACACAAGGGATACGCTGAGCAGCACTTCGCATGCGCTGTTGTACTCAAGGCAGTGTGACTAGCAGACCGCGTGGTGGACATGGTTACTACTAGTGATTCTGCTCTCCATTCCGCAGCACTACGATGCCGAGTGGGTACGACTCGCGACAACAATACGGCATGGACCAGCATTCGACAGATGCTGCATGTATCTGATACAACGCTGCTACCGAAGCAGGACTATGACTCGACAGCCACAGTCCAACTGGCTTCCGATTTCATCGCCATCGTCCACCATCTTGTACATCGACCACACAAGCGCCCTCTTGGACATCCAACATCAGCACAAGCACTTGGCAACTCATCACTACCCTTCTCGAGACCATAATCTCGACATCAGCCAACTTCCATCCAAGCTTCAACCCTGCTTCTGCGGGACTATCCTCTTTGAAGCAAAGGTCACTTCATTCACCTTCCGCTTCCGCCATACCAGCCACTTGGAAGTTCCATTACACCTTCCATACAAGCTTCTTAAACCCTATCAAGATCAAACACGCTTTACAACGAATGCCAACCACCGCCGCCGCCCGTGTTCATCCACACCATGAGACAATTACGTGCGCGAACACCGTCGTTGTCAGAATGGCACTCTGGAGCTTCTTCTTTGCTGGAAGGATTTTGATCCTTCTGACGCTACGTCTCTGAACTCGACATGGGTAACACCCGTCGTCCTCTTCGCGACTACCTTGTCAAGCAAGGCGTTACTTCTACCACCCAGCTTTGAGGGGGGGAAGTGTGAGAGTACGTGTGAGAGTACGTATGAGAGTACGACCCCGTTACACCAATTTCCCCTTTCCATATTTCCTTTCTATTTCATTCCTCTTTTTATCCTCATTCATTTGGTCTTTATCTCATCTCATATGGTTTCCTATTCCTCATTTTCCATTATCCTTTGGTTTATCCTCTTATTATAATTATATCACCGACCAGGCTCGGGATGTACTGGCGCGCTATATCTAGCGTAATCCTGCCGTAATCCCTTAAAGCCAATAGCCTCGCGTGGCTATACGCATGGTGATTTTATTCCTAGAAGGGTCTATTCCCTTTGGATAGGATAAACCTGGTTACGTGATGTATCTTGGAAGTATAAAAGCACCTTGTATTGATTGATAGTGCAACATTGAGCAAACCTTTCCTCGGGACATTCGATCCTGTGACATACACTAGGAAACACGGGGTAATAGGAACCACTCACACTAGAGTCATCGACATACAGCACATACAATGCAGAGCTAATCTCATCCATGTCCATATCAAAGATCCTAACACCACGCGGGGCCGACTGTGCAGTAGAGGAGGTCCGACGCGGGGCCGAAGCGGAGACGAAACAGGTCGTCTAGGCGATTGAAATAGTGAGTGGGGCTATGACCGGTCTTACCGCGCACGAGGCCGCGGCGAGGACCAGTCTGGAGCTGGTACTAGCAGCGCCCGTCATTCGCACCACCACCCAACGATGAGCTATGTGCACGACCACCGCGAACACCACCACCACCACCATTAGCGCCAGCCCACTCAGGCGGGAGGCGGCCGACCCTCTGCTGGGACTGCTGCTGCTGCTGCTGCTGCGGCTGCTGCTGCTGCTACTGCGGCTGCTGCTGTTGCCGCTGGTCAAGCTATGGCGCCTGCTCCTGCTCCCGCTAGGGCTACGGCTCCGAGGCACTAGCCCCATCCCCCTCGTCGGTACTACCGCCAGCGGATGAACCACCTCCACCACCACCTCCACCCCCTCCTCCACCCCCGCCGCGCCCAGCCTTGGGGAAAGACGCGAGATCAGGGAAGAGCATGGGAAGGATCAGGCGGCCGGCAGAGGCAAAGGACGGGGTGGAATAACGCGCGACAACAGCCTCTAGGAACTCCTGCGCAGTCCTGACCGACTTAAAGCGGGGGCACGGTCCAGTGCGGTGCAGTGAGGTGGGGCGCGGTACAGTGCGGTGGGGCGTGGTGCAGTGTGGTGCTGAGTGGTGCAGCACAGTGGGGCGCAGTGCAGGACGGTGGAGAGGGCCGGTGAAGTGGGCGGGGACTGAGAAACATGGTGTCTGAGCAGCTAGGAGACGGGGCCGCGGGGCGGCTGGGCGGCGGAGCCGCGGGGCGGCTGGGCAACGGGGCCGCGGAGCTGTGGGGTGATGGGGCTGCGGTGTGGCTGGGCGACGGGGCCATGGAGCAGCGGGGTGACGGGGCCACGGGGCGGCTGGACGACGAGGCCGCGGGGCGGCTGGGCGACGGGGCCACGGGGCGGCTTGGCCACGGGGTGGCTAGGCCACGGGGCCGCTAGGCAACGGGGCGTCTAGGCCACGGTGCAGCTAGGCGACGGGGTGGCAGGGCGGCTACGCTAGGGGCAACGCGGATGCGGAGCCAGCAGAGTGGCTAGGCACTGGGTGACGGGGCCACGGGGCCACGGGCGGCTAGGCGCTAGGTGACGGGGCCGCTGGGCTAGCGGGGCGGTTAGGCGCTAGGGAACAGGGCCGCGGGGCCAGCAAGGCAACGGGGCAGCGAGGCCCTTGGGGCGGCTAGGCGCTAGGCGATGGGGCAGGCTAGGACCTAAGGCGGAAGCGCGGGTGGGGGGGGGGGATCTAACCTACTCATGATACCATCTCAGAGACGGAAGCGCGGGTGGGGGGGGGGGATCTAACCTACTCATGATACCATCTCAGAGTTAGAAGTGTAAATAGAATGAGAGTATACCGGGGTATATACACTGACGGAAAGTATTGTCCACATGTTTGTGACTTAGAGGAATTTTGCCATTTTAGGGGGTCATGGACATTAAGCCTTAATCTTCTGGTGTGCCTAGTGTATGTAGGTTGGGGTAAGGCTCTACGCCCATGCCTTACATCACACAAGTATAATGATGTTTACAACAAATACTAGAAAATAACAATCTTGGTACATGTGGACAATTATTGCCAGGCGCAAGCAGCAAGTTACATCAACCCCAAACTAGTACCTAATCCACCGCCCTTTCTCCTTGGACACCACCCTCACCCTCCTGGGCATGCTTTCCATCAGGTGGGTGCACACATCCGCCGGGATCTTCTCCATTCCTCCTGCACCCGCTCCCAAAGGTCCAGCATACCAGTGGGAGGCTTATAAGGCTTGGCCAGCTGCCTCTTGAGATGAGCCCATAAATGCTCCATTGGGTTGAGGTCGGGTGAGGAATACGACCACTCTAGCACCCCAAAATCTTGCTCTCTAAGCCACTCCTGTATGATACGAGACCTGTGCTTCGGGTCGTTGTCGTGCTGGAAGATAGTTTTTGAGGGTGTAAGCTCGTAAAGCTCAATCGTACTGTTGAGATCGTCCTGCAGTCTACTCAGCGAGAGCAGTCCGTCCATCCTACCATATGTTTTGCTCATGAAACCCGCTCCCTTTTACAACATGCAGTCGTAAATCATCAAGCAACCGCCCCCGTGTTTGACGGTCTGCTTGATTTGGTGTCTTTGGAGGGCAGTCCCTTCGTGAACGCAGGCGTATGAGAGTCCGTCGGATGCAAGACGACCGATCTTGGTCTCATCCGAACAGATCACTGGCTTCTAGTCGTCAACCGTCCAGTCTGCGTGGGCACGCGCCCATTCCAACCTATCGCGTATGTTTTTCCGAGAGTGTCGCGGCTTCTTGGGATGCTTGATTGCGACAAGTCCGCTCCCATTCAAAGCGTTACGCAATGTCTTAGGATGCAACGTGATGCCGTGCTGCTTCTCAACGATTTTTGCCACGTGAGCGGAGATTTCTGCCTCCTCGCTGGTAATCGACCGAACTATGCCGCGGCGAACTCTCTTTGTCACTAAGCGAGGGCGACCGGCTGAGGGCATCGTAGGACGCACGTCATCGCAGCTAGACTCTACAATCACCTTGATGGACCGAACTCTTCCATATGCCTAGCTGTTTAGCGATTCAACGATTGCTATACCCCCTCTGCAACAAGGGAATGATCTATGCGTAGAGCGCCTCATCTAACGGTTTCATGATGGCCTAATTGTCGCAGCGGTCTTAGCCTATCTCCTCACTACTCGATAGTCGCGAGGGCAAGTAAGAAGAAATAGCGAAGTTAGGAAATAGATCTACTACGCTGCTTGGCTTAAACTGTCCGGATGCACCCACGCGAACGAAATCTCGTCCTCGGTAAAAAATCGACCCCTATAAATCTGAAACCAGCATCCGTCACATACAGTACACTAATACTTTACATCCAACCCCGAAATTTGATTCGTAACTAAACAAAGAAGGCACCAAACCAGTACGAGAAATGTTTTAAGGCAATTATCCGGGCAATACTTTCCGCCAGTGTAGCTACTGGGTTGTACTCTCTATGCCAAGACCCTATGTAGTCTACTAAACATACACAAATATGTTTGACACGAACACCAGAGCGAATCTTAACCGCGTGATGCACAGGTTCAGAGAAAGCATCCGAGGACGCGGAGCGCTCCGGAATGACGCAGAATCGTTCGGTGTAGCACGTACGATGACGGAACTAGGGCCTAGTCCGGTGCCGTATATGTTCGGTGTACGCGCCAGCAGTGCGCCTCAGTAAGGAATTACTAATTCTTTACATGATGTACATTTTGTAACTGCGGAAATGTTTGTAACTTTTGACAGTTTCACACCTAAAGCTGTTAAAGCAACTAATTCTGAGTGGGTAAAAGCTATGTTCCTGCCCCTTTAATCTTCCGTAGAGAGGTAGCTTGTAGAGGGACCTCGCACATTAGGAGACATGAGTTGTCCAGTGCACAGACTTCTTTAGTCCAGTCAGTTTTGTCGTATGAGCTCCATGTATCTAACGCTGCAGGTGGCCATAGTGTTGTTAGTGGCATGGGCTAGCTAGGGTCATTAATGGTTAATATTCCTCCTTGCTGTAGTCCTAGAAACAGAACGCCTAAGCAAATTGTTGAGCTGTCAGAGGCGGCACTAAGTGCTTCAGTTCTGACGACGAAGTTTTGGTGAGATGATGGCGAAGATGGAGGCGGTGTCCCTTGAGCGCACCCAACTGAAGGAAGAAAACGCGAGCCTTCACCAGGCTTGTGGTGAAACGCTTCAGGGATCGCCAGTTACAGTGGACGAAGACCGTGCGAGTGCGCACCAAGCTGTCGACGTCAGCAGTGCATGACGACAACACGAGCGAGTGGTAGGCAGTTGTGAAGACTAAGCCAGCAATGCCCCCACCGTTCAACCCATCGAAAAACATATGACGCTGAGTGCCTGACTGTTCGCCATGGAACTGTTATTCAATGATGTTGACGTCAACGACAGCGAGACAAGCATCAAGTTGGCGGTGGCTTAGGTCAGCTTCAACAGTAACCTTGTTTGGTGTGGCCGAGAGCCTTACCTAGCAATAGTGGGGTGCACTACTTCACAAACGATTTGAGCATGTATCCGCATGCGACTACACTTGTGCGAAGCTGTGCGGATGGCGTCAATTGGGATCTGTTAAAGAATACTCGTCATCGTTCCTCACCATCTACGACAAAATCGATGACCTATGCACAACAAAGAAGATGAGCAGGTGCATAATAGGAATGAAACCGGAGGTGCAGCGAGAAACTCGCATGCGCTGCCCAATGACATTCATGGAGTTGCAGCGGGTCACATAGGCGTGAGACAAAAACATCGTAATTCCGAGAGAAATTTTCCTGGAGGGAAGCCGTTTTCAAGGGCAGAACAACTACCCATCCATCAATGGCGTGGCAGCTCCGACAGATAATAGATTTAGTGGTAGGAGTTTTTGTTGTAATCAGCCAGGTCACATTATAAAGGACTGTCCGAAGTTGCAGAGATCGGGAGCAAATGACGGAAGGAAGCCAGGAAATGGACAAAGTTAGTAGCAGTTGGCCCACATAGTGACAAGGCTTCATCGCCCAAATATCACCATTCCCACCGAATAGTAGTGCCAATTTATGCGATCGACCATACCTAATTAAAGGGGAGTGAACCTGTTGACTGCCCAGTGCTGGTGGAAGGGCAAGATGATACCACTTGACTAAAGGTATTTTAGGATGGTGAAGCATCACACTGTCTGTTCGATGTGACAAGAGCGAAGAAATTGCAACTGCAAATGGAGCGGTACCATGCCTCGGGCAATTACATGCCCGAGGTTGACGCGCGGTTTGTCGACGGCACGCCACTTGCAATTCGGGAGCGGGTGAAACACGTTCTCATTGATTGCGACAACCAAGTTAGCTTCGCCATGTAGATGCTAGCGACTACTTTGGACAGCTGCGATGTGCAATTGGCTTCGCACATACACTCCAAGCATCGATTGGAGGAATGGCAAACTTCGCCTGAAATGGGGTGGCGAGTGACGACGGCTGCCGAAGTGGAAACCACCCAATCCCAGTCAACAATTGTAAACCAAGAGATGATGAAGCGTGTGATGGCGTAAGGTGTAGACATCTACGACATCTGATGGATCACATTTATGTCTTCAGTGGAGCAGATTGACCTCGAGAAGCTGTGTGCTGCTGAATCTGACGAAGATCATGCACAAGTATGAGAAGTTTTTTCCTGGTGACCTACCGCCTGGCCTACCACCCGAAGCACCACACCATCATACTATCAAGCTAGCATCTAGAGCACAACCGATCGTCCGATCTCAGTGGAGATTGAGTCAGCCAGAACTATAGGAGCTGCGTACCCAACTAGTTTATTTCCGGGAGAAGAAATTCATCCGCCCATCCACGTCACCCTACGCCGCTCCGATTCTCTTCACCCCAAACAAGGACGGATGGCTATAGATGTGTACCGATTATCACGCGCTCAACAACATAAACGGGCCGACCCTGACCGCCCGTAGGAACTGGTTATGGACGCCAGGGACATCGTTGTTGGTGTCTGTTACAAGTTTTTGGCAAAGTTCTTCAACCAATCACCTACGACTAGCGAAGACTCCAAGGCACTGAATGGAATTACCCGGTTCACGACAAGGAGATGCTCGCTATAGTCAATGCCTTCAAGACCTGGCACTGCTACCGATCGGGTGCCGACGTTATTGTCCGAACAGACCATAAGTCCCTACAGTTCCTCCGAGCCCAACCGACCCTCAATCCACATCAGATTTGTTGGCTTGAATACCTCGAGTCCAACTTCCACTATCGCCTCACCTACAAGGAGGGGGCAAATAATATTCCCGACCCCCTTTCCCTCCCTACTGCCCATATAGTTGCCGTACTATTGCCCAAGCTAATCCTATACTTACTTGACTACCACTGCGATGCTATAGACCCATTCTTCACCTCTAATAGCCACCATGCTCTAACTACCCGACGAGGGCATTATTACCTAAAATACGGTACTGACCGATTTTGGGTTCCCTCTTGCCGCATATTCCAGGAGCTACTAATACAGGAAAAAAACGACGTGAACAGATATGGACATTTCAGAATTGATAAAACCTTGAAAATGCTCCAATGTCATTATTAGTGGCCGAATGCGAGCCATGATGTACAGCAATACGTGGCCTCACGTCCCACCTGCCAGCTCATGAAATCCTCTCGCCAATGACCAGCTGGACAACTGCAACCGTTAGCACTACCCACCAAGCCCTGGACAGACGTGTCCATGGAATTCGTGACAGGACTGCCAGCCAGGGCATACAACATTGTGTTGTACTCATGCTCGTTGACCGACTCACAAAAATGGCTCATTTCGCACCATGCCGAACGTCGATCTAAGTCGAGCAAACTGCCAAGCTATTCATCTCGGTAGTCATTCACCTGCACGGAATCCTAGAGGCGATCGTGAGCGATGGTAACCCCCAATTTACGTCTAACTTATGGAAAAAAAATGTGGGAACAGTACGACACACGTTTCCAAAATTTTAACGGCTTACCACCCACAGACTGACGGTCAGACTAAACGGACAAATCAGACCATGGTGCAGTTGAGACGGACAACCTGTACCAACCCGACTCAATGGGAAGATTCGCTCCCTTTGATCGAGTTCGTGCATAATAACGCCCCTTCCTCCACGACTGCCCAATCCCCGTTCTACCTGATTTCTGGCCTAAACCTTACGACTCCCACTACGTCCTTACTTAGAAGCAGCGCCAGCCGCCATGCGCCCCAACCAAAGCTCACATGCTGACAAGAAGAACTGGCTCATCAAAGAAATATGGCAGCCGCATGCAAAGTAATAGCAAGAGATACAAGATATGCAGGGGACGATCACACACCTGCATACGACGGCTATAAGAGGCAAAGATGGACCGAGCGAACAGTCACCATCCACCACCAAAATTTTTAATCAATAACCGCCACCGAAGCTTGCCGCATAAAATGCCAGAGAAAACACCAACAGCAGCAGCAAGATGGCACAAGGGGGAATCGAGGTGGAAATTCTGATGCCCACTGACAGCCAAAGCCAGGCAGCACACGAACATCACGTCAATGCTGGCGCCCGCGACTTACCTTTTGCCTCGACCCTCGATTTGGTTTTAGTGCGCGTTGATGCTGTAGCGGCCGCCAAATTTCAAACTGGTGACCCGAGTATTGTCCATCATTCGTGCATGGATACGGCATATGAACGCATTCTATCAAGTGTGTCACAAGCGGAACAACGAGGCAAAAATAACATATGCCATTCCACTGCTGCAAGGCGTTGCTAGCACCTGGTGGAACCAACCTACTGGTCAACCCCGTGCAACCGACGGAAATGAGACGAAGCTTGGACGCGGAGTCAGGAGGGGAGGAAGCCCTCAAATGGACCCCGCATTGCACGTGGGATATGTGGAGCGAGGCTCCCAGGGCACGATTCGACGGTGTCGACAAGCAAGAAGTTGTCCGTGAGAAACTACGCACTTGGCGACAGCTAGGATCGGTCGAGTCGTATACGCCCAATCTTTTTCACTGAGCAACAAGGGGGACTTCATGCAGATCATTGAAAAAAAATGGTCGCTGTTTGGGAGGACAAAAGCCAAAGATCACACAGAAAATTACAATGCGCAAGATCCTCGATTTTGACAAATTCTCGTCACAGCTGAACGATTCAACCATTATCACACATTGAACGCGAGGACCGTATGGCCAAGCCAAGGTACGCACCGTGAATGCACAAACATCAGCCGAAGTAGCTTTTTGCGGGGTTTGTTTCCAGTGTAATCGGCATGGTTATCGTAAGTCCAAATGCCCCAAGCTGGCGAAGAAGCAAGGCAAGGAGAAAAAGGGCAAGCAACAGCAGCAGGTAAACAAGAATGATCAGTAGTAGATGGGCAACCTGCTAATGGGGTGCCTGGATAAGTGGACTCACGCCGTCGACCCGACCATATAAGGGGGGTAAATCAACGGATGTCGTAATAATATTAATAGCCAAAGTGCACGGAACAACGTTAGAGGTTTCCATTGATTGCGGGGCCATCCACTGCCTAGTCAACATCGAACCTGCTAAAAAAATGCAACTGATACTGGGGTGGTGTTTACTTAACATCGACCCATGCTTAGTGGTTGGCACCCCACTCACCATTGAAGGAAAAGAGGCCTTAGATTAAAAATATGGAGGGGACTTCTATCCAAGCACGGCTTAATGGTTGCTATTCCTGACGGCATGGATTTGCTCCCGGAACATGATTGGCTTGCGAGGTTCAACCCGCGCATCAATTGGTCACGTATCGGTTATAGTGTCTGCTATAATAGAGAATACCACACTACTGAAGTGGCAGCAGCCAAGTGCCAGTACTGTGCAAGTCAAAGCCCATCACCATTAAGGGAGCAGCCAAGTTCGGCGCGTAGGTGTTTGCACTGGCGCTGCGCAAATAGGACAAAACAGTCGAAACTCATTACACCGACAAGCTGTTATTGTCACAACCCGAAGGCCTACATCAAGTGACCCAACAATTCCCGAAGACCTTCCCCGATAACCTTCCGAATGGGTTACTGTTGGTGCAACCCTATGGCTTGCACTCGGCTTGTCGTCCTTGTTCGTGTGTGCGCTTGCACGGCATGGAATGACTTGTGAGTCTATGGCATTGCTATCTGGTGATTTTAAGTATGCTTGAATGGTGTATCAACATGTGGTTTGCGTTTGTGAGAGTACGACCCCGTTATACTACTTGACTTCTCCTTATTTCCTTCCTCTTTCATTTCTCTTTTTATCCCATCTCATTTGGTTTCCTATTCTCCATTCTCCATTATCCATAAGTTCATCTTGATATTCTAATTATGTCACCGACCAGGCTTGGGATGTACTGGCGCGCTATATCTAGCGTAATTCTGCCGTAATCCCTTAAAGCCAATAGCCTCGCGTGGCTATACGCAGGGTGATTCTATCTTCTAGAAGGGTCTATTCCCTTTGGATAGGATAAACCTGGTTACCTGATGTACTCTGGAAGTATAAAAGCGCCTTGCACTGATCGATAGTGCAATCTTTCCTTGAGTCATTCGATCATGTGACAGCTTTGGTCAAGTCGTTGGCGAGTTTTCACTACTCGCATGTCAAGTCGTCGTTTGCATGTCGCATGTGTTTTTTTCTATTTTGTCGAGTGTGAAGTGTCCATGGCATTGCAGGTGTGCGCAGCAAGCCCTTATTAATTCAAGAAGAAATTATCTTGCAGAACCAAGACCAAGAGCTCAAGAATTCAAGCCCAAGGGAAATGGATAAATATTAAAATAGTGAAAATAGTAATGCTACTTCATGCAGTGTTACATTTCACTTGGTGCAGCCCCTTGTTGGGTTTGTTTCGAGTCCCTTAGTGGTTGGGGACTTCGTGGTGGTGTACCACCAACCTGGACCTCGGCTCTTGGGGCTTGTAGAGGCTGAGAACCATCTCAATCTCCATTCTCCTTGCTAAGTTTGTACTTCTAAGACAATAGTGGCTGCTCTACCTCCTGCCAGTCAAACTGCCATAGCATCGTCAAATCTTCATGGAATTTCCTTATTCAACTTGCTGCTGATAAGCGAGAGCAAATTGCTCGAGATCCAACTTACAAATTGCAGTTTGAGTTTTATCTCAGATTGGTATCAATATTTGAAGCGGTCTGATGGAAATCCGACTGTGCACTCTATCTCTCATTTTTGGCACATCTGAGCTTATTGTGTTTATAACAGTATTGGCCCCAAACGAATCGACAGCCCTGCTCTCCACTCTTCACATCTGCAGCACTTCTCCGCAATCGCTGCCTCACTCCACTATACTCCAATCCCACTGATGCCGTAGCACTCACATAGCGAACCAACCTCTTGGCCACTTCCAGCAGCTCATGACTAGGGCGTAAAACCACGCTAGCTAGCCGTGATGTAGCAAATGCAATATCAGGCCGTGAATGATTTGCAGCATAGATCAGCGACCCAACCATCGAATGAAACAGCTTCTTGTCACTCTCACCCACTAACTCCTCATCAGCACATGGCTCCACAGTAAACCCCAAAGGTAGTGGTGTTTCTCGCTTTCCCCCATCTTACAGCCCATATTTCTCAGCCAGCCCCTCACAGTACTTCCTCTGGTGCAACTTCAGCACACCCCTCTCTATATCTCTCTCCACATGCATCCCCAAGTAGTACTTCACCTCACCCATCTTGGAGTTCTTGAACTGCATCTCCAGCACCTGCTATTCGCTATCCAGCACAGCAGTTGATGCAGAGAAGAGAAGGATATCATCCACATACACCAAGAGGATGAGGATTTCATCCTTCTCCTGCAGCAGGAACAGGCTGGGGTCACACTCACTCTTCTTGAAAACCCCAGCCAGCAGCGCCTCCTCCAACTTGTGATACCATGCACGAGGCGCTTGCTTAAGGCCATAGATGGCCTTCTTCAGCTTGCAGACCCTGCCGCTCCCATCATCCAACCCCTCTGGCTGCTCCATGTACACCTCCTCCAGAATGATCCCATTCTGAAAGGCAGTCACAATGTCCTTCTGCCGAAATTTCCATCCCAGGAGTGCAGCTATCGCCAACAGCACCCTTTGTGTTGTTCCTTTCCCCACTGGAGCAAACACCTCATCATAGTCCTTTCCCTTTGTCTGCTGAAACCCCCTTGCCACAAGCCTAGACTTGTAGCGGGTCAGCTCCCCTTCAGGTCCATACTTGAAAGTGATTGCCTTCTTCCCAGGAGGCAAGTCACATAGATCCCATGTCTCGTTCTCAATCAAGGACCCGAACTCTTCATCCTCACTCGCCTTCCACTTCTCCCTATGTGGTCCATTCAAGGCCTCTTCTCGAGTCTTTGGCTCAGGGATTGGTGCCCAGTATCATTGAGCGATCTCATCTTCCTGAATCTGCTCAACCACACTCCCAGCTTGCACCACATTCGGCTTGCCTCTTCCCCCATAGGCCAGCCTCACTGGAGAGCGCACATCCCTCCTAGGATGCTCAGGTGGGTGTAGAACTCGATGTGGAGACTCATGCTGCTGCTGCTGGTATTCCACCTCAGCTGCTCCCCCTTCCTCAGTCACCCCAGACATTTCCTCCTCAGATACTGCAACCTCTACCTGTCTTGAAGGCCTCTGCACCTCATTTGCATCCACAATGAGCGGTGTAGATGGAAGCTTCTGTTGCTGCTGCTTCCATTCCTTGTAGTACAGGGACTCAAGAAACTTCACATCCCTTGACACTGTTAACTTCTGGGTGGTCAAGTCACATAGCAGCCACCCCTTGTGATCCTTTGCAATCCCCAAGCGCACACCCCATCTTCTAGAAGCCTCCAACTTCCCCATTTTCTCTTTAGGCACATGAAACACCACCATGCACCCAAATGCCCTCAGCATATTCACAGCTGGAGCACTCCCATACCACTTGGTATCTGGGATCCACTCCTTGTTTCCAACTGTAGCCAGCACCCTGTTCTTCACAAGGGCGACCTGCCTCAGCGCAGACACCCAAAACGGATCAGGCAGCCCTGCATGCCCAAGGAGAGCGCGTGCCCCCTCCTGTAGGGTCCTGTTGCACCTCTCAGCCACGCCGTTTTGTTGCGCGTTGTAGGGCACTGTCAGTTGATACTGGATCCCCTTCCTATTCAACTCCCCCTCAAAATCAGCTCCAATGAACTCCCCACCATTGTCACTGCGGATCACCTTCACCTTGTGTCTGCATTCCCTCTGAGCTCTAGGCATCCACTCCTTAAGGACAGCCGCTGCCACCCCCCCCCTTGCTCTTCAAAGGGTAAACCCACACTGCCCAAGTGTGGTCATCCACAATTGTCAAGAAATAGCGGCTACCTGATAGGGAAGGGGCTCTTGTGGGCCCCACTACATCCATGTGCACAAGTGCAAGTGGGGTCTTGGCTGGTCCTGTTGCACTGTTGAAGGGGAACTTGGAGAACTTGGTCTCCAAGCATATAGGGCAGCTCCCAATCTCCTTCACTCTCCCCTTCACCTCCAAGCCCTTCAGGCTCCCGTCCTTCACCAATTTTTGCAGCATAGGGAAGTTCACATGACCCAGCCTCTCATGCCACGTCTCCCAATCAGCCTCACCACTCCTAGATGAAGCATTGGCCCTTGCCGCACTCGCATCCACACCAGCAATCACCTCACTATGAGTCTGCTACTGCTGCACTTTCTTAACTGCATCCAGGACCCTATCAGTTGGTGCAATTGCATCTCCTCCTGCTGTTGCCTTTGCCGCTGCTGCCGTTGCTGCTGTTGGAGTCTTCCCATTCCAAGGGATGATGGGCAACTGCCACAGGTCCTTGATGCAGCTGGTCTCCCCCTCCATACTCCATAGCACCTTCTTCCCGAGCTTAGCACGACAGCTGGTTGGTCCAAAGGTCACTACGGCCTTACTCTTCTACAGTCGCCGCACAGAGAGAAGGTTAGCGGACAAACCTTCAACCAGCAGAACATTCCCAAGCCCCACAAGTTCTCCATTAGCTCCCTTAACCTTGGCATTCCCAACACCATCACAGGGAGCAAAGCACCTGACGCTGTTGCCACATACTTAATCTTACCGAGGGGTTTTACCTCATCAAGCAGATTTGCCCGTGGGGTCATGTGACTGGTGCAACCTGAATCAATCACCTAGTGCATGAGAGGGTGCATCACAACCTTTCCCACAAATCCCACATCACCCTCATGCCCATGCACATCCTCAACCATGAGAAATAACCCAGGAGAGGCATTACCTCGTGCACCTTCACCTTGTGCACCTGAGCCTTGCACATCGCCACCTTGTGCGCGTTCACCACTGGGCGGCTTCATGCCTGGAGGTGCCCATCCCTCCGGCCTGCTGAAGCACTTGAACCAAGGATGCCCGACCTTCTTGCGGTACCAGCAGGTGCCCTCCATTCTGGTACTCCCCCTGCCACTAGAGCTGCCATGCCCCTCATTATAGTCACATCGGCCTCTGCCTCTGCCAAAGCTCCTCCCACGGCCTTGGCCTCTCCAACCTCCTCTTCCTCTGCCGCGCCCTACAGCTCCATACCCCTCAGCAGTCCTAGTGGAAGCACCACCTCCCACATGGCGTCTGCGAAAGTCCTCCAGGCAGGACAGCAGGGAGGGAGAGAGGCAGGTCAGCATGGAGGGAGATAGGCAGGACAGCATGGAGGGAGAGAGGCAGGACAGCATGGAGGGAGAGAGGCAGGACAGCATGGAGGGAGAGAGGTAGGACAGCAGGGAGGGAGAGAGGCAGGACAGCAGGGAGGGAGAGAGGCAGGACAGCATGGAGGGAGAGAGGCAGGACAGCAGGGAGGGAGAGAGGCAAGACAGCAGGGAGGGATAGAGGCAGGACAGCATGGACCAGGGGGGCGTGGGGCGGTGAGCGTGTGGTTTGGCTGATGGCCAGAGGGTGAGCAAGGAGCAAGAATGCGACGATGGCCTGGCCCTGGTGTTCGGCTTTCCCACTGCTATGTGGCTCAAAGACCTAATAGGAAGCTACAATCAGGATTCATTTCCTTGGATCACTGCCGATACTTATCAGACTAAGGCCAAATGTGGATGAGCAGTAGACTGGGGCGTTAGAATAAGTTACATGCTTTAGGGGGCCTATGGCTGTAGCTACGAGGATCTATGTGGTGGCTTGGCTAGGATCTATATGCATACACGTAGAAGTCAATGGTTATAACAAGCTAAGAGCAGTCAGATGCCTACTGGTTGTTCATTCATTGTCCGACCTGCTTTGAAAAGCTTGGAAACGGCAAGCAACCTTACAGCCAATAACTCTGGTGTTCTCGCAAATTTAACTGCAGGTTGACTAAGTTCCCCCATGTGACCGGGTGCGCCATGTCTATTCCCTCCTTCCTCGTGGGCCGTGGGTTACCTGTAAACTTTGGGACAACAGGGGTTTGGTGGAATGAAGACAAAGGGGGACAAAGTTACCTCACGAGCCACCTCCTCTCCTTCCCCCAATGGCGGGGACCCGCTCCCTCCCTGCACCCTGGTCTCTCCCTCCCTGCACCCTGGTCTCTCCCTCCCTGCACCCTGGTCTCTCCCTCCCTGCACCCTGGTCTCTCCCTCCCTGCACCCTGGTCTCTCCCTCCCTGCAACCTGGTCTCTCCCTCCCTGCACCCTGGTCTCTCCCTCCCTGCACCCTGGTCTCTCCCTCCCTGCACCCTGGTTTCTCCCTCCCTGCACCCTGGTCTCTCCCTCCCTGCACCCTGGTCTCTCCCTCCCTGCACCCTGGTCTCTCCCTCCCTGCACCCTGATCTCTCCCTCCCTGCACTCTTCTCTCTCTCCCTCCCAGCACTCTTCTCTCTCTCCCTCTCTGCACTCTTCTCTCTCTCCCTCTTTGCACTCCCTCCCTGCTCTCATGCCTCACTCCCTCCCTGCTCTCATGCCTCACTCCCTCCCTCCTCTCATGCCTCACTCCCTCCCTTCTCTCATGCCTCACTCCCTCCCTGCTCTCATGCCTCACTCCCTCCCTGCTCTCATGCCTCACTCCCTCCCTGCTCTCCCGTGTTTTTCTGCCGTTCCCCCTCCCCTGCTCTCACGCATCTCACCCTTCTCTGATCGCCCTCCACGCCCACCTCCCCTGCCCTCCCTCCTATCCCCCTCCCCTGCTCTCCCTCCTCCCCCCATCCCTTGCTCTCCCTCCTCTCGCCCTACTGTGCTCTTACTCCACTACCCCTCCCTGCTCCAACCCCTCACTCTCCCCGCACTCTCACGCCTCTCTCCCTCCCCTTCTCTCACTCCGCTCTCCTTCCCTAACGCCCTTGCCTCACTCCCGGCCCTTCTCCTGGCGCGCCTCTCCTTCCCTTACGCGCTCGCCTCTCTTCCTCCCCGCTCTATCGCCTCGCGTCCTCCCCGCTCTCTCGCCTCTCTTCCTCCCCGCTCTCTTGCCTATCTTCCTCCCCACTCTCTCGCCTCTCTTCCTCCCCGTTCTATCGCCTCTCTTCCTCCCCGCTCTCTCCTCTCTTCCCGCTCTATCGCCTCTCTTCCTCCCCGCGCTCTTGCCTATCTTCCTCCCCGCTCTCTCGCCTCTCTTCCTCCCCGCTCTCTCGCCTCCCTTCCTCCCCGCTCTCTCGCCTCTCTTCCTCCCCGCTCCCTCACCTCTCGTTCTCCCCGCTCTCTCGCCTCTCTTCCTCCCCGCTCTCTCGCCTCTCTTCCTCCCCGCTCTCTCGCCTCTCTTCCTCCCCGCTCTCTCGCCTCTCTTCCTCCCCGCTCTCTCGCCTCTCTTCCTCCCTGCTCTCTCGCCTCTCGTCCTCCCTGCTCTATCGCCTCACTCCCTTCCTGCTCGTGTAGCCTTGGATGCATCGTGCGACGGCGTGACCGCGGGCGGGTGGCCGATGCGAGCGCAGCTGGTCGCGCGGGCTGCGCGAAGCAGGAAGCAGCGGGAAGAGGCTCCCGATTCACAGCCAACCACATCCGACGGCGGCGGAGAGCGGGTAACGGGCAGCTGCCGCGAGCTTGGGGCAGAGTGCGTGGGATGCGGGAATGACGAACGCGTGGGGTCCCTCGGGGATTAAGGCAGCGGTGGGCATTTGGGAGCAGGATGATGCGCGCATTGAGGTGGCTATGAGAGTGAAGCTGAGTCCCCAGCATTAGAAGGCTGGACCGACGCGATCGCTGGAAACAGGGCTATCCTAGATCGGCTTGCGAACTGCGCTAGGAAATTCAACGACATAGCTCCGTTTTGTGAATAAAATGGTTTTCTACCAGTCCCAAATTACAACCAACGCTTCATCCCCTTGCCCATACCTCCTCTGCTCGGAGTTTGCGCTGGGTTCGCGAAAAGCGTATTTTCACATCGTCCAATCACACGCCTCCCTCTTCCATGCTCGCCCCCTTTGTTCACTGTCCCCAATTTGTACAGGGTAACAGCCCAGGCCGCTTCTGTAACAGAAATTCCCATTTCCTTACTGGGCTCGACTACAGCGCGTACGCCCTCGAATCTCGGAAGTCCAGGCTCGGCCAACTACATCAGCCCTGAACCATCTCGCGAACCCAAACCTCGACGCGCAGCCTTCCCATGGCTTTCGCCAAACGGACCGCCCCAACCTGTTCGCGTGGTTCTCGGCTTGCTCTGCTCGTGCCTACACATGCCTAAGCCCTTGTTTGTACAGTATCGACACGCTTGAATCACGACTCCTTTATTACACTACCTGTTTTTACTCTTATCAATTCATAACAGCTGGTATAACAGCTCCGTTCCTGCCCGCTTAGTCTTCCGTAGAGTAGTCCATCCATATCGGGAGAGGACCCGACAGAATAGTGGGTTGGCCAGCGGTTGGTAGGCGAGCTCATTAAAGCTCCTACAACTAACAGCGTGTGCACCCTCAGATCTGTCATGTAAAATTTCCAGCGTGTCTGCCACGCCGGAAACCTCTGCCCGTCGTAGTGTTAGGAATGCGAATCAGGAGGAGTTTGAAGAGTTGCAAGCCAGGGTGGCTACAGTGACGACACTGCAGGCCCAGCTTCAACAACTCGCGGATAAGTTCGAGTCGCTGGGAAGCGAAGTTCAGATGCTGCACACCGAAAACTAGTCGCTTCGCCAGATGCGGGGTGAATCGCATCAGGGGCGGCCTGTTACCTGAGACGAATATGCTGCGAGCGAAGCGAGGGCGTCGGCGACACCTGAAGCAATTGAAGAATTCCACCGCGAGCCGCGGGCGGCCATTAGAATCAAACCACCAATGCCTCCACCGTTCAACCCGACAGGACAACAACAGTGAGCAGGTGGCTGTTCGCCATGGAAATTTTCTTCACGGCAGCAAGTATTAATGACAATGCATTACGTTTCAACTTGGTTGTGTCGCTGCTGAGGGGACCGGCACTCGACTGGTGGCGCATGCATCTTGACGAGGGAGGAGCCCCGGCAGGGAATCAACATGCGGTAGATGGGGAGCTGAGTTCATCAACGCGGAACCAATTTTTGGGTCGGCCACGATACGCACGTGGAAAGCGTGGGGCGAAGCATTGAAGGGCAGATTTGAGCACATATCCATGCGCGAAAATGCCCGCACAAAGCTTCGGATGTGGAGACAGTTGAGCTCTGTCCGAGAATACACGGCATCGTTTCTGGCAATCTGGGACTAAATCGGAGGGCACGTGCGAGTGACATGCGGCGAACATTTCAGTTTCACGACAAAGATGCTACGACGGTTACGACATGCTGCAGGCGGACGCAATTGGCTGACGCTGGTGGCCCCGCGGCACCGTTCTCACCGCTTGTGTCCGCCCCAGAGTCTCCTCCTCCGCCGTTGCCGCAGCAACAGCCGTCGCAGCTGTCACCGCCGTCGCAGCTGCAGCAGCAATCGCAGTCGCCGTCGCCACAATAACAGCTGCCGCAGGGGTCCTCCAGCTCTGGGGGTTCGAGCGTTGAGCAGGGTGGTAGTCCTGGGGTTACTATCGTAGCCGATCCCGGTGGTCCTGGGTGTGGCACCAGTGCTCGGGAGGGTACTCGTTCTGGGGGTGCTATTCCTGGGGGTGGTAGTCCTGGGGGTGGAATCAGTGCTGGAGGGGGTTCTCGTCCAGAGGGTGTTGGTGTGGAGAGTCCTGGAGGTAGTCGTTGTGCAGCTGGAGGTTCTGGTGTCAGCTTGGAGCAGCAGCTGCAGCAGCAGTCGCCGCCGATGTCCACCCTTCGCCTCCTCAGTCTTCCCTCCCCTGACCACCCACCAGTGCTTCCCCTTCAGCCGCCTCCCCTGCCTGTCTACGGCCCTGTATTTCCGCTGCTGGACTAGTCTCCAGCTCGATTCCCCCCTCGTTCTCCTCCTCTGTCTCCTCCTATGTCTCGTGACCCCACGCCTCCGTTCGAATTCTGGTCTCACCGTCCCTCTCCTGCCCGTCCTGTCTCTCCTGTTCAGCGCTCTCACCCTATGTTGCTCCGTTCCCACGCGTCTCGCCCTCCGCTCCTCCCGTCGCCTCCTCCGTCCTCGCTTGTTGTCGCTCCGCCTCCTCTATCTGACTTCCTTCCTGCCGCTAGTCCTCTCATTCCTCGGATCCTTGCCTCCCTCGTTACCGACCCGTCTGTTCCTGTCTCCAGTCTTGACGCTCTTGTCATTGCTGTCGCTGACTTTGCCTCTACCTGCCGCCTTGACTACGCCACCGCTCTGGTCTCTGACTCTTTCTGTCCTCCGTCCATTGGGGGTGCGTCTGACCTTGGCAGTGACGTCCTAGAGGACAGGCAGTTCGAGCTTGCTTTCCTGTCCGAGGCTGCTCCCCATCTCTGCTCTATGCTGTTAGTCCCTGAGGGTGACCCTGACACCTTTGACATGCCAACCCCTCGCACTTACGCTGAGGTGACCTCGGGACCCTGGGCCTCTCAGTGGATAGCTACCATGGAGCAAGAGCTGGCATCTTGGAGATCCACCGGCACCTACGTCGACGCAGCTCCCCCACATGGGGTGAACGTAGTCGATGGCCAATGGCTCTTCAAGGTGAAGCGCCCCACTGGGGAGCCGCCTATCTTCAAGGCGCGCTATGTGGCTAGAGGCTTCAGTCAGCATGAGGGGGTGGACTTCTTTCAGACCTTCGCCTCGACCCCGAAGATGACTACTCTTCGAGCGCTGCTATACGTAGCAGCACAGCGTGACTACGAGTTACACTCCCTCGACTTCTCCACTGTGTTTCTTTAGGGCAGCCTATACGAGCAGTTCTAATTGCGCCATCCTCAAGGCTTTACTGGTACCTTTCCTCCTAGGACCCAGTGGCTCCTTTGGCGCCCAGTCTACGGCCTGCGACAGGCGCCCCGTGAGTGGCATGACACCTGCAATTCTTTTTGTCCTCTGCAGACCCCTCGCTCCTCGTTTGTGCTAGCCAGACTATGTTTTACATCCTTGTCTACGTACACGACCTGGTCTTCGCTACTGCAGACAGAGATGCACTGACCTCCGTGAAGGTCGAGCTGCTGAGGAGACACACCTGCACTGACCTAGGAGAGCTGCGCCGCTACCTTGGCCTTGGTTTGCTCCTGTCTTGTTTGTACTCTTGCTGATTGGTCTTCGGATCCCTGTCTCAGAGGTTGGACTAGTAGTGCCACCCTAAGCTCTGTGCTTCTTACTCAGCACTACCCCTTATCTAGCCTAGGGGATGTGTCAACTTATACATACATTTGCATGTTGAAGTTATAGGCTAGAATAGATGTGTGTTCTTAGACAGTTGAAACCAAACCCTATATCTCCCTTGTTCCCTCTTTGTTCTAATCATTCAGTTATTGTAACAATACTGCCATATTTTTAGTCTAGCAAGTTCCTATACGGAATGTACATGTTCGTAGTGTATCGCGACTATTCGCGTGACAAGACTAGTGGTTGTTCGTGTGACTGAGAGTGGCGTGACCCTTCAGGTGACTATACACGCGAACCTACTGTTGACGCGTTGACTCGCTACTACAGACATCATCATTTGCATCCTTCCATATTAGGTATCATGCTACTAATAATGTATACACCCGGATATAGCCGCGTATGGGCTGATAATGGAACCCCTTGCAAAATCACCTGCGCTTATAATCAAGTTAAATGTATAACCCCATGCGCTTAATAAAAGTAACATAAGGAAAAAAATACCTGTTAGAATAGGCCAAACTCACATGGGGGTCGTATTGATAAATTTTGCGGAGTGGACTACCGAATGTCCCGCCAACAAATCCTTGTTGTAATCGAGCGAGTCTGAGCTGAATATACTGAGCGGAAATCGCGCCCATGTGTCACAAGGTGCTTGGGTGGGCTGCGGAAGGTACGGCTCGGCATTTCGATACAAATTTTGCATTTCACTTGTGTTGTTTTCGAAGTGTAATGCGCTTATAATAAACGCATCCTCCAAAAAACAGGGTGCGCTTATAATGAAATTAACATATATAACGCGTTTGCACTGCATAAGCCTGTGGGCTTAATAAATGGTTGCGTTTATATTCGGGTGTATACTTTACAGTCTAAGTATGATATCAGAATTGCATAAATGGTAACTCTGTCGGGTATACTCTCGGAGAAATGAATTGACTAGAATAGAAGGTACATGGTAGTTTTGTCCTAGTGATATACTCTCTAAGAGCATTCACCTATCTAGCCTATAATAATATATGCATATATGTTTGAGACACCCCCTAGGCTAGATAAGGGGCAGTGCCTAGCAAGAGACACGTAACTCAGAGTGGCACTACTAGTCTGGCCACTGGAAGAAGAGAAGCCACAAGGCCAGTAAGAAGTATATATATGACGAGTGGTACACAATCAAGGTCCTAGCAAGTGAGGAGCTACATGAACTAGACCAAGCTGGACACAGTGCTGCTGATGATCTTTAGGCGCAAACGCCTTACTAAAAATATAAGCTGTGTTGGCACCGGAGGCCATGTGTACTACGCGGGCCTGGCGGCGGTGCTGTAACTCGCGCAGGAGGAAGTACCGCAGCTGGATGTGCTTTGCTCTGCACTCCAGTCAAGGCTCCTGACACAGGAGGATCATGGCCCTGCTGTCAGCGTACAGGATCGGGGCGGAGCTAGGGTGCTCACCTAAGTCTGTGAGCAAGAAAGTCAGCTAGCGGAGCTCCTGTGCCCCTATGGCACCAACGTAGAAGACCAGGTCAAAAACGCAGACAAGGATGTAGAACGGGGTCTGGCCTGAACGAACAAAGAGCGAAGGGTCTGCAGATGACGGGAAGAATTGCAGGTCAGCAAACATAGCACGCAGCGAGTGGTGCCACTCACGGGTCGCTTGCCACATGCCATGTACAAGGCATCGGAGGAGCCACTCAGTCCTAGGGGCAAAGGTGTCGGTGAAGCCTTGCGGATGGCGCAGGTAGACCTGCTCGTGCAGACTACCCTGGAGAAACGTTGTGGAGAAGTCGAGGGAGTGCAGCTCGTAGTCACGCGGTGCTGCTACGTGTAGCAATGCCCGAATAAAAGTCATCTTCGGGGTCGGGGCGAAGGTCTGAAAGAAGTCAACACCCTCACGCTGACTGAAGCCTCTACCAATGTAGCGCACCTTGAACATCGGCGGCTCTCCAGGAGGGCACTTCACATTGAAGAGCCACCGGCCATCGACTACGTTCACCCCAGGTGGGGGAACTGCGTCAACGTAGGTGCCGGTGGATCTCCAAGAGGCCATCTCCGCGTCCATGGCAGATATCCACTAAGAGGCCCAAGGTCCCGAGGTCGCCTCTGCGTAAGTGCGAGGGGTCGGGATGTCAAAGGCATCTGGGTCACCCTTAGGGACTAGCAGCATGGAGCAGAGATGGGGAGCGGCCTTGGACAGGAAAGCTAGCTCGTACTGCCTGTCCTATAGGACGTCATTGCGAAGGGCAGGTGCACCCCCGACGCACGGAGGACGGGAAGGGTCAGAGACCAGAGCTGTGGCGTAGTCAAGGTGGCGGGTAGAGGTAAAGTCAAAGACGGCAGCGACAAGGGCATAAAGATAGGAGACAGGAACGGAAGTGTCGGTAACAAGAGAGGTGAGAACGTGAGGAACAAGCGGACCAGCGGCATGGAGGAAATCAGAGAGAGGAGGCGGAGAGTCAACAAGCGGCAACGAAGGAGGCGACTGTAGAAGAGGAGCACGATACGCGTGAGAGCGGAGAAACATAGGGAGAGAGCGCTGGACAGGAGAAATAGGACGAGCATGAAAAGCACGGTGAGACCACCAGCGGGAGGGGGGGGTCGGGTAAGGAGACAAGGGAGGAGACATAGGAGGAGAACGAGGGGGGAAACGAGCCAGAGACGAGTTCAGCGGATAAAACATAGGGCCGTAGACAGGCAGGGGAGGCGGCGAGGGAGGCGCAGGCGAGCGGTAGAGGGAGGGAAGACCCAGAAGGCGAAGGGCGGACAGCGGCGGCATCTGCTGCTGCTGCTCCACACCGACGCCATAACCTCCATCCGCACCACGGCTGTGAGAGTACGACCCCGTTACACCAATTTCCCCTTTCCATATTTCCTTTCTATTTCATTCCTCTTATTATCCTCATTCATTTGGTCTTTATCTCATCTCATTTGGTTTCCTATTCCTCCATTTCCATTATCCTTTGGTTTGTCCTGTTATTATCATTATATCACCGACCAGGCTTGGGATGTACTGGCGCGCTATATCTAGCGTAATCCTGCCGTAATCCCTTATAGCCAATAGCCTCGCGTGGCTATACGCATGGTGATTCTATATTCTAGAAGGGTCTATTCCCTTTGGATAGGATAAACCTGGTTACCTGATGTATTCTGGAAGTATAAAAGCACCTTGTACTGATTGATAGTGCAACATTGAGCAACCTTTCCTCGACACAATCGATCCTGTGACACTTGGTATCAGAGCCAAGGGTTCAGCTCAACGCTTAACCGCTGGGCCCCCAGGAGCACGCGGAGGATGGAGTCGAAACTTCGTTTCCTGTAAGTACAATGCACTTTCATTTAAGTTTCGACTTACCTCTCGCAGTTGCACCTGGGGTCCCCATCGAAGGCGAGATGCCTCGCCAACCGTTCGATGGACTGCATCGACGGTGCCGATTTTTCGCGGGGGCAAACGGCCTCGACCTGGCGAGCGCGTCAGTTCCGGCGGAACACTCCCTGCGACATTCCGAGAAGTTCGCAGTTCGCGACAACGATTGGAGTTGCGCGGAACTCTGCGGAGGTTCGACCGACGACATCCGTCCGATGGAGATTCGACGCTTCAGATCAACCGAGGCGAAAACGAAATCCTGCTGAGAGAGTTCGAGTTTCAGCGCGAATGGGAACGGGACCTCGCAAGCCGCGAAGTTCTTCGGGACGTCCGATCGTTCGACAGCCGACATCGACGACTGAGAATTGCTGCAGGAAACGAACCAACCCGTGCACCGAAGGCTGCTGAACGTGACTCAAGAGGCTCCTCAGATCGCTTGGATTTTGGACCGTCGGATCGACGTCTACTGCAACGGACGAGATGGAGCGCGACTTCTGCACAAAGGAAGATTGACGCGCAGAACAAGAAATCAGCCGCTTTCGACACCGCTGACATCATCTGGACAACCAGATTCGAATTTCTTCATTCGGTGACGAATTTGGTGCGCAAATCATCTGCAGAGTCAGAAATCTGCCAGAGTATTACCTACTTGGTAATAGCTGCAAGCAGAAAAATGACAGGAGAACGTGGATCGTCGGATCGTTGCGGAATCAACGTCACGAATGCAGCGGAAACCGCACCATGGGAAATCATCATCATGGAGACAACATTCGTGACCAGCGACTGCACAATCGACGCATCTTCTGACTGGTGTCGATAACGATCGAGTTATTTTGACGAGGTCATCTTCGTTAAAAATGGATCGACATCAACACAGCGAGATCTTCACCCAGGAAAAACAATGGAGCTGCGTGAAGACATGTTCTCCATCCATGAGATACTTTATCTCATAAATTGGATCGACAAGCTATGGGATTGCAGAGAAGTAGCTGTTTTCTCTTGCAATATTCCCAACATCAACTTGCTGCGAAGGAGAAGATTTCGCACGCAACGACGACGCAGTGAACCCGTCTCGTCAAGGCCAGCGAGACACTACTTCGTAACAGGAGCTGAACGATTCGTCTTCATCAAGAATCTCAGCCATCCGAAGTGATTGATTGGAGCAGTCTCAACATCGACCTCACGAGGCGACACACCAATCATGCGTCGCGATTCCAGGTGTTAATGACCTGTGTGGAAGAAAATTCCGTGCACGTCACGATGCTTGACAGATTGAGGAGTAATTAACCTCTAATCCGGCAAGTACTCGTTCACTAGCGACCCTACGGCACATGCATTGGAGGCGATTCTACCAGAAGCCGAAGCGTTACAAGCATCAGCGTAACTTCGACGATGCAGGAGAACGTCAAGCAACACGAGGTGTCAACAAATGAGGGAGATGCGGACTACTACAACACGATCACGTGCTCTACCGACCGTACATCGGAGGCACGGATGAGCATACCAGGAATTGCTACCCGTGGATACAATGAGGGGAGAAGCAAATTTCTCTTCATACCCTCAAATGAAACAATCACCGGCAGCAATGGAGCAACACATGTGTACTAATGTGCACGTGTTCCTGGTAGTTACGCCTGTTACACCCATCAGGAACACTCTACTGGGAAGGGGGAGTTGATGGATTCTCCTTCAACCGGTACGAGTTAAGAGAATTCTCTGCAGCAGCTGCCGCCGTCGCCATCGTCGCAACCGCCGCCGCCGCCGCAGCAGAAGACTCGACACAACAGTCACAACCAAATCCTGATGGATGATTCTCCGCTCAATGGAGATAATGCTGGATTATATTCCAGTGGATCGTAAAGTCCCGGCCAGGCACAGTACTATGATTTCCAGCTAGTGGGAAGGAGATACCACTATGCGAGGAAACAATATGGCAATGCCATATACCCTCAAGAGCAGCAGATATTTGCTCTTATGGGGATGGGAGGACCGCGGTACTCTACCGTTATACAAGTCCTCATGGCCTATGGCTTTCCTTAAAGTCATAAAACCTGCGTCACAACCAATCCATCATCAGCACCAACTCCACGAAAGCAGATAGGCGTGAAATGGAGCGCCGACGCCACTCCGGATAGTGGACTCCGCGTATCTCCAACAGCACCCCTGTTTGCCGAAATGGAGCAGACTTCAACACTGATGCTGGGTAGCCGAGACATCTTCTACATCAACGCTACTTCAAGGACAGCAACAGAATAAGACAACGCATGATGGCACCAGAAGACCTATCCCAATATGTGCGCCTAGACACCGATGCCTACCAATGGCCTCCGTGCTAAACTGGAAGCGCATAAGGTCATACTGGATTGGCTGTCACCAAAGCTCATTTGGAAATGGGAGAGGATTACTTGGGAATACCCGTAACGTTCCCAGATATCCTAACCCATCACCATGGGATATCTATGCAGCTGAGATTCCTTGACTGAGCAACCACCGAGGGAAACTACTTTGGCGCCGATTCTGGAAGCACCAGCTCCGCGTTTATGGTTCCAACCCCTCGCATGGTTTTGAACACAAGGGATACGCTGAGCAGCACTTCGCATGCGCTGTTGTACTCAAGGCAATGTGAGTAGCAGACCGCGTGGTGGACAGGGTTACTACTAGTGATTCTGCTCTCCATTCCCGCAGCACTATAATGCTGAGTGGGTACAACTTGTGACAACACTACGGCATGGACCAGCATTCGACAGAAGCTGCATGTAACGGATACAACACTGCTACAGAAGCAGTACTATGACTGCCATACCACCAACACTTGGTGATCTTCACACGTGGACCAGATGTGGGTAACAGCATGCACGGATCGGACAACATAGCCACTCATCTGCACGTTACAGCACACTGTTCCAACCATTCACATCTCCAACTCCGACTTGCATCTGCCCGTCCTGGAGTTTGCCTACAAGTATGCTCCTGACGCCGCTACTGGACAGACGCTGTACTTCGTCTGTTACGGACGCCACCCGATCACACCACAACAGCTAACCATACCAGCCACAGTCCAACTGGCTTCCGATTTCATCGCCATCGTCTACCATCTTGTACATCGACCACACAAGCGCCCTCTTGGACATCCAACATCAGCACAAGCACTTGACCCCTTATCACTACAGTCATCCACACCATAATCTCGACATCAGCCAACTTCCATCCAAGCTTCAACCTTGCTTCTGCGGGTCTATCATCGTTGAAGCAAGGGCCACTTCAGTCAACTTCCGTTTCCGCCTACCAGCCACTTAGAAGATCCATACCGCCTTCCATACCAGCTTCTTAAACCCTATCAAGACCAAACACGCTCTACACCAAATGCCAACCACCGTCGCCGCCGGTGTTCATCCACGCCATGTGACAACTACGTGCTCGGACACCGTCATCGTCAGACTGGCACTCTGGAGCTTCTTCTTTGCTGGAAGGGTTATGATACTTCTGAGGCTGCGTCTCTGAATTCGACATGGGTAACGCCCGTCGTCCTCTTCGGGACTACCTTGTCAAGCAGGGTGTTATGTCTACCACCCAGCTTTGAGAGGGGGAAGTGTGAGAGTACGACCCCGTTACACCAATTTCCCCTTTCCATATTTCCTTTCTATTTCATTCCTCTTATTATCCTCATTCATTTGGTCTTTATCTCATCTCATTTGGTTTCCTATTCCTCCATTTCCATTATCCTTTGGTTTGTCCTGTTATTATCATTATATCACCGACCAGGCTTGGGATGTACTGGCGCGCTATATCTAGCGTAATCCTGCCGTAATCCCTTATAGCCAATAGCCTCGCGTGGCTATACGCATGGTGATTCTATATTCTAGAAGGGTCTATTCCCTTTGGATAGGATAAACCTGGTTACCTGATGTATTCTGGAAGTATAAAAGCACCTTGTACTGATTGATAGTGCAACATTGAGCAACCTTTCCTCGACACAATCGATCCTGTGACACTTGGTATCAGAGCCAAGGGTTCAGCTCAACGCTTAACCGCTGGGCCCCCAGGAGCACGCGGAGGATGGAGTCGAAACTTCGTTTCCTGTAAGTACAATGCACTTTCATTTAAGTTTCGACTTACCTCTCGCAGTTGCACCTGGGGTCCCCATCGAAGGCGAGATGCCTCGCCAACCGTTCGATGGACTGCATCGACGGTGCCGATTTTTCGCGGGGGCAAACGGCCTCGACCTGGCGAGCGCGTCAGTTCCGGCGGAACACTCCCTGCGACATTCCGAGAAGTTCGCAGTTCGCGACAACGATTGGAGTTGCGCGGAACTCTGCGGAGGTTCGACCGACGACATCCGTCCGATGGAGATTCGACGCTTCAGATCAACCGAGGCGAAAACGAAATCCTGCTGAGAGAGTTCGAGTTTCAGCGCGAATGGGAACGGGACCTCGCAAGCCGCGAAGTTCTTCGGGACGTCCGATCGTTCGACAGCCGACATCGACGACTGAGAATTGCTGCAGGAAACGAACCAACCCGTGCACCGAAGGCTGCTGAACGTGACTCAAGAGGCTCCTCAGATCGCTTGGATTTTGGACCGTCGGATCGACGTCTACTGCAACGGACGAGATGGAGCGCGACTTCTGCACAAAGGAAGATTGACGCGCAGAACAAGAAATCAGCCGCTTTCGACACCGCTGACATCATCTGGACAACCAGATTCGAATTTCTTCATTCGGTGACGAATTTGGTGCGCAAATCATCTGCAGAGTCAGAAATCTGCCAGAGTATTACCTACTTGGTAATAGCTGCAAGCAGAAAAATGACAGGAGAACGTGGATCGTCGGATCGTTGCGGAATCAACGTCACGAATGCAGCGGAAACCGCACCATGGGAAATCATCATCATGGAGACAACATTCGTGACCAGCGACTGCACAATCGACGCATCTTCTGACTGGTGTCGATAACGATCGAGTTATTTTGACGAGGTCATCTTCGTTAAAAATGGATCGACATCAACACAGCGAGATCTTCACCCAGGAAAAACAATGGAGCTGCGTGAAGACATGTTCTCCATCCATGAGATACTTTATCTCATAAATTGGATCGACAAGCTATGGGATTGCAGAGAAGTAGCTGTTTTCTCTTGCAATATTCCCAACATCAACTTGCTGCGAAGGAGAAGATTTCGCACGCAACGACGACGCAGTGAACCCGTCTCGTCAAGGCCAGCGAGACACTACTTCGTAACAGGAGCTGAACGATTCGTCTTCATCAAGAATCTCAGCCATCCGAAGTGATTGATTGGAGCAGTCTCAACATCGACCTCACGAGGCGACACACCAATCATGCGTCGCGATTCCAGGTGTTAATGACCTGTGTGGAAGAAAATTCCGTGCACGTCACGATGCTTGACAGATTGAGGAGTAATTAACCTCTAATCCGGCAAGTACTCGTTCACTAGCGACCCTATGGCACATGCATTGGAGGCGATTCTACCAGAAGCCGAAGCGTTACAAGCATCAGCGTAACTTCGACGATGCAGGAGAACGTCAAGCAACACGAGGTGTCAACAAATGAGGGAGATGCGGACTACTACAACACGATCACGTGCTCTACCGACCGTACATCGGAGGCACGGATGAGCATACCAGGAATTGCTACCCGTGGATACAATGAGGGGAGAAGCAAATTTCTCTTCATACCCTCAAATGAAACAATCACCGGCAGCAATGGAGCAACACATGTGTACTAATGTGCACGTGTTCCTGGTAGTTACGCCTGTTACACCCATCAGGAACACTCTACTGGGAAGGGGGAGTTGATGGATTCTCCTTCAACCGGTACGAGTTAAGAGAATTCTCTGCAGCAGCTGCCGCCGTCGCCATCGTCGCAACCGCCGCCGCCGCCGCAGCAGAAGACTCGACACAACAGTCACAACCAAATCCTGATGGATGATTCTCCGCTCAATGGAGATAATGCTGGATTATATTCCAGTGGATCGTAAAGTCCCGGCCAGGCACAGTACTATGATTTCCAGCTAGTGGGAAGGAGATACCACTATGTGAGGAAACAATATGGCAATGCCATATACCCTCAAGAGCAGCAGATATTTGCTCTTATGGGGATGGGAGGACCGCGGTACTCTACCGTTATACAAGTCCTCATGGCCTATGGCTTTCCTTAAAGTCATAAAACCTGCGTCACAACCAATCCATCATCAGCACCAACTCCACGAAAGCAGATAGGCGTGAAATGGAGCGCCGACGCCACTCCGGATAGTGGACTCCGCGTATCTCCAACAGCACCCCTGTTTGCCGAAATGGAGCAGACTTCAACACTGATGCTGGGTAGCCGAGACATCTTCTACATCAACGCTACTTCAAGGACAGCAACAGAATAAGACAACGCATGATGGCACCAGAAGACCTATCCCAATATGTGCGCCTAGACACCGATGCCTACCAATGGCCTCCGTGCTAAACTGGAAGCGCATAAGGTCATACTGGATTGGCTGTCACCAAAGCTCATTTGGAAATGGGAGAGGATTACTTGGGAATACCCGTAACGTTCCCAGATATCCTAACCCATCACCATGGGATATCTATGCAGCTGAGATTCCTTGACTGAGCAACCACCGAGGGAAACTACTTTGGCGCCGATTCTGGAAGCACCAGCTCCGCGTTTATGGTTCCAACCCCTCGCATGGTTTTGAACACAAGGGATACGCTGAGCAGCACTTCGCATGCGCTGTTGTACTCAAGGCAATGTGAGTAGCAGACCGCGTGGTGGACAGGGTTACTACTAGTGATTCTGCTCTCCATTCCCGCAGCACTATAATGCTGAGTGGGTACAACTTGTGACAACACTACGGCATGGACCAGCATTCGACAGAAGCTGCATGTAACGGATACAACACTGCTACAGAAGCAGTACTATGACTGCCATACCACCAACACTTGGTGATCTTCACACGTGGACCAGATGTGGGTAACAGCATGCACGGATCGGACAACATAGCCACTCATCTGCACGTTACAGCACACTGTTCCAACCATTCACATCTCCAACTCCGACTTGCATCTGCCCGTCCTGGAGTTTGCCTACAAGTATGCTCCTGACGCCGCTACTGGACAGACGCTGTACTTCGTCTGTTACGGACGCCACCCGATCACACCACAACAGCTAACCATACCAGCCACAGTCCAACTGGCTTCCGATTTCATCGCCATCGTCTACCATCTTGTACATCGACCACACAAGCGCCCTCTTGGACATCCAACATCAGCACAAGCACTTGACCCCTTATCACTACAGTCATCCACACCATAATCTCGACATCAGCCAACTTCCATCCAAGCTTCAACCTTGCTTCTGTGGGTCTATCATCGTTGAAGCAAGGGCCACTTCAGTCAACTTCCGTTTCCGCCTACCAGCCACTTAGAAGATCCATACCGCCTTCCATACCAGCTTCTTAAACCCTATCAAGACCAAACACGCTCTACACCAAATGCCAACCACCGTCGCCGCCGGTGTTCATCCACGCCATGTGACAACTACGTGCTCGGACACCGTCATCGTCAGACTGGCACTCTGGAGCTTCTTCTTTGCTGGAAGGGTTATGATACTTCTGAGGCTGCGTCTCTGAATTCGACATGGGTAACGCCCGTCGTCCTCTTCGGGACTACCTTGTCAAGCAGGGTGTTATGTCTACCACCCAGCTTTGAGAGGGGGAAGTGTGAGAGTACGACCCCGTTACACCAATTTCCCCTTTCCATATTTCCTTTCTATTTCATTCCTCTTATTATCCTCATTCATTTGGTCTTTATCTCATCTCATTTGGTTTCCTATTCCTCCATTTCCATTATCCTTTGGTTTGTCCTGTTATTATCATTATATCACCGACCAGGCTTGGGATGTACTGGCGCGCTATATCTAGCGTAATCCTGCCGTAATCCCTTATAGCCAATAGCCTCGCGTGGCTATACGCATGGTGATTCTATATTCTAGAAGGGTCTATTCCCTTTGGATAGGATAAACCTGGTTACCTGATGTATTCTGGAAGTATAAAAGCACCTTGTACTGATTGATAGTGCAACATTGAGCAACCTTTCCTCGACACAATCGATCCTGTGACACTTGGTATCAGAGCCAAGGGTTCAGCTCAACGCTTAACCGCTGGGCCCCCAGGAGCACGCGGAGGATGGAGTCGAAACTTCGTTTCCTGTAAGTACAATGCACTTTCATTTAAGTTTCGACTTACCTCTCGCAGTTGCACCTGGGGTCCCCATCGAAGGCGAGATGCCTCGCCAACCGTTCGATGGACTGCATCGACGGTGCCGATTTTTCGCGGGGGCAAACGGCCTCGACCTGGCGAGCGCGTCAGTTCCGGCGGAACACTCCCTGCGACATTCCGAGAAGTTCGCAGTTCGCGACAACGATTGGAGTTGCGCGGAACTCTGCGGAGGTTCGACCGACGACATCCGTCCGATGGAGATTCGACGCTTCAGATCAACCGAGGCGAAAACGAAATCCTGCTGAGAGAGTTCGAGTTTCAGCGCGAATGGGAACGGGACCTCGCAAGCCGCGAAGTTCTTCGGGACGTCCGATCGTTCGACAGCCGACATCGACGACTGAGAATTGCTGCAGGAAACGAACCAACCCGTGCACCGAAGGCTGCTGAACGTGACTCAAGAGGCTCCTCAGATCGCTTGGATTTTGGACCGTCGGATCGACGTCTACTGCAACGGACGAGATGGAGCGCGACTTCTGCACAAAGGAAGATTGACGCGCAGAACAAGAAATCAGCCGCTTTCGACACCGCTGACATCATCTGGACAACCAGATTCGAATTTCTTCATTCGGTGACGAATTTGGTGCGCAAATCATCTGCAGAGTCAGAAATCTGCCAGAGTATTACCTACTTGGTAATAGCTGCAAGCAGAAAAATGACAGGAGAACGTGGATCGTCGGATCGTTGCGGAATCAACGTCACGAATGCAGCGGAAACCGCACCATGGGAAATCATCATCATGGAGACAACATTCGTGACCAGCGACTGCACAATCGACGCATCTTCTGACTGGTGTCGATAACGATCGAGTTATTTTGACGAGGTCATCTTCGTTAAAAATGGATCGACATCAACACAGCGAGATCTTCACCCAGGAAAAACAATGGAGCTGCGTGAAGACATGTTCTCCATCCATGAGATACTTTATCTCATAAATTGGATCGACAAGCTATGGGATTGCAGAGAAGTAGCTGTTTTCTCTTGCAATATTCCCAACATCAACTTGCTGCGAAGGAGAAGATTTCGCACGCAACGACGACGCAGTGAACCCGTCTCGTCAAGGCCAGCGAGACACTACTTCGTAACAGGAGCTGAACGATTCGTCTTCATCAAGAATCTCAGCCATCCGAAGTGATTGATTGGAGCAGTCTCAACATCGACCTCACGAGGCGACACACCAATCATGCGTCGCGATTCCAGGTGTTAATGACCTGTGTGGAAGAAAATTCCGTGCACGTCACGATGCTTGACAGATTGAGGAGTAATTAACCTCTAATCCGGCAAGTACTCGTTCACTAGCGACCCTACGGCACATGCATTGGAGGCGATTCTACCAGAAGCCGAAGCGTTACAAGCATCAGCGTAACTTCGACGATGCAGGAGAACGTCAAGCAACACGAGGTGTCAACAAATGAGGGAGATGCGGACTACTACAACACGATCACGTGCTCTACCGACCGTACATCGGAGGCACGGATGAGCATACCAGGAATTGCTACCCGTGGATACAATGAGGGGAGAAGCAAATTTCTCTTCATACCCTCAAATGAAACAATCACCGGCAGCAATGGAGCAACACATGTGTACTAATGTGCACGTGTTCCTGGTAGTTACGCCTGTTACACCCATCAGGAACACTCTACTGGGAAGGGGGAGTTGATGGATTCTCCTTCAACCGGTACGAGTTAAGAGAATTCTCTGCAGCAGCTGCCGCCGTCGCCATCGTCGCAACCGCCGCCGCCGCCGCAGCAGAAGACTCGACACAACAGTCACAACCAAATCCTGATGGATGATTCTCCGCTCAATGGAGATAATGCTGGATTATATTCCAGTGGATCGTAAAGTCCCGGCCAGGCACAGTACTATGATTTCCAGCTAGTGGGAAGGAGATACCACTATGCGAGGAAACAATATGGCAATGCCATATACCCTCAAGAGCAGCAGATATTTGCTCTTATGGGGATGGGAGGACCGCGGTACTCTACCGTTATACAAGTCCTCATGGCCTATGGCTTTCCTTAAAGTCATAAAACCTGCGTCACAACCAATCCATCATCAGCACCAACTCCACGAAAGCAGATAGGCGTGAAATGGAGCGCCGACGCCACTCCGGATAGTGGACTCCGCGTATCTCCAACAGCACCCCTGTTTGCCGAAATGGAGCAGACTTCAACACTGATGCTGGGTAGCCGAGACATCTTCTACATCAACGCTACTTCAAGGACAGCAACAGAATAAGACAACGCATGATGGCACCAGAAGACCTATCCCAATATGTGCGCCTAGACACCGATGCCTACCAATGGCCTCCGTGCTAAACTGGAAGCGCATAAGGTCATACTGGATTGGCTGTCACCAAAGCTCATTTGGAAATGGGAGAGGATTACTTGGGAATACCCGTAACGTTCCCAGATATCCTAACCCATCACCATGGGATATCTATGCAGCTGAGATTCCTTGACTGAGCAACCACCGAGGGAAACTACTTTGGCGCCGATTCTGGAAGCACCAGCTCCGCGTTTATGGTTCCAACCCCTCGCATGGTTTGAACACAAGGGATACGCTGAGCAGCACTTCGCATGCGCTGTTGTACTCAAGGCAATGTGAGTAGCAGACCGCGTGGTGGACAGGGTTACTACTAGTGATTCTGCTCTCCATTCCCGCAGCACTATAATGCTGAGTGGGTACAACTTGTGACAACACTACGGCATGGACCAGCATTCGACAGAAGCTGCATGTAACGGATACAACACTGCTACAGAAGCAGTACTATGACTGCCATACCACCAACACTTGGTGATCTTCACACGTGGACCAGATGTGGGTAACAGCATGCACGGATCGGACAACATAGCCACTCATCTGCACGTTACAGCACACTGTTCCAACCATTTCACATCTCCAACTCCGACTTGCATCTGCCCGTCCTGGAGTTTGCCTACAAGTATGCTCCTGACGCCGCTACTGGACAGACGCTGTACTTCGTCTGTTACGGACGCACCCGATCACACCACAACAGCTAACCATACCAGCCACAGTCCAACTGGCTTCCGATTTCATCGCCATCGTCTACCATCTTGTACATCGACCACACAAGCGCCCTCTTGGACATCCAACATCAGCACAAGCACTTGACCCCTTATCACTACAGTCATCCACACCATAATCTCGACATCAGCCAACTTCCATCCAAGCTTCAACCTTGCTTCTGCGGGTCTATCATCGTTGAAGCAAGGGCCACTTCAGTCAACTTCCGTTTCCGCCTACCAGCCACTTAGAAGATCCATACCGCCTTCCATACCAGCTTCTTAAACCCTATCAAGACCAAACACGCTCTACACCAAATGCCAACCACCGTCGCCGCCGGTGTTCATCCACGCCATGTGACAACTACGTGCTCGGACACCGTCATCGTCAGACTGGCACTCTGGAGCTTCTTCTTTGCTGGAAGGGTTATGATACTTCTGAGCTGCGTCTCTGAATTCGACATGGGTAACGCCCGTCGTCCTCTTCGGGACTACCTTGTCAAGCAGGGTGTTATGTCTACCACCCAGCTTTGAGAGGGGAAGTGTGAGAGTACGACCCCGTTACACCAATTTCCCCTTTCCATATTTTCCTTTCTATTTCATTCCTCTTATTATCCTCATTCATTTGGTCTTTATCTCATCTCATTTGGTTTCCTATTCCTCCATTTCCATTATCCTTTGGTTTGTCTTGTTATTATCATTATATCACCGACCAGGCTTGGGATGTACTGGCGCGCTATATCTAGCGTAATCCTGCCGTAATCCCTTATAGCCAATAGCCTCGCGTGGCTATACGCATGGTGATTCTATATTCTAGAAGGGTCTATTCCCTTTGGATAGGATAAACCTGGTTACCTGATGTATTCTGGAAGTATAAAAGCACCTTGTACTGATTGATAGTGCAACATTGAGCAACCTTTCCTCGACACATTCGATCCTGTGACAACGGCTACCTCTGGGACGCTCCACAACAGCACCCCCAGAACGAGAACCCTCTCTAGCACTGGTGCCACCCCTAGGACCGCCGAGACAATCCACGAGAGTACCCCAGAACTAGCACCCCCAGAACCACAACCCCAGAACGAGAACCCTCTCTAGCACCAGTGCCACCCCCAGGACTGCCGGGACAAGCCACGATAGTACCCCCAAGACTAGCACCCTCCTCATGCCCACACCCCCACAGCTCGCGGACCCCTGTGGCGGCTGCGGCGGCGTCGACTGCGGCTGCTGCTCCGGCTGCGACAACGTCGACGACGGCTGCTGCTGCGGCGGAGGAGGTGACACTAGGGCGAAGACATGCAGCAAAACCGGAGAAGCAGGGCCTCTGGATTCACGTGACTCCTCTACTGGGACAACTGACAAGAGGGAGTGACGTGAGACACACCAAATGGGGCTGGATGGGGAGGGAGAGGGGCAGGGGCTATCGGGGAAGTGGGAACCAGAAACAGGGGCGGGGTAACCAGGAGACCTCGGTGAGGAAAGCAGGTATAGGAGGAGACAGACTTGTCAAAAGCTACATAACGAGAGTGAAAGAATATTGAGACGACAGGTGGTAAAAGTGCTTGTCAAACGCTTCTAGGGGGAAGCCAAGGAAAACATAAGGGACAGTGTGGGCAGTGAGCTTGTCCGTGCCAGAGGCATGAACATGTGCGAGGCAGCCCCAGACGATTAACACATACACGTCACCCAGGGGACCCGGTCCAGAGGAGATCGGTGAAACTTGCGGCCGCTGGGAGTGCGGCCACAGGTTAACCGGTGAGCAGCATAGCGAACAACAAACGGCCACAGAAAAACGGGGTGCATTGGCATGGATCATAGAGGTAGGAAAGGGAACAGCAAACGGCCACTGAAAATGGGGTGCACTGTTATGGGTCATAGAGGTAGGAGCCACCTCCATGACCAAATCGATGCGTCTCTCAGCGACCCCATTCTGTTGCGGGGAGTCCAAAAGGGTGTACGACTTGGTGATGCCCTCTGCACGACATAACTGGCCAAGCCGGCCGGAGGCCAACTCGCCGCCACGGTCGGAGTCAAGACGCAGCACAGGGAGGCTGCGGTGGACTCGCGAAGCTACGACCCACGAGATAAGAATGTTAGGCACGTTGGCCTTCCGCTCTAGGGCAAACACCGTGGTGTAGCGCGTGTAGTTGTCAATAAGCACTAGAAAAGTAGCGCTCTCGACACGGCCTAGGGACGGGGGCTGGGCCCTAGACTTCCATGTGCAGTGTCTGGAGTGACGCAGTGGTAGGAGGAAGCGAGGAGGAGAGACGAGCATAGCGCAGCCAGCCCTCGACAAAGGGTGTGCATGGCGGCGCAGGCAAGGATGGAGAGCAGGGAGCTATGCATGGAGACCTAAGACAAGACCGTGTTGGGACATGTGACGTGGACGTGGGAGAGCAGGGTGACCTAGGCGATGATGTCACAGAAGTGACGGGTGAGTGAGCGACCGACACGAGCAAGTCGCGGTGACTTGGGTAGACATAGCCACCTGGGTGGCGCCCCCACCGGGGGGATGCAGTGTCTAGCATGAACAAGCCAGACACCGGGTCTCAGGGAACGTGTGAGGGGGCAGTGGCAGCCTCGGTACAGATGATGTACCGCTCGTGTCTAGGGAATGTGGTGGTAACGCTGAGGTCCAGAAGACAGCCAACACTAACTAGGTTCCTGGAGAACGAGGGATGTGCAGGCCGATAAGGGAGCCCAAGAGACAGGGAAGGGTGGTGGAGCTACACTGACGGAAACAATTGTCCGGATGTTTTGCATTAATTAGGGGTTTTGGGCTTTCCGACCACTGTACATAAAGTCTTAATGTTTAATGGTGGTACAATTTGGGAGG
>BQMB01000205.1:0-110422 GCA_027943415.1 Closterium sp. NIES-67
AAAAACGCTGAAATCACCAGACATCACTATAAACAAAAAGCTGAATTTGTCAGCCTTACCCATCTAAAAAAGTCATACAGTTCAGCGTAGGTTCAAGAAAAAGGGCTGAAAAAAGGCTGAATCAGCGTAAAAAGGCTGATATCTAGGGGCATGGTCCCACTTGTACAAGATACTTGAGTAGTGCAGCGGAAGTGTTGAGTAGTTGAACCCTTGCACTACTAGTATGTGAGACAAGGTCTCATATATTCGTTTTGGGGCACGCTGATCGCTCAGGGTCCCCCCTTCGTAGCTCCCTATTTTTTCAGGCCTTGAAAAAAAAACAATGCTGATCAATCAGGGTGTTGTATAGAAATTGCGCTAAATAAACAGGGTCAAATACAGGAAACACGCTGCTTAAAACCCGACAGCAAAATAGCAGAGGGGGGTCCCTCTCTTGATTGTTGAGTGGGTGAAAAAAAGTCCCAAAACCTGGCGAAAAAACGAAACGTCCCAGTTCCCCGAAATTCGTAATTGTCCGAGAACAAAATATGATTGCACAAATCCTATTGGTTGCGCGAGAGTATTAGCCAATGTGGGCTCGAGGCGAAAAAATATAGACAGCCTAGTGCATCGTGCAGCCCCTCTGTGACATTTGTCGCAGGCCACGTGGGCCTCGGCTTTTTCTGCAGGGGGGGTTCAAGGAAGTTCAAGAGGCCCCCCCCTCTGCTATTCCTGTTTTTTCGTGCATTCCCCGGGCGAAAATCAAGTGGGGCCCCACTTGATGACCAAGTGGGGCCCGTTTTGACGTGGCAAAATCGCGTGCCACATCGTGCAGCCCACAACGCGCGACTCGAAACGAAATTCGTACGGTACAGTGTCGCGTCAAATATGCCACCTGGGTTTGTTCTGAGTATCAAACAGTGCGGGCTGCTGGCCAGCTCCGAATAAAAAAAAGGCACCTCGACACACAAGGGGTGCTGATCAAGACGGGTCCCAACTTGATAACCCCCCTGCTATTTTGCTGTCGAGTTCCTGAACAGGCCCCTAGATTGCAGGAAATTTTTCCTCATTCAGGAAAAAAAAAGAGTTGTTGCTGGTACCAGCTCTGATTGTCCACGATTTTTTTAAAGGCATTTCCTGTTTCTTCAGCCTTTTTTGGGGGGTAAACTCTGATTGCTAAGCAAAGTCTTCTTAATGAATCCTGAAATTTCAGCTTTGCAACGAAACTGTACCCGTTTCTGTCAATGCGTGACCTGGGGGCTAGCATTGATTTCTGAGGTTCTGGCCCGCCCTCCGGGCTCTGTGAGGGCGCTTATTGGCCCTTCCCCAAATTCGTGGCTCGACGCGTGGGGGCAGTGTGAGGGAGGGCCCTTGGCCCTTAGCCAAATTTTGGGCCCGATGTGTGCCTTAGAGCTTTGTATGGGCGAAATTTCCCTCGGCCCCTGCAATCTCGCCCACCTGACCCGATTCACCCTACAAGGATGAATTCGCTACTACAGCATGCGCTAAGTACCTCTAAGAAATCAGGAAAGACTCCATAAGTAACTCTGTCTGCTCAGGAAAAAAAAAAAAATACCGTACGAGTCCTAATTCGCGAGGAATTTTTTTGGGACCAACCCTGAAAATTCAGAGAAAAACTCAGGGGGAATCCTCAGCGATCAGGGCTCCTAAAAACCAATCTAGGGGCCTGTTCCTGAATACATGCCCAGTATTTGTCACAGGTTTCTGATTACAGTCTTGGTCGGTCACAGTCAAGTTGGCGTGAGTGACAGGGAGGGTGGGGGGGAAATTCAGAAATAACGGGTGGGGGGTTGGGGCTCGGAATCCGCTATTACACGTAGTATCAGGGTCGGTCCCCAATAGGATGCTGGAAAAACAGGCCTCACTACACTAGTCACGCTGATCGATCAGGGTTCACTTCTAAAAAAACGCTGAAATTTCAGGCCCGTGTTAAAAAAAAACCCTGTCTGATCAGGGTCACCCTTGAAAAAAACCCTGAGTTTACCTTGAATCAGGGTAAAAAGCCTGCAATCTGAGGCCCTGATGTGAGAGCAAGTGTTTGATTAAAAGAAACAAGCATACAACAATATATAGAAAATAGAAAATAGAGCACTTGTAGAATACAGTTGAAGAAACGGTTATCGAGTCGCACAGTGTTATGAATGGGACTGCCGAGTAGCGCGGAGGGCAATGGCGAAACTGTGAACGAGTGAATGACAATAAAATGAAAGACAATACAATATATGGAAAGCCTAGGGCGATCCTGGACGTAGGATCGGAAGGTTCGGGAAAAGTATCGAAGGGCCCCGATGTGTCGTAGCGAGGTCCAGAAAGGCCCAGGAGGCTCGAACTGAAAGGTTCGGAACCCAATCGCTGGTTCGGGACTGTTCGAGTCGTACGCCCTGTAGCAAGCCTCAGTAAGGAATTATGCATTCCTTGCACTCTCCCCCCTTCTAGATAAGCACACAAATTAACAAAACTGCACACACTCTAACTGAATCTCATAGTAGTGAAGCCACCACTGTTGAGAATGTTGAGCTTCTTCAAGGAAACTCCATCCAACGGTCGAAACACGTCGAAATGATCGCCGTCGATCGTAGCCGTCGAACCTTGATCGAATTACCCAGATAACCAAATGGGCAGTTGGGATACTACCGCACCACAGCTTCTTTGTCTCCAGCGAGTCCTTCGCCGAGAATTACAAACCCCGTCGTCGTGTACTGTATCCGCACAGTAACACCACGTTATTCACACTGCTGCAAGTTGGCGAGCCGAATCTTCTGCATAGCGCCAAACTTGTCCATAGCCCCGTAATTGTAGATAGCTCCCCGTTTAATTCCTCGTGAGTCGTGACACTCGCAGAAACACGCGTCCGTATTTCGCAAAGTCAACGATCTCCAGCTCTTCGTCAATTGCGAGGTCGTTCGCGACACATGCGAGAACACGCGTCCGTGTCTCACGAAACTCAGCGAAGTCCATCAGCACATGTACGAAAACACAATCAGTCCAGTAACTGTAGTTGATGTCGCTTCAGGCGGTCAATGTAAACGCGCCGTCAACTTTCGCAAACTCCTGCGAAATTCCCGAAATGCCAACTCGAATCTGTCCATCAATTCAGTTGGTCAAACAGCATCTGGCCGTCGATGCTCATGCAGCGGATATCAAACTGTCGAGGGTAAATAAAAAAAACAACTGCTGCGCAGCTGCTCTCTCCCCCCTCCATGAAAAGAAAATATTCTGTCGTCGATGCCGAAAATACCCTGCATCAAGTTTATTCAGACCCAAAAAAACTGAAGTATCTTCAAATTCTGCTCGTTGGGACCAGTCTCAGCGCGACCCTATAACGCAGGGATAGCTGCGCCACGTAGAATCTAGCTCCATCCGACGCCATAGAAAATATTTCTGCTGCACCGAATGCCGTCGATCTGCTTCGCGTTGTTACCCTATGTAGAATTTTTCTCAACTCCACTTGACCAGTTCGCCGTGCAAACGTTCACCCATCGCGCGGCTACGGCAGGTACCCCAGAAAAACTTGGGTACAATTTTCAGCTCCGAAAAACGCATTCTCTGCAGTTTCACCGACTGACCATGCTGGCATTTAAACCATCGCACAGCTCAGTAGGTACTCGGGACCCCAGCTACCGCTCCAGCCAGAACTTGAAGAATTCCCACCCGGAAAATACCCGACGTCACGCCCGCCCCTAGCTGGCCCCCTGGCCGTTGCGTCCGCCCCTAGCCGGCCCTCTGGCCATTCGCGCCCGCTCCTAGGTGCCCCCCTGGCCGTCGCGCCCACTCCTAGCCGGCCCCCTGGCCGTTCGCGCCCGCTCCTAGTCGGCCCCTCCTAGCGCCCGCCCGGCCCCCTCTACCGCCCGCCCGGCCCCTCCACAGCGCCCGCCCGACCCCTGCTAGCGCCCGCCCGGCCCCTCCTAGCGCCCGCCCGGCCCCTTCTACTCCCGCCCGGCATGTTACGCCCGCTCGTCCCACACCGCCCGCCCGGCCCCACCCAGCGCCTGCCTGGCCCCGATACGCCCGCCCGGCTCCTGCGGCCCGCAGCTCCCAGTGCCTGCCCGGCTCCTACGGCTCCGTGTCTTCTACTCGGCACGGTTCCTCGGGTCTCCGGCCTCGTGTCTTCTGCTTTCCCGCGCTGGAGCGTCCTGCAGACGTCCCCCTGGAGCTGTGCTACTGTGTCCCTGTGCTGCTGTGTCCTGTGGAGCTGTGCCGTTGTGTCCCTGTATCGCTGACCCTGCACGATGAACGACTTCGTCCTTCGCCTGGACGCTGAGAGCCACGCGGTTGACTTCGCCACTTGGCTGTCCGATCTCCACCGTCACCTCACAGGTCAGCGCTAGGATGTGTTAGAATATACCATGCTATGCTAGTTGTGTATATTGTGTTTACATCCCTAGTTGGGTGTACACCTGTGTTGGGGTGTCAATCCAACCCAATTGTGGTTGGAGCCCCCAAACACAAGGACCACAATTGTGGGGGCACCACAAGTGGGTTGGCTAAACCACTGGTGGTACACCACACTTGGACCACCTCCAACTGGTGGTCAACCACATTTGGAAGGATCCTCCCTCCCTTGTGATTGGTCCTAACCCCCCTTTCCCTTCCAACCTTCCCTTCCTAGCTCATCCCTCTCTTCCTATGTAATGCCTTTGCTTCATCAATAAACTGAACCTTTCTGTTTCTAACATGGTATAGAGCAATAATGGCTCACGCCAACTTTTAAATCCCGATCCTTCCCCACGCTTCCGCCCCGTCCCCTTCCGACGTGCACCTCATTGCCGTCCCCTCCATCGCCGCTGCTAGACTCCTAGCCGCCGCCTCTCAACTAGTTTTCTGTTGGGTGGATTTTCAAAAACCCCCAATGCGCCAAACGCCATAGCTCGCTCGATAGTTGACGGAATTGAGTGATTCGACTTGCAAAAGAACGCTCTTGGAGTCAGCAACAACGTCGTAAAGTTTCGAACTGTTTCATCGCTTGGATTGTCAGATATCGCTTTCCGAAGTTTGCACACTTTCCTGGATGTGATCACGAAGTGCTTCTGAAATTTCTACCAAGTCCTATTTTCATCAGCTAACTGCCATCTTTCCCCATCTTTTGCCTCCTCACCTGCACCTGCTCATCGCCGCCTTACCACTGGTGCAGCCGTAGCAGCAGCAGCAGAAGCAGCAGCAGCACCAGAAGGAGGAGCAGACTCAGCAACAGCAGCAGCAGCAGTAGCAGCAGCAGCAGCAGCAGCTGAAGGAGCAGCAGCAGCAGCAGCAGCAACAGCGGCAGCAGCAGCAGTGGCAGCAGCAGCAGCGGCAGCAGCAGCCACAGCAACAGCAGCAGCAACAGCAGCAGCAGAAGGAGCAGCAGCAGCAGCAGCAGCAGCAGCAGCAGCATCTACAGCCATCCCCATCCTCCCCTCCTCTTTGAGCCGCCGCGGGTCCACCCGCCGCCGCTCCCTCCCGGCCACCGCGGGTCCACCCGCCGTCGCCTTCCTCCCACTCCGTGTCACCAATGGCATCCTTTCCCCCTCCCGTCGACGTCTCGACCCTCGATCATCTCGTGCGCGCTGCCGACAACTCAGCAACCAACTGGTATTCCTTCGTCGGCAGCCTCCACCGCGTCCTCGGCAGTGCTTATGTCCTGCCGTTCCGCCTCCTGGACATCATGCTTGGTCTCCCAGAGGGTGACCTTGGGGACCCGCTGCCTCACCCTGGCGATCCCCCCCCTCTCATTCCCCATCCTGGCGAGGAACCTCCGCCCCCCATGGTACCCGTTGGCACCAGCACTCGCGCTGCCACCGCTGAAGTTGAGCAGCTCTTCCTTACTCAGCGTCGTGAGTTCCTCGTGCTCCATACTGATTACCTGATCGCGTTGGAGGAACACGAGCGGTCGGCAACCCTCCGCACCCAGCATGCCGCTACCGCCGCCGCTTATGCCGCTGACTCTGCGCGATTTGCTGAGCGTCGTCGCGCCTGGCTCGAGGCGGACAGCCGTGCTACTGGTGCCCTTCTCCTTGCCATCCCGTCTGCGCTCATGCGCAACTTCCAGGCACGTCGCATCGGCTCCCGCCAGATCTGGCTCGAGCTTGAGGCAATGTTCGAACGCACCGACTTCGATGCTGTCGGACCGCTCTTCAAGGAATACTTCAGCATCACGATCGAACATAGTGCTGGCGCCGTTGACTACACCAGCCGTCTCCTGGACCTTGCCTCCCGCCTTGAGGCTCGCCAGACTACTCTCCCCCCCAACCTTCAGATCTACCGTCTCCTCGAAGGCCTCTCCCCTCAATATGAAGTGCGCGTCATCGCCTTCACTGAGGCTCAGCCCCGCGCCTCCCTTGACACTGTGGTCCAATGGATCATTGACGCTGAGGCCCACCTTCTCTCAACCCCCCCCTCCGGCCTGAACTCCACCGAGTCCCAAAACCCCCAGCTTGCAGTCACACAGCCGCGTCGTGGCGGGCGCCCACGTGGCGGCCGCACCAACCCTCAGGGAGGGGGTGGAGGTGGCGGTTGTGGGGGCAGCGGAGCCGGCGGCGGTGGTGGCGGGGTCGAGGGTGGCAGCAGTGGTGGTGGTGGAGGCAGTAGTGGCTCATCTGGTAGCCGTGGTGGCCGCCCTGGCACTCTCCCCCCATGTTCCTATCTTCGCCGTTTTGGTCCCAGGGCGGGTGAGCGCTGCACCCAAACCAACCATCCCCCCGCGACCTGCTTCAAGGCGTATGATGACGCCTGGTTCGAGCGCGGCAACACTGGCACACCCCCACGCTGGTCTGCCATGGATCCCCGCCCCTCTCTCCAGGATGTCAAAACTCTTCCGTCTTTCCTCCCCTCTCATCTTCAGCTCTCCTCCTCCTCCTCCTCCTCCTCTGTCGCTGACCCCATAACTCCCCAGGAGCTGCAGCAGTTTCGCCGCTTCCAGCAGCTGCAGCTGCTGCAGCAGCAGCAGCAGTGGGGCTGTCACAGGATCGAATGTGTCGAGGAAAGGTTGCACTATCGATCGGTACAAGGCGCTTTTATACTTCCAGAATACATCAGGTAACCAGGTTTATCTTATCCTAAGGGAATAGACCCTTCTAGAAGATAGAATCACCCTGCGTATAGCCACGCGAGGCTATTGGCTTTAAGGGATTACAGCAGGATTACGCTAGATAGCGTGTCTAGAACATTCCATGCCTGGTCGGTGATATAATAATAATAAAGGAAGAAACCAAAGGATAATGGAAAATGGGGAATATGAGGCAAAAGGAGGTGAGATAAAAAGAGGAATGAAATGAAGATGAAATATGGAAAAGGCCAAGTGGTGTAACGGAGTCGTACTCTCACACTTCCCCCCCTCAAAGCTGGGTGGTAGAAGTAACACCCTGCTTGACAAGGTAGTCATGCAGAGGACGACGGGCGTTACCCATGTCGGACTCAGAGACCCAGCTGTCCTCAGAAGGATCATAACCCTTCCAACGGATGAGAAGCTCCATGGTGCCATTTCGACGACGACGATGTGCAAGCACGGATTCGACCTCGTACTCGGGTTCGTTCTGGACGAGGACGGGCGGCGGCGGCGGCGGCTGGCGTCCGACGAAAATTGTGTTCGGGTCCCGATAGGGCTTCAGAAGTTGGACGTGGAAGGCGTTGTGAATCCTCCAGGTAGCTGGCAGGCGTAAGCGGAAGGTAACAGGAGTGACCTGTGCTTCAACGAGAAAAGGCCCGCAGAAGCGAGGTCGCAATTTAGATGGGAGATGGCTGATGTCCAGGTTGCGGGTGTCAAGGAGAACCTGGTCTCCCACGGAAATGGTGTGGTCGTTGCGATGGCGATCGGCCTGGCGCTTCTGTTGCTGTTGAATGTCAAGGAGGCGCTTATGGGTCCGATCCCAAAGTTGATGCATGGTGGTAATGAAATCATGTGCGGGTTGGACTGTAGGTGATGCTGTCGGTTTTTGTGGTGTGAGTGGGTGGCGTCCGTAGCAGAGGAAGAACGGCGTCTGTCCAGTAGCGGCATGTGTGGCATTGTTGTAAGCAAACTCGAGTACGGGCAGGTGCAAGTCCCATTTGGAGATGTCGTCCTTGCAGGCTGCTCGGAGGAGTTGCTCAACAATTTGGTTGAGGCGCTCGGTCTGTCCGTCTGTCTGCGGATGGTATGCGGATGACATGGCGAGTTTGGTGCCGAGCAGAGACATAAGTTCCTTCCAGAACTTGCTAGTGAACTTGGGGTCTCGGTCGGAGATGAGTGTAGTTGGGATGCCATGCTGTGAGATGATGTGACGAACGAAGAGCTGTGCTGTCTCCTCGGTGCGTGCCGTCGTGTGTGTCGGGATGAAGTGTCCCATTTTGGAGAACTTGTCAATGACGACAAGGATGGCGTCATGACTGCTGGAGGTAGGTGGTAACCCGGTGATGAAGTCTAGGCTAACCACTTGCCATGGTTGTTCTGGGACAGGAAGAGGCTGCAGTAGTCCCGCCTTTTTCTGCTTGCTGCTCTTCATCCGCTGACATGTATCACACGAGGTGACGAATTTCTGGACGTCGTCTGCCATATGGGGCCAGTAGTAGTGTTTGGCGATACCGGTGAGCGTCTTGTTGCTACCGAAGTGTCCGGCGTACAGGACGTCGTGGTATTCTTCGAGTAGTAACTGGCGCAAAGGAGGGTAATTGGGTACCCAGATTTTTGTGGATCCCTTCCGGTACGCGATGGCACTGTCCCACTGTAGCAGATGTTGCTTTTCTGCCAAGGGAATTTCGGGGTCGATGGCGTACCCGTGGGTGAAGAGTCCCTTGAGTAGTGGATTCATCCCTTCGATCTGAATCGCGGCAACGTGTGCAGGCCGGCTGAGAGCGTCTGCTTTGTTCTTGTGGCCGGGCTTGTACACGATGTCGTAGTGGAAGTGTGTCTCGAGGAAGTCGATCCACCGGACCTGCCGCCTGGAAAGGTTGGGTTGTGTCTTCAAATATTTCAGGCTGCAGTGGTCGGTGTAGACGGTCGTTCTTCGTCCTTCGAGATAGCATCTCCACGCTTTGAAGGCGATGATGATAGCAAGAGCCTCTTTGTCGTGTATCGGGTAGTTGAGTTCTGCCCCGTGCAGTTTCTTGCTGAGGTAGGCAATTGGTTGCAGTCCATTCCCCTGGTCTTGCATTAAGACTGCTCCCACTGCCTGGTCGCTGGCGTCAGCTTCGATTACGTAGTCGCGTTCGGGATCTGGCAAGATGAGCACCGGTGCGGACGTTAGTGCTTGTTTCAGCTGCTCCACGGCTTTCTGGTGCTTCGTCTCCCATTTGTAGGGCGTGTTCTTCTTCAGCAGATTTGTGAGTGGTGCCGTGAGTTTCGCATACTGTGGCACGAACCTGTTGTAGTAATTAGCGAAGCCTAGGAACTGCTGCAACTCCTTCACGTTCTCGGGTGTCTTCCACGTACGTACGGCTTCGATTTTCTTGGGGTCGACGTGAACTCCTTGAGCGCTCACCAAGTGGCCTAGAAATTGGACCTTCTCCAGGGCGAATTCGCTTTTGGACAGTTTGACGTAAAATCGTTCTCGTCGAAGAATTTCGAAGACGCGTCGCAGGTGTTCGACGTGCTGCTTCATGTCGCGCGAGTAGATGAGTATGTCGTCCAGGTACACCACCACGCATTCGTCCAAAATTGGTCGTAGAATGTGGGTCATTTCGGCTTGGAATGTTGCCGGTGCGTTGGTGAGTCCGAACGGCATGACCAAATACTCGTACGATCCGTACCGAGTTCGAAAAGCAGTTTTGTGGATAGAGTTGTCCGCCATCCGTATCTGCCAGTATCCGGACCGCAGATCCAGTTTGGAAAATACCGTAGCTCCCCGAAGCTGGTCAAGCAGGTCATCGATTCGCGGTATCGGATATTTATTCTTGATGGTCTGCTTGTTAAGAGCTCGGTAGTCGATGCACATGCGCAGGCTTCCGTCCGGTTTCGGTGTGAAGAGTACTGGGGCACCGTATGGCGAAGTAGATGGTCGGATGAGTCCTTTGGCTAGGAGATACTCGATCTGCTTCTTCATGTCGGTCAGCTCCGTAGGGCTGAGCCGGTATGGTGCTCGGAAGGTCGGCTTCGAACCTGGTTCCTCCACGATCTCATGTTGATGTGTGCGGTATGGCGGTAGCTCGTTCGGTAGGTCGTCAGGAAGAATGTCTTGGAACTCCTTCAGCAATTCCTTGATTTTTCCTGGAGTTTCCGAGGCTTCCTCTCCGTCATTCTCCACCTCTGTTGCTATCGCCAGGAACCCGGTGTCGGTCCGCTTCACGTCCTTCTCGAATCGTGCGAGTGTCTCCACTGGGATATCTCCAGTGTCGTCCCAGTTGGGTAGCTGTACTCTCCGTCCATTGTTGTAGATGCTTGCGGTGCGGTTTACCCAGTTGATCTCGGGGTTGAATCTTTTCAGGAAGTCTCGCCCGAAGATCAAGTCAAGCCCTTTGATGTTGGTGATGGGGAGTGCAGGTCTCCAGCGCAGTGGTCCGATTTGTAGATGTAGCACTGCTTCGCCGTGTACTGGTAACTTGCTGCCGTCCACCATCGTTGCAGAGAATCCTGAAGGCTTGTACTCTTCCCGGAGTCGGTCGATCATTGCCTTGTCGCAGACGGTGTGTGACGCTCCGCTGTCCACGAGTGCTTGGAGGCGTCGTCCTTTGCAGATGACCTCGAGCACGAGGGGCAGTCGTTGCTCGGAGTACCCAAAGATAGTTTCATTGATTGGGTCATAGGGTACATCCCAATATTCCGTACACACCTTGGTGTTGTTGTCTACTCCTGAGCTGGCAGCTGGCCGAGGCTGCTTGGAGAACGGCTCTTCTCCAGGGCCCGGAGTTTCCTTGACGACTGTGCGCGTCACTGATGCCGAAGAACTGGATGCATCCGTAGAAGGAGTTCGGGGTTTGTGCAGCTTCTTGTAGACCCCCAGCTTCCTCTTGAGCTGCTTCAGCTCCACCGACGTCTTCCCTGGGGAGCGGGTAGTCGTTGTGGGCTGGTGTCGGGAGAGGACGTTGACTCCGTGGAAAGGTCGGCTTCTTTCCACACTCCTTAATTTGGTCCCCAAGTTGTCCGGTACCGGTATAATCTCCACAGCTGTCTGCTTCTTTTGGAGTCCCTCCCGAATTTTCTCCAAGGCTCTAGCCCCTCGAACATCATAAGTTTTCATTAAAGCATCTTTATAAGATAACTTTAACGAATTCTTATAATTTCTTGGGTCTTCAAGGAGTTTCCCCGTCTCGGCAGAGTCTTTTTTCGCGGAGTCGTAATTTTCCTCGGCGATTTTCCCTGGCGAAGACTGGTCGTGGGGTGGAGATTTTCCCCCATCATTTCCTCCTGCTCGCGTCGAATCAGCTTCGTCGAAGTTGATTTTCTCGGAATCCCGCGGCCGTTTCCGGATCTTTTTATTTTCGCCAGCTAGATCCGCAATCACTGGCGACTCCCGTTTTTTGTCTTCTGATTGGCCGGAAGATTTCCGCCACTGTTGCGTGCCCGATACTCTGCGCGTGCGGCCTTCATTTTGTTGCAGTCGAAGATTCGGTGGCCCGGCACCCCGCAAAAATCACACGTGTAGTTGGTATTTTTCGGACGTGGCCGCCCCTCGAATCTGTCGACTTCCATCGGGTCGGCGAACGTGGGGTGAGCCGAGCGGTCGCCATGTCGCGTACTGCCGACGTGCGTCCGTCGTGTTCCGGCGTTGACCATGTCGAAGCGCTCCGCTGCCGAAACGACGTCACTGTAGCTCGCGTAGTTTGACGCTGCGACTTGTCGTTTGACTTCGGTCTTCAGCCCTGCGAGGTACGATTGCACTTTTTCCCCTTCGGTCAGGTCGGGAATTCTGTTATAAAATTCTTCCATCTGCTGCGTGTACTGTGCTACACTCCCGAACTGTCGATGGCGATGAATTTTTTCGCGGGCAAGGAAACCTGAATTTATCGGTTCGAAGCGTTTCAGCAGGTCGGCGCGGAACTGCTGCCACGTGGCTTCACCGTGGATGAAGGTGCTGTTGCCGCCAATCCACTCGAGTGCCGGCCCTCGCATTAGTGTCGCCGCGAGTCGTACGCGTTGACCGTCCCAGACTGGCGAGCTCCATCCGACGGCTGCGAAGTAGATCTCCATCCCGGCGATCCATCTGCGGGCGTCGGATTTTCGATCGCTCGGATCGAACGGCTCAGGTGGGCGCGGTTTCGGAGCCTCGAGAAACTGCTGCGACTGCTGCGTCGTCGCCGTTGTCGTCTCGTGCTGCGCTCCGGCGAGTCGAGTTACTCGCTCGAACTGGTTTCGCCACGCTTCGCGATCCGCTCGCATTTCCTCCTGAAGGGCTGCGATGCGCGCGAAGAGCTGCTGGGTAACCTCGGCGTTGTCGAAGGTTGCCATCCTGTTCAAAACACGCACGGAGGGGGTAATTCGAAAATCGCGGAGCTGGTGCTTACCAGAATCGGCGTCGAATTAGTCGCCCCCGGCGGTTTTTCGAGGCAGGATCCCCGCTACTGCTGCTTAGCTGAGCGCGGCCGAGTGAGAAAAGCTCTGATTACCAAGTGTCACAGGATCGAATGTGTCGAGGAAAGGTTGCACTATCGATCGGTACAAGGCGCTTTTATGCTTCCAGAATACATCAGGTAACCAGGTTTATCTTATCCTAAGGGAATAGACCCTTCTAGAAGATAGAATCACCCTGCGTATAGCCACGCGAGGCTATTGGCTTTAAGGGATTACAGCAGGATTACGCTAGATAGCGTGTCTAGAACATTCCATGCCTGGTCGGTGATATAATAATAATAAAGGAAGAAACCAAAGGATAATGGAAAATGGGGAATATGAGGCAAAAGGAGGTGAGATAAAAAGAGGAATGAAATGAAGATGAAATATGGAAAAGGCCAAGTGGTGTAACGGAGTCGTACTCTCACAGGGGCTCTGGTGGTCAGGCTGCAGCCGCAGCTGCAGGAGCCGCAGCCGCAGCATCTGCATAGTAGCAGCAACAGCTTGGCTTTGGCACCGCCGCCATGGCTGCCACAGCCACACCAGGTCCTCCTGGCTTTCCCCTCTGGGGCTCTCCTTCCCCTAGTGCTCCCGCCTCCCACTCCAGCTTTCTAGGCGAGCTCATGCGTTCTTCCCCTGCTTCCACTTCCATGTATCCCTCTGTTTTTAATGCCAGTGATTTCCAGTACCCCGTGTCTTCAGCTCCCTCCTCGCTCACGATTGACTTTGTTCTCGATAGTGGTGCCACTGAAACTGCCCTCAAAGACGCCGGCACCCTCACCTCCCTCCCTTTCCCCACCAACGTTCATGGTGCTGATTCCAGCTTCTCCATCCCTTGCACTCATCTCTCCACCCTCCCCTGCCCCCCCTTCCCCTCTGGAGTGGTCACTGGTCTCCACATTCCCTCCCTTCGTCATAACCTGCTCTCCATTCGTGAACTCCAACAGGCTGGCATCACTACCCTCTTCCCCGCCTCTGCCACCTACTGTGACCTCCTCCACGGCCCCACTCGCCGCCTCCTTCATCGCCTCCCACTTTGCCCTCGCTCTCGTCAGTACATCCTCCGCACACCCCGCCCCTCCTCATGCCACGTGACCACTCGTGCAGGCACCTCCACTCTCCCCCCTCCCCTCCCTCTAGAGCCACCTTCCTCCAACTCCACCTCCTCCCCATGCTCTTGTCGCACACTGTCCCACCCCGCTGTTCTCATCCACCACCGCCTTGGTCATATGAACTTTCCCACACTTCGTAAAGCCGTCTCCTCCCGCTTGCTTGACGGTCTTCCCCCCACTCTTCCTCCCCTCCCGTCCTCTTCCGCTCCCCCATGCGCCACATGCATTCATGGAAAGCTCAAACAACAGCCTCACCTCAGTCATCCTTCCTTTGCTGCTGCCCCCCTTGACCTCGTCCACATGGACCTCTGGGGCCCTAACCCTTCCCCTTCCCGCCAAGGGCACCGGTACATGCTTGTCCTAGTCGACGACCACAGCAGGTACTCCTCGGTGTTCCTCCTCCACACGAAGGCCGAGGCCCCTGCTGTCATCGTTACCTGGGCCGAGCAGTGCCGAGTCCACTTTGGTCGCCCCATCCGCCGCCTCCATTCCGACGGCGGTGGTGAGTTTCTCAACCGCACCCTCTCCTCCTACTGCTCAACCCATGGCATCCAGCAGACTCATACCCTTCCCCACTCCCCTCAGCAGAACGGTGTTGCTGAGAGTCGCATTCGTGAGATCACCAAGACGGCCCGCTGCCTCCTCACTCATGCCTCCACGCCCCCTTCTCTTTGGGGCTATGCCCTTGTCCATGCTGCTCTCCTTACTAATCTTTACCCACATCCTCAACGCCAGTCTGTCACTCCCACTGAGCTCTGGGCTAGCACCAAGCCAGATGCTGCCATTCTCCGTATCTGGGGTTGCAAGGCATATGTCCTCATCCCCCCACCTGACTGCTCTCGGCAGGCAGGAAAGCTCGCCTCCAAGGCCATTGAGTGTGTCTACCTTGGCCACGCTCGCTCTGCCCCTGGTTACCTCTTCCTTCACCCGTCCTCAGGCCGCCTCCTACAGAGCCGTGACGTGGTGTTCGATGAGAGCATCCCGTTCTATCATTCTGTTCCGCCTTCCGACCCACTTCCTCCTCTCTCCCGCCCCCTCACCTGGGCTGATGCTGTCATTCCCCCACTCCTTCCCCAGGCTCCCCTCCTTCCTCCAAATCCTGCTCCTCCCCCTCCTCCTTCCTCAGGTGACATTTACGACCCAGCTGTCCCTGACTCCCCTGCTCACTCTGCCTCATCGCACCAGCACCAGCAGCAGCAGCAGCAGCAGCAGCAGCAGCAGCAGCAGGAGGTGCAGCAGCGGATGGAGCAGCAGCAGCAGCAGCAACCGCAGGTAGTGCAGCAACAGCAGCCGCAGCAGGAGGTGCAGCAGCAGCACCAGCAGCAGCCACAGCAGTAGCAGCAGCAGCAGCCACTGCAGCAACCTCATCGGCATCGCCGCACCACCTCTCCGTTCATCCTCCCACGCATCCACACTCGCTCTCACGGCCCACTCATAGGCCATCCATGGGGTTGGCCAACACCACCCCCACCCTCCCTTCCCTTCATTGAGGACTCCCATGAGGAGCTCATTGGCGTTCAACAACAAACACCTTCCCTCACGCCTCTCTACCCGGGCTTCCTTGGCCTCCTCATCCTTGGCATCGCTACCGCTCCCACCAGATTAACTCCGTCCAACTTCCTTGAGGCCATCACCTGCCCCGATGCTGCCAAGTGGATCCAGGCTATCTTTGCTGAATGCGAGGCCTTCATCCGCAATGCCTCATTTGTTAACATTGTCCCCTCTCCTGACGACGTCATTGTTGAAGGCCTGTGGGTGTTCCGAGTGAAGCAGCTGCCGGGTGAGGAGCCGGTCTACAAGGCCCGGTATTGTGCCAAGGGCTTCACCCAAACCCATGGCATCGACTACTGGGAGACATTCTCTCCCACTGCCAAGCTCCCAACTCTCCGTGCCATCCTCGACTATGCTGTTCGCATTGGCATGGAGATTGCCTCCATGGATGTCTCCAACGCCTTCCTGCAAGGCGAGCTCCAGGAGCGGGTCCTCTTGCGGCGGCCTCCAGGCTTTCATGCAGCCTTCCCTGCCAACACAGTCTGGGAGCTGCGCCGCCCGGTTTATGGCCTCAAGCAGGCTCCTCGCGAGTGGCACAACAAGCTGGCCGCCACTCTGCAGTCCTTGGGGTTCCATGCCTCTCAGTCTGATGCCAGCCTTTTCCTTCGCTCCTCTCCCACCCGCTTCTTCATCCTGGTGTATGTCGACGACATGATCCTGTTCGCTGACGATGCTGCCGCCATGCAGCAAGTGAAGGACGCCCTGCATGCGCGCCTCAAGTGCAAGGACCTGGGTGAGCTCAAGCACTATCTGGGCATGACCATCACCCGGGACCGCACATCGCGCACCATTACCCTCTCTCAGTCCTTCTACATCGACCAAGTCTTGCAGCGGTTCGACATGGCGCAGGCCAAGCCGGTTACCACTCCCCTGCAGACCGACCACCAGCTTGCCCCTCCTCCTGCTCCCTCCTCCTCTGACCATCCTTACGCTGAGCTCGTCGGCTCGCTGATGTACGCTATGATGTGCACCCGCCCCGACCTTGCCTACCCCATCAGTGTTCTTGCTCGATTCGTCGGTACCGGTCGCCACACTGATGAGCACTGGGCTGCAGCGAAGCGGGTCCTCCGCTACCTCCGTGGTACCAAGGACTATGTCCTCACCCTCGGAGGCTCTTCTCCTCCCCTCCTCTCTGGCTTTAGTGACTCCTCCTGGGCTGACTCCCAGCCGGATCGCCGTTCCTCTCAAGGCTACGGCTTCACCCTTGGCAGCGGCCTCATCAGCTGGCGCTCCACTCGCTCCTCCTCCATCGCCCTCTCATCCTGCGAGGCTGAGCTCTATGCTTGCACCATGGCCGCTCAGGAGGCTCGCTGGCTCACCTTCCTCCTTGCTGAGATCGGTGCTCCTCAGCGCTGTCCCACCCTCTGGTGCGACAACGCCAGCACCATCCATCTCACAAAGGACCCTGTCTTCCCTGGCCGCTCCAAGCACATTGAACTCCGCTACTTCTTTGTTCGAGAGTTGGTCCAGCAAGGTCACTTGGTGGTCCGCAAGATCGCTGCAGAGGCCAACTTGGCCGACATCTTCACCAAGGCCCTCCCGAAGACCGCGCACTCTGCCCTCCTCCGCCTTCTCGGCCTCGGGCCCCGCCCCCTTTCCTGATTCTGGGGTTGTACCCTACATATACACTAGCTTTGCATGCTATGGGGTTGTGTTAGAATATACCATGCTATGCTAGTTGTGTATATTGTGTTTACATCCCTAGTTGGGTGTACACCTGTGTTGGGGTGTCAATCCAACCCAATTGTGGTTGGAGCCCCCAAACACAAGGACCACAATTGTGGGGGCACCACATGTGGGTTGGCTAAACCACTGGTGGTACACCACACTTGGACCACCTCCAACTGGTGGTCAACCACATTTGGAAGGATCCTCCCTCCCTTGTGATTGGTCCTAACCCCCCTTTCCCTTCCAACCTTCCCTTCCTAGCTCATCCCTCTCTTCCTATGTAATGCCTTTGCTTCATCAATAAACTGAACCTTTCTGTTTCTAACAGGATGGGCACTCCTTGGTTGTCCATGCTGATGGCTTGCTCCCCCGCCCCCCTGCGCCTGCTCCCCTCCCTGCTGACCCCACCTCTGCTGAGCGTGAGACTTTCTCTGCTGCTGCACTTGCCTGTGCCATCTGGGACTCTCGTGATGCAAATGCTGCCGTCAGGGACTCTCGCGATGTAGTTGCTCAGGTTGCTATCAGTCATGCCCTCCCTGTGTCTGAGAATTCGCGTTTTGCTACAGTTGATATTGCCAAGGCTTACTTAGAGGCTGTTGTTGCTCGCTATTCCACGCCTGCCTCCGCTACTGCAGGCCGCCTACTCCTCCCTATGCTTTTCCCAGACCTTGCTTCCTTCCCTACTGTTGCTGACCTTGCCACTCACCTGCGCGCCCTAGAGTCTTGCTACCGCACTGCTAGCACTGCTGCCCAGCTCACTGCGCTCCCTCCCCCCTTCTGCATGACCCTCTACTTTATCGCCATGCGCCTGACTGACCGCCTTGCTAGTGCACGCGACCACATCCTTAGCCAGCACCCGTTTGATCTCACCCTGCCCGCCTTTGTCACCGCCCTGACCGAGATCGAGACTCTCCAGCGCACTATCGCTCAGTCGAGCGGTGCGCCGGGAGTCTCTATCTTTCACGGCTATGCCCCCTCCCAGTGCACGTTTACTGAAGTTTCGGCTGCGCTCGCCACTGCGATCCCTCTGACCGGGACTGCAGCTGTGGTACAGCCGCAGCAGCGCTCGCGCCGCGCCGGTCGTGGCCACCAGGGAGGGCGTAGTGGTGGAGCTGGTGGTAGTATTGGTGGTACCAGGGACAGTGGTTCTACTGAGGGGACTGCCTCAGCTAGTCAGGAGCAGCAGCCGTTGCCCCAGCAGCAGCAGGAGTAGTCGCCGCAGCCATCGCAGCAGTCACAGTCGTCGCAGCAGCTGTCCCAGCCCCAGTCGTGGGCTCGTCTCCCACCGGGTTGGCCCGGCAACTCCGTAGATGGTGGCCGTGGTGGCGGCCCGCGCAGCTTGGCGTCTACCGGCAGCTCCGTTGGTGCGACCTGCCAGTACCAGCTTCAGACCGGGCCTCTCCGCGGCACTCTGTGCCGCCGCCCGCACCCGACCGCCCGCTGTTTCCGCCGCCTCAACGATCTCTTTCGTCGTCGCTTTGGCCCGGCCTCGGACCTCCCCGACTGGCACAGCCTACTTCGCCAGGGCGTGCTGATCTTTGAGTTAGATATGGCTCAGATAGGTGCTACTTTGCATGCCTTGTATGCTAACACTTCTAGTGTTGCTGGATCTTATTACCCTGTGTACTCTAGTTTAGGCGTAGCACCCTTGTGTAGCTTAGCCTCCCCTGCTGCGTCAGGCGTAGGACTGCCTAGTTTGCCTAGCCTAGTTTCTGCACCGGCTCCGTTCCCAGCCTCCGCCACTGCCTCGCTGTCCTTCACTCTCGACTCCGGTGCTTCTGCCTGCTTCTTCCGCGACCGCTCCACGCTCACGCCGCTTGCTGCGCCTGCTGGTGTTGCTCTCGCTGACCCCTCTCCGGGTCCTTTCGTCGCTCGCAGCTCCACTTCCCTTCCCTGTCCAGCCGTCCCCTTGGGCTCTCTTACAGGCCTCCACGTTCCCTCGTTCTACAGGAACCTGGTTGGTGTCGGCCGTCTTCAGGACCTCGGCGTCACCACTACGTTCCCTGGGCATGAGCGGTTCGCTGTCTGTACCGAGGCAGTCTAAGGTTCCCCCCTTGCGACGTTCCCCCAGGACCCAGTGTCCGGTCTGTTTACCCTCGACACCGCTTCCCCCCTAGTTGGTGCGTCCTCTTAGGTCACTGCAGCTTGCTCACACACCCATCCCTTATGTGGCACCACCGCTTAGGTCACCCTGCTCTCCCGCGCCTGCGTCACATGTCTCAGTACGGTCTTGTCTTAGGCCTCCCTGCGTCGCTTCCTGCACTTCCCCACTCGACTGCGCCACCGTGCACGCCTTGCGTCGAGGGCCGGCTCTGACGTGCCCCTCACTCCTCCTCGCTTCGCCCTGCTACTGCTCCCCTTCAGACCCTGCACCTGGACGTTGTTAGAAATAGACTGCAAATACCACTTTTGTATTTGTACTTTTATATCCTAGTTTAGGTTATGAATGTTCTAGTGGGTTGGGGTGTACTCACAAATCCCAACCTCACCCAATTGTGATCCCCCCAATCTCCAATTACCCAATTGGAGATTCCGGAGATCCCAATGGGGATTCCCTCCAATTCCCCCTTCATCCATTCACTCTCACCTTGCCATGTACTTATAGAGCCTTGGGCTCCTTACCTAATCAATCATTTCAACTCTATTTCTTACTGACGTTTGGGGCCCAGCCCCCGTCCCCGGATCGCGCTGTGAGCGCTACTTTCTTGTGCTCGTCGACGACTATACGCGCTACACCACGGTGTTTCCCCTGGAGCGGAAGGCCGACGTGCCCGATGTTCTTCTCCCGTGGATTGTGGCTGCGCATCTTCACCGCGGTCTCCCCATGTTGTGTCTCCACTCTGACCGTGGCGGCGAGTTTGCCTCTGGTCGGCTTGGACAGTTCTGTCGTGCGGAGGGCATCACCCAGTCGTACGCCTTGCCGGACTCGCCACAGCAGAATGGGGTTGCTGAGCGCCGCATCGGCTTGGTCATGGAGGTCGCCCATACCTCCATGATTCATGCCAATGCCCCCCATTTTTTGTGGCCGTTCGCTGTCTGCTACGCTGCTCACCAGCTTAACTTGTGGCCACGCTCCGAGCGGCCGCAGGTTTCGCCGACCCTCCTTTGGACCGGGTCCCCCGGTGACGCGTCTGCTTTCCACGTGTGGGGTTGCCTTGCTCACGTTCGTGCCTCTGGCATGGACAAGCTCACTGCCCGCACTGTCCCCTGTGTCTTCCTCGGTTTCCCCCTGGACTCGTCTGACTGGCTGTTCTACCACCAGCAGTCTTACCGCATCCTTCACTCTCGTGAAGTCACATTTGACGAGTCTGTCTCCTTCTACCGTCGCTTCCCTCACCAAGGTCTCCCGGTTCCCCCCCCCTTGTTCCTTGCTCCCTCTCTCCCGGTAGCCTCTGCTCCCCTCCCGCCTCGTCCTGTCCCGTCTGGTGTCTCCCATGTCACTCCCCTCCCGTCGGTTGTCCCTGTTGAAGTGTCTAATGACTCTGGTGGTCCCCCTGGCCAGTCCTTGCCACGTCCCCCTTCCCCGGTGTCTTCGCCTCCGCTGTCACAGCCGCCGCCGCCGCCGCCGCTGCCGCTCTTGGCCTCTGGGGGTGCTGGCGTTGAGGAGGGTGTTCGTCCTGCGGCCCCTAGCGTGGTCTATCCCGGCGGGCCTGGGGGTGCCGCCAGTGCTGGAGGGGGTTCTCGCTATGGGGGTGCTGCTGTTGAGTGTTCTCCCAGCGGCCGCCGTGCCCCTGCCGGTCCGCGGGTCGAGCACCAGCCGCCGCAGCAGCAGCCGCAGCTGTAGCCGCCGGTCTCCGCTCTTCGTCTGCTCAGCCTTCCCTCCCCCGACTGCTCGCCGGTGTCTCCCTCACCACCTTCTCACCTTCCTGTCTACGGCCCTGTGTTCTCACCGCCGGACTCGTCTCTGGCCCGTCTTCCTCCTCGTTCCCCTTTTGTGTCCCCTCCGCTGTCTCCTGACCCTACACCTCTGTCCCATGTTTGGTCTCGCCGTCCCTCCCATGCTCGTCCCGTCTCTCCTGTCCTGCGCTCCCACCCTATGTTGCTCCGTTCCCACTCGTCTCGTCCTCCCCTCCTCCTGTCGCCTCCTCCCTCGTCGCTTGTTGTTGCACCTCCCCCGTTGTCTGACAACCTCCGTGCCCCTCGTCCCCTTGTCCCTCAGGTTCTTGTCTCTCTTGTTACAGGCCCGTCTGTTCCTGTCTCGCGACTTGACGCGCTTGTCGCGGCTGTTGCTGACTTCTCCTCTACCCCCCGCCTTGACTACGCTACCGCTCTGGTCTCTGACCCTGCCCGTCCTCCGACTGTCGGGGGTGCTCCTGCCCTTGGCAGTGACGTTCTAGAGGACCAGCAGTACGAGCTTGCTTTCCTTTCCGAGGCCGCTCCCCATCTCTGCTCCATGCTCCTAGTCCCAGAGGGTGACCCAGACGCCTTTGACATCCCGACCCCTCGCACTTACGCTGAGGCCACCTCGGGACCTTGGGCCTCTCAGTGGATAGCTGCCATGGAGCAGGAGATGGCATCTTGGAGGTCCACCGGCACTTACGTCGACGCAGTTCCCCCGCCTGGGGTGAACGTAGTCGATGGTCAGTGGCTCTTCAAGGTGAAGCGCCCCCTTGGAGAGCCACCTGTCTTCAAGGCGCACTACAATCGAGCGCTGCTACACGTAGCAGCACAGCGCGACTACGAGCTTCACTCCCTCGACTTCTCTACTGCCTTTCTTCAGGGCAGCCTACATGAGCAAGTCTACCTGCGTCGACCTCAGGGCTTCACTGGTACCTTCCCCCCTAGGACCCAGTGGTTTCTCAGGCGCCCAGTCTACGGCCTGCGCCAGGCTCCCCGCGAGTGGCACGACATGTTGGGTGCCATGCTAGCAGACCTGCAATTCTTTTGGTCCTCTGCTGACCCCTCACTGTTTGTGCGTTCCGGTCAGACTCCGTTCTACATCCTTGTCTACGTAGACGACCTGGTCTTTGCTACTGCTGACAGGGACGCACTGGCCTCCATGAAGGCCGAGCTGCTGAAGAGACACACCTGCACTGACCTTGGAGAGCTGTGTCGTTATCTTGGCCTGCAGATCTCTAGGGACAGAGCGGCATGCGCCATTACTCTGACACAGTCACACTTGGTGCGTCAGGTCCTTCAGAGGTTCGGTCTTCAGTTCTCCTCCGCACAGCCCACACCTCTACGTGTAGACCATGGGCTCTCTGCTCCCATTCCTGAGGAGCCAGTAGAGCCCAGCGGCCCCTACGCTGAGCTGGTGGGTTGCCTCATGTATCTGATGACTTGCACTCGCCCAGATCTCTCATACCCTCTCAGCATCCTGGCTCGCTTTGTGGCCATTGGCAGACACCGACCACAGCACTGGTCGGCCGCTATGAGGGTTTTGCAATATCTAGCAAGTACATCAGGCATGGGGTTAGTGCTAGGAGGACGCAGGCCAGTGATCCTCACTGGGCACACAGACGTTTCTTGGGCACACGACTCTGAGACTCTCAGGTCGTCTCAGGGCTACTGTTTTAGCCTTGGTTCGGGTGCTATCTCTTGGAGATCCACTCGCTCGTCGTCTGTTGCTCAGTCCAGCTGTGAGGCTGAGATCTACGCTGGTGCCATGGCGGCACAGGAGCTCCGCTGGCTGACCTTCTTGCTCACTGACTTAGGTGAGCGGCCTAGCTCTGCCCCGGTCTTGTACGCTGACAACAGGGCCATGATTCTCCTGTGTCAGGAGCCTCGGCTTGAGGGCAGAGCGAAGCATATCCAGCTGCGGTACTTCCTCCTGCGCGAGCTACAGCAGCGTCGCCAGGCCCGCGTAGTTCACTTGGCCTCAGATGCCAACACAGCTGATATCTTTACTAAGGCGCTTGCGCTTAAAGATCATCAGCGGCACTGTGTACAACTTGGTCTTGTTCCTGTAGCTACTCACCTGTTAGGACCCTGATTGTGTACTCTCTATTATATATACCTGTCTGACTGGCCTTGTGGCCTTACCTCCAGTGGCTGGACTAGTAGTGTCGCCCTGGCTTGCTTTAGTCTTGCTTGTACTCTTGCTAAATGGTCTCAGGACCCCTACCTCAGTGGTTGGTCTAGTAGTGCCACCCTGAGATGTGTGCTTCTTGCTTAGCACCACCCCTTCTCTAGCCTAGGGGGTGTGTCAACTTATACATATGCTGTATGTAGAAGTTATAGGCTAGCCTAGGTGTGTGCTTCTAGTGAGTACAACCCCAACAGGTACATATTCTAGGTTTCTCACACTAGTCCATCATTCTCTCTTTCTAACACTCCCCCCCACCGTGAGAGCTGAACAGGGCTCACGATAGATGGGCGATAATCCGGAATTCCGGTGAAATTCCGGATTGTTTCCAGCGAAACACGTGCCGGAATTAAATCCGGATTCCCTAAACGGGCCTGAAATTGCCCGTTTGAAAGCCTATTCTGATCCTTTCGACGAGCTCCACGTCCCTGGGACCTTGTAAATGCACAAACTGAGGCATCAATATTCAATTCGGGAAGAATCTGGATAATAATTTATAAAAAAACAACAAAAACACCTCAAATTTGTTTATTGCGCCACATCACTGGCAATTCAAGTGCTTCACGTTGTGTTCTTGCCTTGGGAAAACTTCGGGGCGGCACTTCGGGGCATTTTGTACGCGGTCGATATAAAAAAAATTGGAGTTTTGGACCATGTCAGCCGTATACGAGACGCCCCGAAGTCCTGCCTAGAAGTTTGCCTCATGGCAAGAACACGCCCTCGGGCAAGATGTACTTCGTTATTGAAAGTCAGCGCTAATTCCTGACAAACTGTTCAGAATGTGCATCATGTTAGAATACGTGAATGAATTACTAGAAGGGAAAACATGACACATATAGCAGTTGGGTTGTACTCACTAGGAGCACACATCGATACTAGCCTATAACTTCTACATGCATAACATGTATGAGTTGACACACCCCCTAGGCTAGAGAGAGGTGGTGCAAGCAAGAATCACACATCTCATGGTGGCACTACTAGTCCAGCCACTGGAGGGAAGGCCACAAGGCCAGTCAGACAGGTATATATAGTAGAGAATACACAATCAGGGTCCTAACAAGACCAAGCTGTACGCAGTGCCGCTCATGATCTTTAGGCGCAAGCGCCTTAGTAAAGATATCAGCTGTGTTGACACCGGAGGCCAAGTGAACTACACGGGCCTGGCGACGCTGCTGTAGCTCGCGCAGGAGGAAGTACCGCAGCTGGATATGCTTCGCTCTGCCCTCAAGCCGAGGCTCCTGACACAGGAGGATCATGGCCCTGTTGTCAGCGTACAAGACCAGGGCAGAGCTAGGCCGCTCACCTAAGTCAGTGAGCAAGAAGGCCAGCCAGCGGAGCTCCTGTGCCACCATGGCACCAGCGTAGATCTCAGCCTCACAGCTGGACTGAGCAACAGACGACGAGCGAGTGGATCTCCAAGAGATAGCACCCGAACCAAGGCTAAAACAGTAGCCCTGAGACGACCTGAGAGTCTCAGAGTCGTGTGCCCAAGAAACGTCTGTATGCCCAGTGAGGGCCACCAACCTGCATCCTCCTAGCACTAACCCCATGCCCAATGTACTTTCTAGATATCGCAAAACCCTCTTAGCGGCCGACCAGTGCTGTGGCCGGTGTCTGCCAGTGGCCACAAAGCGAGCCAGGATGCTGAGAGGGTATGCAAGTTCTGGGCGAGTGCAAGTCATCAGGTACATGAGGCAACCCACCAGCTCTGCGTAGGGTCCACTGGGCTCTACTGGCTCCTCAAGAACAGGAACGGAGAGCCCATGGTCTACAGGTAGAGGTGTGGGCTGTGCGGAGGAGAACTGAAGACCGAACCTCTGAAGGACCTAACGCACCAAGTGTGACTGTGTCAGAGTGATGGTGCGTGCTGCTCTGTCCCTGGAGATCTGCAGGCCATGATAGCAACGCAGCTCTCCAAGGTCAGTGCAGGTGTGTCTCTTCAGCAGCTCGGCCTTCACGGAGGCTAGTGCGTCCCTGGCAGCAATAGCGAAGACCAGGTCGTCTACGTAGACAAGGATGTAGAACGGAGTCTGGCCGGAACGCACAAACAGCGAGGGGTCAGCAGAGGACAGAAAGAACTGCAGGTCTGTTGACGTGGCACGCAGCGTGTCGTGCCACTCGAGAGGAGCCTGACGCAGGCCGTAGACCGGCCACCGGAGAAGCCACTAGGTCCCAGGGGGGAAGGTACCAGTGAAGCCGTGAGGTCGACGCAGGTAGACTTGCTCGTGTAGGCTGCCCTGAAGAAAGGCAGTAGAGAAGTCGAGGGAGTGAAGCTCGTAGTCGCGCTGTGCTGCTACGTGTAGCAGCGCCCAAAGAGTGGTCATCTTCGGGGTCAGGGCGAAGGTCTGGAAGAAGTCAACCCCCTCGCGCTGGCTGAAGCCTCTACTCACGTAGCGCGCCTTGAAGACAGGCGGCTCTCCAGGGGGGCGCTTCACCTTGAAGAGCCACCGACCATCGTCTACGTTCACCCCAGGCGGGGGAACTCCGTCGACGTAAGTGCCGGTGGACCTCCAAGATGCCATCTCCTGCTCCATGGCAACTATCCACTGAGAGGCACAGGGTCCCGAGGTGGCCTCAGCGTAGGTGCGAGGGGTCGGGATGTCGAAGGCGTCTGGGTCACCCTCTGGGACTAACAACATGGAGCAGAGATGGGGAGCGGCCTCGGAAAGGAAAGCAAGCTCGTACTGCTGGTCCTCTAGAACGTCAGTGCCAAGGGCAGGTGCACCCTCGACGGACGCAGGACAGGCAGGGTCAGAGACCAGAGCGGTAGCGTAGTCAAGGCGGCGGGTAGAGGCGAAGTCAACAACTGCCGCGACAAGCGCGTCAAGTCGCGAGACAGGAACAGACTGGTCTGTAACAAGAGAGGCAAGGACCCGAGGGACAAGGGGACTAGCGGCACAGAGGTAGTCAGACAGCGGGGGAGGTGCAACAACGAGCGATGAGGGAGGAGGCGACGGGAGGAGGGGAGGACGAGACGAGTGAGAACGGAATAACATAGGATGGGAGCGCGAGACAGGGGAGACAGGACGAGCATGGGAGGGACGGCGAGACCAAATGTGGGACGAAAGTGTAGGGTCAGGAGACAGCGGAGGGGACACAACGGGGGAACGAGGAGGAAGACGGGCCAGAGAAGAGTCCGGGGGTGGGAACACAGGGCCGTAGACAAGAAGGTGATGAGGAGGTGGGGGAGACACCGGCGAGCGGTCGGGGGAGGGAAGGCCGAGCAGGCGAAGAGCGGAGACTGGCGGCAATGACTACGGCAGCTGCTGCGGCAGCTGGTTTTTGACCCTCGAACCGGCAGGGGCACAACGACCTCCGGGAGAACGCTCAACAGCAGCACCCCCAGAACCAACACCCGCAGAGCGAGAACCCTCTCCAGCCCCAGCGGCACCCCCAGGCCCATCGGGACAGACCATGCCAGGAGCCGCAGGACGAACACCCTCCTCAGCGCCAGCACCCCCAGAGGCCAAGAGCGGCCGCGGCGGCGGTGGCGGCTGCGACGGCGGCGGCGGCGGCGACGACAGCGGCGACTGCGACAGCGGGGGCGGAGACACCAGGGAAGGGGGACGCGGCAAAGGCGGGGAGGGGGGACCACGAGAGTCAGCAGACTCCTCAACCGGGAGAACTGACGGGAGGGAAGTGACATGGGAGACCCCAGACAGGGCAGGACGAGGCAGGAGGGGAGGAGGGGCTACCGGGGGAGAGGGGGCAAGGAACAGGGGGGGGGAAACCGGGAGACCTCGGTGAGGGAAGCGACGGTAGAAGGAGACGGACTCGTCAAAGGTGACGTCACGAGAGTGGAGGAAGCGGTGAGACTGCGGGTGGTAGAAGAGCCAGTCAGACGAGTCCAGGGGGAAACCAAGGAAGACACAGGGGACAGTGCGGGCAGTGAGCTTGTCCGTGCCAGAGGCACGAACGTGAGCAAGGCAGCCCCAGACATGGAACGCAGACTCGTTATCGGGGGACCCGATCCAAAGGAGGGTCGGCGAAACCTGCGGCCGCTCAGAGCGTAGCGGACAGCGAACGGCCACAGAAAATGGGGGGCATCGGTATGAACCATGGAGGTACGAGCAACCTCCATGACCAAGCCGATGCGGCGCTCAGCAACCCCATTCTGCTGTGGCGAGTCCGGCAAGGTGTACGACTGGGTGATGCCCTCCGCACGACAGAACTGTCCAAGCCGACCAGAGGCGAACTCGCCGCCACGGTCAGAGTGGAGACACAACACGGGGAGACCGCGGTGAAGATGCGCAGCCACAACCCACGGGAGAAGAACGTCGGGCACGTCGGCCTTCCGCTCCAGGGGAAACACCATGGTGTAGCACGTGTAGTCGTCGACGAGCACAAGAAAGTAGCGCTCGCCACGCGGTCCGGGGACGGGGGCTGGGCCCCGAACGTCCAGGTGCAAGGTCTGAAGGGGAGCAGTAGCAGGGCGAAGCGAGGAGGAGTGAGGGGCACGGCGGAGCCGGCCCTCGACGCTGGGCGTCCACAGTGGAGCAGGCGAGAAGGGAAGGGTGGGGAGCGACGCGGGGAGGCCTAAGAGAAGACCGTGCTGAGACATGTGATGCAAACGCGGGAGTGCAGGGTGACCTAGGCGGTGGTGCCACAAAAGGGACGGGTGAGTGAGAGACCGACACGAGCAAGCTGCAGTGACCTGGGAGGACGCACCAACCGGAGGGGGAGTGGTGTTGAGGGTAAACTGACCAGACACCGGGTCCCGGGGGAACGTCGCAAGGGGGAATTCTGTGGCAGCCTCGGTACAGACAGCAAACCGCTCGTGCCCAGGGAACGTGGTGGTACGCCGAGGTCCTGAAGACAGCCGACACCAACCAGGTTACCGAAGAACGAGGGAACGTGGAGGCCTGTAAGGGAGCCGGAGGGAACGGCGGGACAGGGAAGGGAAGTGGAGCTGCGAGCGACGACAGGACCAGCAGAGGGGTTGGCAAGTGCGAGAACAGCAGGCGCAGCAAGCGGTGGGAGTGTGGAGTGGTCGCGGAAGAAACAGGCAGAAGCACCGGAGTCGAGAGTGAAGGACAGCGAGGCAGTGGCGGAGGCTGGGAACGGAGCCGGGGCAGAACCTAGGCTAGGCAAACTAGGCAGGGAGGTCCGGGGCCGGGCCAAAGCGACGACGAAAGAGATCGTCGAGGTGGCGGAAACAGCGGGCGGGCGGGTGCGGGCGGCGGCACAGAGTGTCGTGGAGAGGCCCGGTCTGAAGCTGGTACTAGCAAGTTACAGCACTGGAGCTGCCGGTAGACGCCAAGCTGCGCGGGCCACCACCTCGGCCACCACCGCCGGAGGTGCCGGGCCAACCAGGTGGGAGACGAGCCCACGGCTGCGACGGCTGCTGCTGGGACGGCGGCGGCTGCTGCTGGGGCTGCTCCAACTGCGAAGGCGACTGCGTCTGCTGCTGCCCACCACTGGTACTCCCCTCAGGTGGACTACCGTCACCGCCACCACTACCACCACCACCAATGCCACCACCACGACCTCCCTGGCGGCCACGGCCACCGTGGCGCGGACGCTGCTGCGGGTGGACCGCAGCAGCCGTCTCGGTAAGAGGGGTCGCAGTGGCGACCGCAGTCGAAACGTCAGTAAACGTGCACTGGGAGGGGGCACAGCCGTGAAAGATAGAGACTGCCGGTGCACCGCTCGACTGAGCGATAGTGCGCTGGCGCGTCTCGATCTCGGTGAGGGTGTCGACAAAGGCGGTCAGTGTGTGGTCACCCGGGTGCTGGCTAAGGAAGCGGTCGCGGGCAGTAGTTAGGCGGTCCGGCAGGCGCATGGCGATAAAATAGAGGGTCATGCAGAATGGGGGGGGGAGCGCAGTGAGCTGGGCAGCAGTGTTGGCAGTGCGATAGCGAGTCTCTAGGGCATGCAAGTGAGTGGCTAAGTCTGCAACAGTAGGGAAGGCAGCAAGGTCTGGGAACAGCATCGGGAAGAGCAGGCGGCCGGCAGAAGCGGATGCAGGTGTGGAATAGCGAGCAATATCAGCGTCTAAATAAACTTTGGCCGTATCAACCGTAGCGAAACATGAGCGCTCAGACATAGGGAGGGCGTGACTGATAGCAACCTGAGCTACTGCATCGCGTGAGTCCCAGACCGCACAGGCAAGCGCAGTAGTAGAGAAAGCCTCACTCTCAGCAGAGGTGGGGTCAGCAGGGAGGGGAGCAGGTGCAGGGGGGCGGGGGAGCAAGCCATCAGTATGGACAACCAGCGAGTGTCCATCCTTGCGCTGACCTGTAAGCTGACGGCGGAGATCGGAGAGCCAGGCGGCGAAGTCAACCGCGTGGCCCTCAGCATCCAGGCGGAGCACGAAGTCAGCCATCGTGCAGGGTCAGAGACACAGCTCCTCAGCGACATAGCGGCACAGCTCCACAGCTCGGCAGGAGCACAGCGGCACGGGGACACGGCGGCAGCACTCTCCAGTAGGGCGGCTGCAGGGGCACCCCAGCGCGGGCTAGCAGAGGACACGGGGCCCGAGGTGGCACGGCAGGCCGAGCAGGCACGAGGAGGGGCCGGGCGGGCAGGAGGAGGGGCCGGGCGGTCGCACTGGGACCGGGGGGGCGCTAGGAGGGGCCTAGCACGCGCGGGGCAGCCGGGCAGGCGCGATTAGGGGCTGGGCGGGCGCGAGGAGGGGCCGAGCGGGCGCTGCTGGGGCCGGCTAGGAGCGGGCTCGACGGTCAGTGGGCCGGCCAGGAGCGGGCGCGTGGGGCCAGGGGGGGCCAGCTAGGAGCAGGCGCGACGGCCAGTGGGGCCAGCTAGGGGCGGGCGCGAACGGCCAGGGGGCCGGCTAGGAGCGGGCGCAAACAGCCAAGGGGCCGACTGGGGGCGGACGTGACGGCCAGGGGGCCGGCTAGGGGCAGACGCGATGGCCAAGGGGCCAGCTAGGGGTGGACGCGATGGCCAGGGGGCCGGCTAGGGGCGATCGCGACGGCCATGGGGCCAGCTGAGGGCGGATGCGACGACCAGGGGGCCAGCTAGGGGTGGACGCGACAGCCAGGGGGCCGACTAGGGGCGGACGCGACGGCCAGGGGGCCAGCTGAGGACGGACACGACAGCCAGGGGGCCGACTAGGGGCGGACGCGACGGCCAAGGGGCCAGCTAGGGGCGGACGCGACGGCCAGGGGTCCGGCTAGGGGCGGACGCGACGGCCAGGGGGGCGACTAGGGGCGGACGCGACGGCCAAGGGGCCGACTAGGGGCGAACGCGACGGCCAGGGGGGCCAGCTAGGCGCGGACGCGACGGCCAGAGGGCCAACTAGGGGCGGACGCGATGGCCAGGGGGCCGGCTAGGGGCAGACGAGACGGCCCGGGGGCCGGCTAGGGGCGGGCGAGAGACTAGGGCGTGGGGGGAAGCGGGCGGGTGAACCTAACCTGCTCTGATACCATGTTAGAATACGTGAATGAATTACTAGAAGGGAAAACATGACACATATAGCAGTTCGGTTGTACTCACTAGGAGCACACACCGACTAGCCTTTAACTTCTAGATGCATAAGATGTATGCGTTGACACATTGGACTTAATTTTCGACTAACGCTGAATTACCTGTAGCAGCGTAATTTTTTCAGGTAACGCTGCTTTTTCAGCCTTTCTTCCAGGGGCAAGGCTGCAAAATCAGCTTTAATGCAGGAGGAAGGGATGATGAATCAGTGTGCCCCAAAACGAATCTTAGGGCCTGAGTGGGACCTAGTCCCTGGATAGATCCTAAGGGCTTGTTCTCAGCCCAACACCTTCTAATCAAACACTTGTTATCACATACCGTACTAGTGTCAGGGTTCAACTGCTCAACACTTCACTGCACTACTCAAGCACTTCATACTGTTGTGATATAATTGATACTTAACATTTCTGTAAGTCGATTAAGTGTAGTTAGTGTCGAATCATACTGTAGAAGATAAGTCCGTAGGATGACGTCAGCAAATAGCGCTCGTCATAGGACAGTCGTTTCAGTCACGCGAACAGTCGCACCTCTTCATTATTGTTGAAAGTACATCAAAAGACTTAAGCGTTTCTGAAGTGTAACACTACACTCGAGGAAGATTGCAAGGGGTACGCGAGTCAACGGAGGTTACACGAGGGGGCGGACAAAGAACACGAAGGGTCTGGGACTCAAAGGGTCGCAACTGGAGGTTGCGACTGACCGTTACAGCATCACGGATGGTAACCGAAGCGGCAATCGAGTCGCTATGCGACTCGATAAACCGTTCCTGTAACTGTACTCTGCAACTGCTTTCTTATCTTCTATATATTGCTGTATGCTTGTTTCTTTAATCAATCACTTGTTCTCACATACTAGTACAAGGGTTCAACTGCCTCAACTTCCGCTGCACTACTCCAAGTCTCAAGTCTCTACAGCTGGGACTTAGTCTCTGCAAAAGATCCTAAGGGCTTTTTCAGCCCAACATGGTATGAGAGCTGGTCAGAGACCAAACTCCCAGCAACTACGTCCTATCAACAACCTGCAACTCAACTCAATTCAACGACTTCATTGATTACAAGACATGGACAACAAGGGCAAGAAAGTCTCTACGGGCTCACCCAGCGCCCAAGAAACTCAACACGGCAACTCTGGTCTGCACACCTCAGGACTGCAGACAGAGACCGGGACTGCTCAAGAAACAACGGGAAGAGTACCAGAGATGGTGACCCCGTCTCCCTCTTCAAGTGTGGACCCGAATCTCATGGAGAGATTCTTCAGCTTCATGTCACACTTCGATCAGCAGCAGCAGACAAGGACACCTGCGCACTCAACACAGAGCAATGGAGGGAATATGGGATTAGCGCCGATGAGCCTCGACAACTCATCCTTCGGGCGACACAATCAAGCGCCTACCTTTGCGCCTTATCATTCTTCGCCGGGGACGTTCGAATTCATGCCGCCCCGTGCCCAGCCAACAGCAGCTGCTTCACAACAAACACCGAATGAAATCTTAAGTTTACAGGCGCAGTTCTCACACGTGATCAAACTTCAGACATCCTCACCGTTCAACGGACACGACTTCTTTACCTGGAGCTTCGAGTTCGAGCTGCTGATGGAGGCCGCGCATCTTCTGGGATACTTCAACGGGTCCCTGCCATTCCCAAGCAACGGCACTGGGAAGGAACAAGAAATCTTCACGTATCAGTCGCTGCTGGCGTATACGGTACTCCTGAGAAACCTGTCACCACAAGAGCAGCAGAGCATCAGAACGTATCGAAGTTATGGAAACTCCGCGGAACTCGCATGGCATCATCTCAAGTGCCTCTATCAAGCAAACGACAGCGTGACACAAAGCAGACTCATGCAACAGCTGACAACAATACAGATGAAGACCGGGGAAAAGGCGATGCAGTATATGAGTCGCTGCCAGACCCTCCGCGACCGCCTGCTTCGGTGCGGAGGAACGATCACTGAAGAAAGCTTCGTGACACTTGTCCTCGCCGGGCTCGGGCCAGAATGGAGAACCACACGATCACTTCTTCGAGCCCACGGAAGAATCTCGGAGATGCACCTCTGCGCCGAGCTTCACGCTGAACAACAGGAGATGGATCTGTTCGAGGAAAGACAACCAAGGAAGCAACAGCAGTTAGTCTTCTACACTCAAAGAAGAAATGACAACAACTACAACCGACGCAGCAAGCAAGATCAACGTGACAACCGAGGACTCACCATCGTGCCGCCGTTCTGCCACAACTGTCAGACTTCCGGGCACTCCAAGGTCAACTGCAACCGCCCTCGCGTTTACCGTGCAGCAGACCCACAAGTCGCTTCCACTCAAGCAAGTCCTCCAAGGCGCTCTTCAACATCTGCACAACAAACACCCAACATCATCAACTGCATGGTACACATCGACAACTGCGCACCCGGTTCACCACCCACTTACGCACCAGACGAAGAGGAATTCCCGCCACCGCGCTCGCAAGGACTTCAGGTTAACCCGACATACGCTGCAGTCGCCAACGCCGAACCCACCGGGCGAAACACCTGGTTCTTGGACAGCTGCTGCGGTCAACACATGTGCTCCTCGGGACGCTTCGTGCAACAGGAGAAACGACTCAACCGCGACGTCGTCATCACAGTCGCCAACAACGAAAACCTGAAGACAAACAGACAAGGCGTGGTTCAGCTACAATCCATGGAAACAAACGTAATACTGCAGCTCAACAAGGTCCTCATCGTCGACAATCTGGGATACAACCTATTAAGCGTAAGCCAACTAATGGCTAAGGGGATTCACCTGGAGTGCGACTCCTTCTCCAACGAGTTCCGACTTTACCACGGGAAGGGCGGTCTCTTCATCGGTCGTGCCCTCCTGAAGTCCGGTGTCTTCGTGTTGGACTTCGTCCCCGACCGCGGAACTGCCGACAGCGACGGTATCGTATCCTTCGCCGCCTGGACTCATCCGCCAGATCTTGATCCCGACTTCGACAGCGACGGCTTCTGGCACTCCAACACCATACCTGCAGCAGAGAGAACACGAGCATTAGCAGTTATCAGACAAGAAAGACAAGTACCCGCAAGTGTCCCAACAAAACCATCACCTGCAGTATCGGCAGCAGGACCCAGCCGAGTACCACCACCATCAACACGAGGACCGCCAACGGAAGCAGACCAACTTATGCCCGCCACACGAGAAGCTTGTCGAAGTCCCGCCTCGGTCGTCGCGTTCTTCTCCAACGCCGACATCTACCACCGCTCGCCCGGTCACCGTGCTCCCGACGACATCTGGCACCAACGCCTCGGACACCCTGCAAACAGCACAATACTTCAAACAATCCAAGCAGAGGTGTTAGAACGCAACGCCCTTCTGACGACGAGCGGTCAAGAACTTCGACGACCACGCGCACGGTGCTTCACATGCCCCGAAGCAGATCTTCCTCATCAACCTTTTTCATCCCATCACAACCCAAGCGCACCTACTTACGCTCCGATGGAAAAAGTCTACAGCGATATTTTAAACATGCCTCGAGACGACGCAGAAGCCGACTTTAACTACGTCATCACTTTCATCGACGCCGCAACCAGATATGTCTGGCACTTCAATCTCAAAACGCGCGACCAAGCCTTCGAAGCCTTCACAACATGGCTCCCCATCGCCGAACGAGAATCAGGACTCAAACTCAAGAGCTTCCAGTCAGACGGTGCACTGGAATACCAGTCACAACGCTTCAGGACCTATCTGGCGGAAAGGGGAATCAGACGCCTGGTGTCCCTGCCCTATGCTCACCAACAGCAGGGGGTAGCAGAACGCATGAATCGGACCTTGCAGACGACGCTGCGAAAACTGCTTCAGGGGATGCGACTGCCAACCACACTGTGGCCAGACGCGATGACACATGCTGTTCACCTGCACAACCTGCTGTCCTCGTCATCACTTCCCAACAACGCATCACCGCACCTGTTGTGGACAAGAAAAAGGGGCAGCACAAAATTACTCCGCGTTTTCGGCTGCATGGTACAGTACAGACCCCACACAGCCCGAGCAGGACGCTTCTCACAAAGAGCTCGATGGGGACTACACCTCGGCATCGCAAAACATTTTCACGCGTGGAAAATTCTCGACATACAAGACAAAAACACGGTGGCATCACGCGATGTTATCTTCTACGAACGACTGACGCTGCAGCATTACCTGGACAACCTTGCCAACACACAAGACCCCACCGACGGCTTCGCGGGCCTTCGCTCCTTCGCTGACCATACTGCCGAGGCTGACGCAGCAGAAGAAGACGTACCTGGAGCCTCGGAAGCTGCCGGACCACTCCCATTCTGTTCCGCACCTGTTCCACTCGATGAAGAAAATCCCCTCGATAGCAACAACCTCGACACCTTTTACCACTTCGCCGACCAAGGTTACGCTACACCTCACCCCGTCGACACGAATATTTCGGAACGCATCGGCCCCAATTTCTTACCTGACCCCGAAGACGGTGACGAAGCAGCTTATTCCGGGAATGAAAATTCCCCTCGACACACGCCCACGGGACTCCAGATTCTAGGCCTCTGGGTCTCCGTCCAGAATCCGCCGCCGCCTTCTCCGCGAGAGCCTTCAACGTTGTCGCAGGCTCTGGGGGGGGAACATAAGGCAAGATGGAAGGAAGCAATGGAAAAGGAGTTAAAAGCTCTGCAAGACCAAGAAACATGGAAACTGGTACCTGCAACGAGCATCAACGGGAAGAACGTTCTCTCGGGGAAATGGGTGTACCGCATCAAGACCAACTCAGACGGCTCCATCGAACGATTCAAAGCTCGATGGGTCGTACGAGGCTTCGATCAACGATACGGAACCGACTACACAGAAACCTTCGCTCCAGTCTCCCGTCACACCTCATTACGCATCCTACTCGCCGTCGCGGCCACGAAAACACTACCACTACGCCAAATCGATGTCGCGAATGCGTTCCTATACGCACCTGTGGACGCTGAGATCTTCGTCGAACAACCCCACGGATTCATCGACGACCCCACGAAAATATGCCGACTGACAAAATCCCTATACGGGATCAAGCAAGCCCCGCGGCTCTGGCAGCAGCATCTTCACAGCCGTCTCGTAAAAATCGGCTTCCTACAGCTACCACATGACCAAGGCATGTACCGACTGCAGAAGGGAAGAGATTACATTCTGCTCATCGTCTACGTCGACGACCTGCTCTACATCGGTTCTACCACCGACATCGTCACCCGGTTCGAAGGGGAGCTGAAAGGGGACCTGACGCTCACAGTGTCCGACTCAGTGACCCAGTACTTGGGGCTAAATATCGTCGAAGACAACTCGGCGTTCTACCTACACGCTGGAAAGTACGCAGGCACTGTCGCGAAGAAATTCGGACTAACACCGGCTACCGCCTCAACTCCCTACCGCTACGGAAACAACAACAGCGCCTCCGCAAAACTCCCCGCGAAGCAAATCCAGGAGTATCAACAGAAGCTCGGCTGCCTACTATTTGCAGCAGTAACCTGCCGACCCGACCTGTCCTATAGTGCAAGTCAACTGGCGACGCATCTGAAGCAACCGGAACAGGAGGATCTCGAGGAGCTCAACCGGGCACTACTCTACTTCATCTCCACGCCGACGATCGGACTTACCTACAGCAAAGCTACAACATCGTCCGTACAACTACTCGGATACGTCGACGCCGACCACGCGGGAGATAGGGAAAATCGACGATCTAGGACGGGCTACATCTACCGACTAGAACCCATCGGAACTATCTCCTGGCAGTCGAGCAAGCAGGAGTTAATCGCACTATCCTCTGCTGAAGCAGAGTACATCGCCCTTTGTACCGCGACCAAGGAAGGACTCTACCTGCGAGAGTTACTCGAGGAAGCGAAGATCGCGACCCTGCCCGCCTTCTCACTCTTCTGCGACAACCAATCTGCGATCAAAATCGCAAACAAGGACGGCTTCGCCAACCGAACCAAGCACATCGCCCTGCGGTACTTCTTCGTCAAGGATGAAATCGCGAAGGGGAGACTTCAACTCAGTTACTGCCCGACGACAGAAATGGCCGCAGACTATTTGACGAAGAAATTGGCGAAGGCAAAATTCGACTACTGCATGGTGCTGACCGGACAAACAAACGTCATCGGACCTGAACAAGTCAGCACTCCAGAAACGAAGGGGAGTGTTGAAAGTACATCAAAAGACTTAAGCGTTTCTGAAGTGTAACACTACACTCGAGGAAGATTGCAAGGGGTACGCGAGTCAACGGAGGTTACACGAGGGGGCGGACAAAGAACACGAAGGGTCTGGGACTCAAAGGGTCGCAACTGGAGGTTGCGACTGACCGTTACAGCATCACGGATGGTAACCGAAGCGGCAATCGAGTCGCTATGCGACTCGATAAACCGTTCCTGTAACTGTACTCTGCAACTGCTTTCTTATCTTCTATATATTGCTGTATGCTTGTTTCTTTAATCAATCACTTGTTCTCACATACTAGTACAAGGGTTCAACTGCCTCAACTTCCGCTGCACTACTCCAAGTCTCAAGTCTCTACAGCTGGGACTTAGTCTCTGCAAAAGATCCTAAGGGCTTTTTCAGCCCAACAATTATCATCTAGGGCGCATAGCGCGATAGTGACGAACAGGTACATTAGCGAATAGGTACTTTTTCGTAGAATTATAAATACTTGTTAGGTCTTTTCATTGTTAACTTTGATTACTCACAAGTTCACGTACTCAGGTTATTCAACATTGATCTTCATATTTTACAAGACTTCCGCTGTCTTACTAGTCTACCATTCCAGCAAAGATCCTGGACCAACACTTGAGGATTTGCCAAGTGTTCGTGTTTATAGTTTTATACTTAGTCTTCTACAACACCATACGATTTATTTCATAATATGGGAGCTATCTGGAATTACGACTAACGTCAACTATGACTGGTTCATCACCAGCACCATCTGCTGGATCAGTTACTGGGACTACTAGAGCACATGTCTCCACTACCGCCGCTGGTCTCTCAGCCTCTGGGCACTTTCCACCAGCCTACGCTAATATCGGTATGCAACAGCAGAATCCGCCTTCTGTGAATACTCCAGGTGCTCCATCGACTGCATCTGCAACGCAACAGCAAAAATCACAGACATCAGCACATCGACAAGCATCAGCAGACATATGGCAACAACGGTTAGGCCATCCATCATAGGGAATACTTAATCATTCAATCCGAGCAGCAGTTCTTGATAAGAATAGTCTACTTTTACCTGACGGCACGGAGATGAAGCCACAGTCTCGTCCGACGGTTTGCACCACTTGTCCAGTTGCCAACCTTACGCACGATCCGTTTCCAAGTCATTTTCCTGGCTCAACCCGTTATCAACTGATGCAAAAAGTCTACAGCGACATACTCAACTTCTCTGAAGCAGGGCCTAAAGACGAGAAGTATGTGATAACCTTTATTGAAGCGTCTACACGATATGTCTGGACAGCTAACTTACCTGCGCGCCATCTCGCTCACTCCGTCTTCGTCGCATGGCTCGCTGTTGCTGAACGAGAGTCAGGAGTGAAACTGCAAGAATTTCAGAGCGATGGTGCAGGGGAGTACACCAGCAACACTTTCACAGACTACCTTCAGACACTCGGCATCAAACGGAAGCAGTCTCTGCCGCATGCACACCAACAGATGGGGGTAGCAGCAAGGTTGAACAGAACTCTGCAGGAGAAGATGCGTGCTCTGCTGACGCAGGCAGCACTTCCACCGCATTTTTGGCCGTATGCGATCGACCACGCCGTGCTGTTACACAATCTTCTTTCTTCAACGTCCCTGCCCGAGTTTTCTTCTCCACACCTGCAGTGGACACGTACAGTGGGAAGCACAAAACTTTTACGAGTTTTCGGGTGTGTTGTACAGTTTCGTCCTCCAACCGCAGCACTCGGAAATTTTTCCGAACGAGCAAAATGGGGGGTACATCTCGGCATCGAAAAACAGTATCACGCGTGGAAGATTTTGGATCTTCGCTCCCATCAAATCATTCCATCACGTGATTGAAAGACTCACCTTGCCCGTTTTTCGTGCCCACCAGGCAGCAGCTGCCAACCCCGCCAGGCTGTTCGAAGGCTCACGTGCGTTTGCCACTAACGAGGCCGAAGCTGATGTATAGGACGAGGATGTTTCTGAAGCATCCGAAGCTGCCGCAACTGACATTCCCGAACCTGTCACATCGACCAGCATACCTGAATTCATTCCTCTTGCAGATGCTGACCAGGATGATGTTTGCGAAGTTCATCTCAGTTACGAACGCGATCGCCAACAGCAGCCTATGCCCGTCGTCTCCGACGAAGCAGTCCGTGTTATACCTGACGAAATTGGGGGGGAAGAAGGACCAGAAGAAAATTTCGCAAGTGCAAACGAAGAACGTCAGCGCTTTACAGAAACAGGATTACAAATACTGGGGTTCGCAGTCGCAGTACAGTACAACGACAGTAAGATACCTGAACCGAAAACCGTTCAACAAGCTCTTACGAGTCCTCACCGAGAAAAATGGCGCGAAGCCATGGACAAGGAGCTAGCATCACTCAAGAATCGCGGCACATGGGATTTAATACCGACTTCAGAAGTAAAAGGGAAGAAGGTACTTACCGGTAAATGGGTCTTCCGCGTCAAGACTAATGCAGATGGGTCGATTGAAAAGTTCAAAGCGCGATGGGTCGTCTGCGGATTCGAGCAGACTTACGGCATCGACTATGAATTAACCTTTGCTCCCGTCGGCCGACATACAAGCGTTCGGATTCTACTTTGTGTTGCCGCCTGCCGTGATCTCCGACTTCGACAAATCGACGTATCGAATGCGTTTCTCTACGCGCCTGTCGACGCACTTATCCTGGTAGAGTACCCGCATTCTTATACTACTAACCCACCGAGCGTTTGCCGTCTACGAAAATCCCTGTACGGCATTAAACAGGCACCATGGCTCTGGCAGCAGTATCTTCACTCGCAGCTGATCATTGCTGGATTTCGACAGTTACCGCATGATCAGGGAATGTATCTACCGTTGAACCTATCGGACCTATTTCTTGGAATTCGACGAAGCAGGAGCTGATTGCTCTCTCCTCTACTGAAGCTGAGTTTATTGCTGTCTGCACAGCAACACGCGAAGGACTTTACTTACAGGAACTATTGGAAGAAGCAAAGTTGACGACAACTATCCCGTTTACCCTACAGTGCGACAATCAAAGTGCAATTCGCATCGCACATCAACCTGGTTTCGTCAACAGGACGAAGCACATTTCGCTTCGTTACTTTTTCGTCAAAGATGAAGTCGAGAAGGGGAGGATGCGATTGGTCTACTGTTCGACCAACGAAATGGCTGCCGATTTTCTAACGAAGAAGCTGACACGACAGAAATTCCAGTACAGTAACAAGCTCTGCGGAATCTTCAAGAAGTGATACTATCGACATTCCAGAAATGAAGGGGAGTGTTGTGATATAATTGATACTTAACATTTCTGTAAGTCGATTAAGTGTAGTTAGTGTCGAATCATACTGTAGAAGATAAGTCCGTAGGATGACGTCAGCAAATAGCGCTCGTCATAGGACAGTCGTTTCAGTCACGCGAACAGTCGCACCTCTTCATTATCATCTAGGGCGCATAGCGCGATAGTGACGAACAGGTACATTAGCGAATAGGTACTTTTTCGTAGAATTATAAATACTTGTTAGGTCTTTTCATTGTTAACTTTGATTACTCACAAGTTCACGTACTCAGGTTATTCAACCTTGACCTTCATATTTTACAAGACTTCCGCTGTCTTACTAGTCTACCATTCCAGCAAAGATCCTGGACCAACACTTGAGGATTTGCCAAGTGTTCGTGTTTATAGTTTTATACTTACCGTATTCTCCCGGATACAGTACCCTAGGGAGCTAATAAAAATTCATGAAAATTTTGGGGTGGGTGGAATTAAAGGCAAATAAACTATAACACCATGGTGCTATGGAACGTGCATATGGCTTTTCTAGTTGCAAAATGTTTCTACTTGTTACATCACTTTGTACTGAGTCAGATATCGACATTCCGTGACCTCATCGCGTAACTGACGATGTGGTCCATATACAAGCCACGTCGTTGACTAAACCAGCTGAGTCACGGAAAATGCTGGCAAATCAGCCAATGAACGCGTGCCGCAGGCCTCATCCTAGCTGCTTCCATGCAGCGCTGTGCCATCACAGCGTGGCTTGACGACATCCAAGGGGAGATTCCATTCAGGGCCCACCCACGACCGTCCATCGCACAAAATCGTGCACTGGACGCTCGTGAAGGGGCTGTTCGTGATCGATAGGGACGAGGAGTCGCGCACGTCCCTTCCATCCCCTCCATCCCGTTCTTGAAGTGGGTCTACCTGACCTTTTTGCCTCATTTCGCCATTCAGCAGCAGAATGCCTACAAGACAGCCCCTGCAAGGGCTGTCTCAGGCACCCTACTCGGTTTCTGTTAGAGGCTCCCGCCATGGCGTATGGCACAGGCATGTCGCGTGTGCTATCTCAGAGAGGCCCTTACGGTCAGCAAACATTCTTCCACCATCCATCCCGCCCGACAGTATCGTCGCCCTCTCGGAGCCCAAGTCGCACGTCGAGCGAGGGCGACAACACCGCCACGGACTCAGTGACCGACGCGACAGAGGGTCGGCGTCCCCTGCCCCGTGTCACTGTGCCAAGCTTCCCCGTGCCTGTCCGCCGTCCAAATGGCCCGACTATCAACCATGACGCGAACCCCCCCTCTCCTCGAAGCAGGATGACGAAGCGGAAACGCCGCTCGTACAGCGCTTCGGAGAAATTGTACTGGTTAGGAATGTTTGACTCTCAGCCTGACCTCTCCATCCGTTCGTTGGCCAAGCTCGCAGGTGTGCAGCCTGTCATGATTCGAGAGTGGAAGAAGGCACGTGAGAGACTCCGCGTTGCTGCAAGCTGTCGAAAGCGGCTCGTTGGCGCAGGTCGTCCGGCGAAGTTCCCGACGATGGAAGCGGCTCTCTACCGTCAGTTTCTGCGGCATCGAGGGAAGGGCCTGGCTGTCTCTGTGAAGCTCTTGCAGAAGTGGAGCCGTCGTACATGAGGGCACGCCATCCTGATGTCGACTGGCGCGCGTCTGCCCGCTGGACCTTCAGATTCCGCGCGCGATTTGGCCTGACACGACGTGTGAAGACGAAGATGGGGCAGAAGCTCGCCGATGGTTCGCTTGCTTTCCCATGTCGCCAATCCTGTTGAATAGTGCATGTTTGTTTTACGACAATTCCCGACTAATTCTCTATCTTTGTTTTTGTCTCATGCAGACATGCGGGAGAAAGTCCACAAGTTCTGGGAATTCGTCAAGCAAATCCGACTGCTCAACGGCTACAATCTCCACCTCATTGTCAATGCGGATCAAACTCCGCTTTTCATCGAGATGCCGCAGGAAAGGACCTTGGAGCACAAAGGTTCGCGGACAGTACACGTGAGGACCGCCGGGTACGAGAAAGAGCGCTTGACCGTCATGTTGGCGGTCACAGCCTCAGGAATGAAACTCCCGCCATATGTCATCTTCAAACGGAAGACCCTGCCGAAGATTCTGGTTCCCCCAGGTAGGGATTCTGAACTCTGGCGGATTCCTTGATTGCTCCACACCGTCGTCTGTTGACTGACTCTCTGCCTGTGGTGTTTGGGTCCATGCAGGTGTCATCATCCGAGCCCAGCATAAGGGCTGGATGGACGACAAGCTAGTCCAAGACTGGACTACTCAAGTCCTGAACCCCTTCCTTCGGCCGCTGCGCGAAGCCGGCAACAGGCGCAAGGATGCGCTAGTCATCCTCGACTCCTACAAGGGGCACCTCACAGAGGCGGTCGGACAAACGATGAAGCTGTGCAAGCTGACGCGTGCAGTCATTCCTGGAGGCTGCACGCCTCTCGTGCAGCCGCTGGATGTCGCAGTCAACAAGTGCTTCAAAGCTGGTGTGCGTAGCGACTACGGCACCTGGTTCGAGGAGTTCGGCATCGACCTCAAAACAGCAGCAGGTGAACCCACTTCATGTTCCCGCTGCTTCGTTTAATGCTTCGTACACTAATCTGACCATTGTTAATGTTATTCATCGCTTTCTAAACGCTGATTTGTTGCCGTTGACCCCCACCGCTCCCTCTGCAGGAAATCTGAAAAAAACCCCAGCGGAGCTCATTCTCAAATGGATTGCACGGTCATGGGCGGCAGTTCCGGAGGAGCTCATACGGAACTCGTTCAAGACCTGTGGGATCTCGAACGCGTTGGATGGCTCCGAGGACAGGTTGGCTCTCCGTCACCTCCGCGAGAAGCCGGGCGTGGAAGTCATGGACGACGTCCACGTTCAAGAGGGTGAGAGCGATTACATGAACCCTCTGTATGACCGCACAATCGACGTCGACGAGGACTTCGCCGACGACGAGGAGCATGATGCCCCGGCGGCAGCAGAAGCCACTGGCGACATGGATGAAGCGGCAGCAGCAGCTCCAGTAGCAGAGGATGTCGACCTTTCTACAGCAAAGGCAGAGACAGCAGCAGAAGCACAACGAGCCGAAGACAGTGTGGAGTGGCCGGCTGAAGGCATTGCTGAAGAGGATGATAACAGCCACTGGTGGGATGAGCTGGCAGATGGGAGTGATGTTGAGGAGTGGCATGCTGGCGACGATGAAGATGATGACGAGGACGACTAGAGCACGTGGCAGAGGCAGTAGCAGCATGAGCTAGAGTAGTGGTAGCTTGTATTGTGCTCCCCTTATAGCTCTAGGAAATCCAAGCAAACTTAGGTTGTTTAGCTAACCTCTAACTCCTTATTGTTAAGCGAAATTCACTGGAATGTAGTGCCCCGTTGGGGGGGGGGGGGGGTGTTCAATTGTTTTCAACCCCAAAAGTAGGGTGGTAACTAGATCCAGTTTAATTAAACACCCATACCCGCTCAAGCCACTCATGGGAGCTTAATTCCGGCAGGTACTGTATCCGGGAGAATACGGTAGTCTACTACAACACCAGACGATTTATTTCACATACAAGTGGGACTTAGTCTTTGAAAAGATCCTAGGGCTTTTTCTCAGCCCAACATTCCAAAAAGGGGTGCTGGGAAAATGCTCTCAAGGTCATGCGTGAGTCTGGGAAGAGGTTGCCAGGGAAGAGGCTCGTAGGAACATGCTCTAAGTCAGAGTAGCCTACATTTCCCAAGGTCACAAGAGGCAGGCCAGCAAGTGCAGGCAGCCACCCACATGACAGTCTAAACAGCCGTGCAAAGGACTACATACCATGAAACCACACAAGCCTTCAAAAACCCTGAGCCCTCATCCTCCCCCCTGCCCTTCGAGCACGGGGCACGGCTTCACAGCAGCAGGAAGGGCGCGGCCAGAGCCACGGCCGCCGCCACGAAGCTCGCAGGTGCGGCGCGGGCGGCTGCGAATAAAGAGCAGGCGGGAGGAGAAAGGGCGCGGGGGAAGAGAAGGGCGCGGGGGAGGAGAAGGGCGCGGGGGAGGAGAAAGGGCGCAGGGAAGGAGAAAGGGCGCAGGGAAGGAGAAAGGGCGCAGGGAAGGAGAAAGGGCGCAGGGAAGGAGAAAGGGCGCAGGGAAGGAGAAAGGGCGAGGGGGAGGGACCGGAGAGGGGGAAGGCGAAGGTGAGTGGCATTGTGCATTGCAGGTGTGGTTCAGCCTGCCTCCACTAGTGCGTGGAACGAGGATGGAGACTCCACCACAGCTCGACTCCACCACAGCTCGTCTCAAACTTACAATGCACCAATTTCAACCACTAATAACAACATCGACATCGGCATCTACATCGAGATCGAGATGGCACTCACAAGCGGGTTTGGGCGGGGGCGGCGGCGAGGCGGTGGGCGCGGGGGGCGGCGAGGGCGTGAGGACGGAGATGATGCCAGTGGCTGGGTCGGCGGCGAGCTGCAGGTTGGTGTGGACCACGGCGCCGTTGTTGGCCACGAACGACCCGTTGCTCCACCCGAGCTTGAAGTCGCCCACGCTGAACGACCCGTCCTTGCCCACCGTACCGTACAGCGCGTCGCCCGCCGCGTCCAGCACGGACCCGTCGCTGAAGACGGAGGTGGACCCCACCGTGATCTTGATCAGCTCGCCAAACGTCACCGTCACGCCCGGCGCGATGAGTGTCTTGTTGGGGTACGCCGTGTACACGCCGCCGATCGTGATCGACCCGTCGGCGTTGGCGGCGGGCGTGGCGACGGCGCCGTTGGCGTCGAGCACGGTGACGTTCTTGAGCAGCTTGTAGCCGGCGAACGACAGCGTGCGGTCGGGGTTGATCGTGATCACCGTGTCCACCTTCACAGGCGGCGCAGGGGCCGCGGGCGCGGGGGCGGGAGCGGCGGCGGGGGGGCTGATGCCGTTGACCATGCCGGTGGTGGGGTCGACGGAGAGCGGCAGGCCCGTGTTCACCACCACGCCGTCGGGGCCCACCACGGTGCCGTTGGCCCACCCGGTCACGTCGCCCACGGTGTACGACTTGTCGGGGTTTACCGTGCCGAACAGCGGGCTGCCCGTAGCGTCCGTGACCGTGCCGTCGGCGTACAGCGTGGTGGTGCCCATGGTGAGCCCCACCAGGTCGCCCGTGTAGATGGCGACGCCGGGCGCCGTGAGCGTGCCGTTGGGGAACGCCGAGTACACGCCCGCTACGGACAGCGAGCCGTCGGCGTTGGTGGTGACGGCGACGGGCTTGCCCTTGGCGTCCACCACGGAGCCGTCCGTGAGCAGCGTGTAGCCGTCGAACGACAGCGACCCGTCCTTGTTGAACGTCACCACCGTCGCGGCGCACGCGGCGGCGACCAGCAGCGCGAGCACGGCGAGGCGCAGCAGCGCGGACGCCATGGCGGGCAGGCGGGGAGGCTGCGGTGCTCGTCACGCGGCGAGGGATGCTCGACCAGCGCTGGAGCCGACAGCAGCGAAGCTAATCGCGGGCGAGAGAGCGAGAAAAGCCCGTGATTGCCACTCTGATGGGCGACGGCCCTTCTAGTAGTGCCACCGCTGCGGCGACTCTCCCCTCCACGCTCCCAGACCAACACCCGACTCGATCGCCCAAGTCTCGATCGCCAAACCTCCCTAGTCGGGCCAGCCAACTCGGTGAGCAGCTGGTGGTGAGTGGCGGCGAGGCACCGAGCTCTGGATCGGCCGCATCGCCGAAGTTGGCCCTATAGTCGAAATAGTTGTGGCCTATCGGAGCCGAGGGCGGGCCACGTTTGGTGGCCTTCGTTTTGGAAGCACGGAGCTGATTGGTCGCCACGTGGCGGGGGAGATGAGTGCTTCTCAAACGAACGGCTGCGCTGCGGAAGCGAGCGTGACGTGGCGAGCGAGGTGGGATCGAGAGCAGGGACATGGTGCTGGCGCGATCTGTGATTCCGTCGCACCGCGAGCCCCGCGCGAATCTGGTTATCAGAGCTACTAGCTACTTGGCGTAGGAAGAAGCGCCTAGGAGCAACGTATCTGTGATCTGTGGTGGGCAAGGCGGAAGAATGCAATGAACCATGCAATGTGCGCCGAACTGTGCACGCAATGCTGCTGGCGGGGGAGCAAGGCAGGCAGCCGATCGGCCACCCACACACGCACCCCGACAAAGCAGGAATCGGGATACCTTGGGCGTAACCAAAAAACGAAGGTAAAATGAACTTTACTTTTTTAAGCGATGGGGTTGGATTGGAGGAACTGGCTCGAGCAGCGTCCAGAATAGGATGCCGGCTATAAATTTGAAGCGATGGGTTTTGGTCGAGATACACAAGACTAACGACATTGATCCTGCCCTGCGAGCGAAACGAGGTGGTGGGGCAGCCAACGATGGGCCTGTTTGCCTGTCCCAGGGCCTGTCCCACGAGAATCTATGGGAAATGGTTGCGTAGGGTATTGAGCTTGAAATGTCGGCGCATGAGAAAGCTGAATCCACAGTGTACAGTCTAATGATAAACCGGTATATCTCTCAATGTTTTAATATACCGGTAAGTTTCATTCAGAAAATGTACACCCTACCAGGGCTACCAGGTATATAACAAAATAGGAATTGAATGATGGATAGAGTTAGAGAGTACATGCACATATACCTAAATGTTGTACCCTCTAGGAGGTTACCCTATACAGTCTATACAAACATGATCAATAAACATGTTTGACACACCCCCTGGACTGCATAGGGGAATGTCCTAGACATGCAGCTCAGGGCGGCACTACTAGTCCAGCCTCTGAGACAAGGGTCTAAAAGACCAGTCAGAAGGAGTACAGACAAGACAAGAACAAGTACAGGGCGGCACTACTAGTCCAACCACTGTGAGAGGACACAAGTCCAGTCTGAGTGTACACATATATATATAGGACAGTACAAAGTCAAGGCCCGAGTAAGTGAGGGACTACAGGAACGAGACCGAGCTGTACACAGTGCCGCTGATGATCTTTAGGCGCAAGCGCCTTCGTAAAGATATCAGCTGTGTTGGCACCGGAGGCCAAGTGTACAACGCGAGCCTGGCGACGCTGCTGTAGCTCGCGCAGGAGGAAGTACCGCAGCTGGATGTGCTTCGCTCTGCCCTCGAGTCGAGGCTCCTGATACAGGAGGATCATGGCCCTGTTGTCAGCGTACAAGACCGGGGCAGAGCTAGGCCGCTCACCTAAGTCTGTGAGCAAGAAGGTCAGCCAGCGGAGCTCCTGTGCCGCCATGGCACCGGCGTAGATCTCGGCCTCACAGCTGGACTGGGCAACAGACGAGGAGCGGGTAGCTCTCCACGAGACAGCACCTGAGCCAAGGCTAAAGCAGTAGCCCTGGGAAGACCTGAGCGTCTCGGCGTCGTCTGCCCAAGACGCGTCTGTGTGTCCAGTAAGGACCACTGGCCTGCGTCCGCCTAGCACTAACCCCATGCCCGAAGTACTTGCAAGATAACGCAAAACCCTCTTAGCGGCAGACCAGTGCTGAGGTCGGTGTCTGCCTGTGGCCACGAAACGAGCCAGGATGCTGAGAGGGTATGCGAGATCTGGGCGAGTGCAAGTCATCAGGTATATGAGGCAACCCACTAGCTCAGCGTAAGGACCACTGGGATCTACCGACTCCTCAGGAACTAGAGCAGAGAGTCTGTGGTCCAGAGGAAGAGGGGTGGGCTGTGCGGAGGAGAACTGAAGGCCGAACCTCTGAAGGACCTGGCGCACCAAGTGTGACTGAGTCAGGGTGATGGTGCGCGCGGCTCTGTCCCTGGAGATCTGCAAGCCAAGGTAACGGCGCAGCTCTCCAAGGTCAGTGCAGGTGTGTCTCTTCAGCAGCTCTGCCTTCACGGAGGCCAGTGCGTCCCTGTCTGCTGTGGCAAAGACCAGGTCGTCTACGTAGACAAGGATGTAGAACGGAGTCGGGCCAGCACGAACGAAGAGCGAGGGGTCTGCAGAGGACGGAAAGAACTGCAGGTCAGCAAGGGTAGCACGCAACGTGTCGTGCCACTCACGAGGGGCCTGGCGCAGGCCGTAGACTGGGCGCCGCAGAAGCCACTGGGTCCCAGGGGGGAAAGTGCCAGTAAAGCCCTGAGGACGACGCAGGTAGACCTGCTCGTGAAGGCTGCCCTGAAGGAAGGCAGTGGAGAAGTCGAGGGAGTGAAGCTCGTAGTCACGCTGAGCCGCTACGTGTAACAGAACCCGAAGAGTAGTCATCTTCGGCGTAGGAGCGAAAGTCTGAAACAAGTCCACCCCCTCGCGCTGACTGAAGCCTCTAGCCACGTAGCGCGCCTTGAACACAGGCGGCTCTCCAGGAGGGCGCTTCACCTTGAAGAGCCAACGGCCATCGACCACGTTCACCCCAGGTGGGGGAACTGCGTCGACGAAGGTGCCGGTGGATCTCCAAGATGCCATCTCCTGTTCCATGGCAGCTATCCACTGAGAGGCCCAGGGTCCCGAAACGGCCTCAGCGTAAGTACGAGAGGTCGGGATGTCGAAAGCGTCTGGGTCACCCTCAGGGACTAGCAGCATGGAACAGAGATGGGGAGTAGCCTCGGAGAGGAAAGCAAGCTCAAACTGGCGGTCCTCCAGGACGTCACTGCCGAGGGCAGGAGCACCCCCGACAGACGGAGGAGAGGCAGGGTCAGAGACCAGAGCGGTAGCGTAGTCAAGGCGGCGGGTAGAGGCGAAGTCAGCGACCGCAGCGACAAGGGCGTGAAGACTCGACACTGGAACAGACGGGTCGGTAACGAGAGAGGCAAGGACCCGAGGAACAAGAGGACGAGCGGCACGAAAGTAGTCAGACAGAGGAGGAGACGCAACGACAAGAGAGGACGGAGGAGGAGACGGGAGGAGGGGAGGACGAGACGCGTGGGAGCGGAGCAACATAGGGTGAGAGCGCGGGACGGGGGAGACAGGACGAGCACGGGAGGGGAGGCGAGACCAGACGTGAGAGGGAGGCGTCGGGTCAGGAGACAGAGGGGGGGACACTGGTGGGGAACGAGGGGGAAAACGAGCCGGGGACGAGTCCGGCGGAGGGAACACGGGGCCGTAGACGGGAAGAGGAGGAGACGGCAGGTGAGGCACAGGCGCAGGGTCAGGGGACGGAAGGCCGAGCAGACGGAGGGCGGACACCGGCGGGGACTGCTGTTGCGGCGACACAACACCAACGCCAGGGCCACAAGCTGCGCGACGGCTACCTCCCGAACCCTCCACACCGATACCCCCAGAAGGGACACCCCCAGAGCCCAAAACCCCGCCAGCACCGGTACCACCCCCAGGCCCGCCGGGACAAGCCACGACAGGAGCCCCGGGACTAGTACCCACCTCAACGCCAGCACCCCCAGAGTCCACAAACAGCGGCAGCGACGACGGCGGCGGCGGCGGCGGCGGCTGCAGCGACGACCGCGACGGCGGTGGCGGCGGAGACGACGGCTGCAACGGCGGCGGCGGTGGAGACGACGGCAGCAGCAGCTGCGGCGACGGCGGCTGCGGAGGCGGTGGAGGAGGAGACACCGGGGGAGAGACAGACGGCGAGGACTGCGCCGGAGGACTACCAGAGTCAGAAGACTCGTCGACCGGGACGACCGACGGGAGGGGGGTGACGTGAGACACACCAGAGGGGGCCGGACGGGGGGGCGGGGGGGGGGGGGGGGGCAGGGACCACTGGGGAAGGAGGGACCAGGAACAGGGGGGGAGTAACCGGGGGACCACGGTGGGGGAAGCGGCGGTAGAAGGAGACGGACTCGTCGAAGGTGACGTCGCGAGAGTGAAAGAAGCGGTGAGACGGCGGGTGGTAGAAGTGCCAGTCGGACGCGTCAAGAGGGAAACCGAGGAAGACGCAGGGGAGGGTGCGGGCAGTGAGCTTGTCCGTGCCAGAGGCACGAACGTGAGCAAGGCAGCCCCAGACGTGGAACGCAGACGCGTCACCAGGGGACCCGGTCCACAGAAGGGTCGGCGAAACCGGCGGCCGCTGGGGGTGCGGCCACAAGTTAAGCTGGTGAGCGGCGTAGCGCACGGCGAACGGCCACAGAAAATGGGGTGCACCGGCGTGGATCATGGAGGTGCGAGCCACCTCCATGACCAAACCGATGCGTCGCTCAGCGACCCCATTCTGCTGCGGGGAGTCCGGCAGGGTAAACGTCTGGGTGATGCCCTCTGCACGACAGAAGCGACCAAGGACACCTGAGGCAAACTCGCCACCCCGGTCGGAGTGGAGGCGCAAGGCAGGGAGACCGCGGTGGACACGAGTAGAGACAAGCCAGGGGATGAGAACGTCAGGCACGTCGGCCTTCCGCTCCAGGGGAAAGACGGTGGTGTAGCGCGTGAAGTCGTCGACAAGCACTAGGAAGAAGCGCTCGCGACGCGGCCCATGGACCGGGGCTGGGCCCCAGACGTCCATGTGCAGAGTCTGCAGTGGTGCGGTGGTAGGGGGAAACGAGGAGGAGTGAGGGGCACGGCGGAGCCGGCCCTCGACACAAGGCGTGCACGGGGGGGCGGGGGAGGAGGGAAACTCGGGGAACGAAACGGGGAGACCAAGGACGAGACCGTGCTGGGACATGTGACGCAGACGCGGGAGTGTAGGGTGACCAAGGCGGTGGTGCCAAAGGAGAGTCGGGTGAGTAAGGGACCGACAGGAGCACGCAGCAGCAACCTGGGTAATAAGAGGGAAGCACACTAGAGTCATCAGCATACATCACATGCAAGGCTGCTACAATGGCATCCATGTCCAAGTCAAAAATCTGAATGCTACGCCTAAGCAAGCTGTGCCAGTCCGGGAGGCCTTGGCTGCAAACGATGGAGCGGTGACGAGTCTCTATAACAGTCAGGGTGTCAACAAAGTCGGTGAGGGTGAGCGCAGCGGGGTGGAGGCGGGTGGCAAGGAGGTAGAGGGTAGAGGTCATGGGAGGCTGGTGGACTCTAAGCTGTGCATCAGTGCAGGCAGCGCGCCAGGTCTCATCTATCGAGCGCAGGTGGGCAGCGAGGTCAGAGACAGTGGGGAAAGACGCAAGGTCAGGAAAGAGCAGGGGGAGGATCAGGCGACCCACGGAGGCAGCAGGAGGGGTAGAATAGCGCTTGATGACAGCATCGAGGTAGGCCTGGGCGGTAGTAATGGTTCTAAAGCGAGGGCGCTCAGGGGGGGGGAGGGCATTGCTAATGGCGAGCTGAGCAAGGGCATCGCGGGAAAGCCAGACAGAGCGGGCAAGGGCAGCGGCGGCAGTGGACTCGCGCTCAGCGGGCGTGGGATCAGCGGGCAGCACAGCAGGGGGGTCAGGGCAGGGGAGCATACCGTCTAGGTGGGCAGAAAGCGGGTGGCCGTCCTGCCGCTGACCAGTGAGGTGGCGGCGAAGGTCAGCCAACCACGCCTCGAACTCCAGAGGCTGACCCTCAGCATCAAAACGAAGCTCAGCAGCCATCAGGGGCAGTGTAGGACGGTGGAGTGCGGTGTAGTGCTGTGCAGTGCGGTGCAGGGCGGTGCAATGCGGTGCAGTGCGATGCAGTGCGGTGCAGTGCGGTCCAGTGCGGTGCAGTGCGGTGCAGTGCGGTCCAGTGCGGTGCAGTGCGATGCAGTGCGGTGCAGTGCGGTCCAGTGCGGTGCAGTGCGGTGCAGTGCGGTCCAGTGAGGTGCAATGCGGTGCAAGGCGGGGCAGGGAAGTGCAGGAGGGTGCAAAGGCGGCGCGAGGAACGGGGGACAGTACCAGGAAGTATGGAGGGCCGGAGCAGGCGCGACGGGGCCGGGCTGGCGTGACGGAGCCGGGCAGGCGCGACGAGGGGCCAGGCAGACGCGACGGGGCCGGGCGGCTGCGACGGGGCCGGGCGGCTGCGACGGGGCCGGGCGGCGGCAACGGGGCCGGGCGGCTGCGACGGGGCCGGGCGGCAGCGACGGGGCCGGGCAGGACACAGCAGGGCCGGGCGAGGGCGACGGGGCCGGGCGGGCGTGACGGGGCCGGGCGGGTGCGACAGGGGCCGGGCGGCGGCGACAGGGGCCGGGCGGGCGCCACGGGGCCGAGCGGCTGCGACGGGGCCGAGCTGGGGCGACGGGGCCGAGCAGGTGTGACGGGGCCCAGGAGGGGCGCTACGGGGCCCAGGGAGGAGTGCGGCAGGGCCCAGGAGGGGCGCTAAGGGGCCCAGGGAGGGGCGCGACGGGGGCCGGGGAGGGGCGCTACCAAGTCCAGGAGGGGCGCGACAAAGCCCAGAAGGGGCGCTACGAAGCCCTGGAAGGGGCGCGACGGGGCCTGGGAGGAGCGCGACGGGGCCTGGAAGGAGCGCGACGGGGCCTGAGAGGGGCACGACAGGGCCCAGGAGGGGCGCGAAGGGGCCCAGGAGGGGCGCGACGAGGCCCAGAAGGGGCGCGACGAGGCCCAGGAGGGGCGCTACGGGGCCCAGGAGGGGCGCGACGGGGCGCTACGGGGCCTGGGAGGAGCGCGACGGGGCCCAGAAGGGGCGCTAGAGGGCCTGGGAGGAGCGCGACGGGGCCTGGGAGGAGCGCGACGAGGCCTGGGAGGGGCGTGACAGGGCCCAGGAGGGGCGCTACAAAGCCCAGGAGGGGCGCGACGAGGCCCAGGAGGGGCGCTACGGGGCCCAGGAGGGGCGCGACGGGGCGCTACGGGGCCTGGGAGAAGCGTGACGGGGCCCAGGAGGGGCGCTAGGGGGCCTGGGAGGAGCGCGACGGGGCCCAGGAGGGGCGCTAGGGGTCATGAGCGGAAGCGGTAGGTGGGGGGGGGATCCTACCTACGCGTGATACATTAACAAAATAGGAATTGAATGATGGATAGAGTTAGAGAGTACATGCACATATACCTAAATGTTGTACCCTCTAGGAGGTTACCCTATACAGTCTATACAAACATGATCAATAAACATGTTTGACAGTATATACCGTAATCCCCCAAATATAACACCCGCCGAAATAAAGCACCCCCTGGTGTTGTATCCGGGGAGGGTATACTATTGAAGAATCCGCAATCATACACCCCCTTTTTTAGGGTTCTAGGAGAGCACCCCCCCTGTTAGTTTTGCCTATGTTTTGTTTTTGCCCATAGTTAACTTCAAGCTTGATTTTCCAACTACAATAGGATGCATTCATGCCCTAAACCCGAAACCCTGCTCAGCCACCAGTGCACCCAGCAGACGACAAATCGCATCCCCTATGCCGAGTCTTCCTCCACAGCCTCCCTGCTTGGTGCCAGGGTCCTACAACTCATCCTCCCAAGGCAGCACCTCCTCCTCGTCCTCTTCCTCTCCCTCCACCTCGGCCTCACCATTACTCTCCTCGTCGGAGTCGCATCCTGAGAAGTCCTCCGAGCATGCATCCTTGTCCAGAGGCTCCGAGACCACCTCTGGAAAGCTACGGGGCTCCGAGGCAGGCACAGCTATCAGAAAGAATAATTGAACTAGAATGTGTGAGTACAAAGGTATATAGACTAGGGTGTTGTACCCTTTAAGGCACAATCCAGTATAGTCTACAGTAATCACCTAAGTTACATTTGACACAGTCCCTAGACTACATAAGGGCAGTGCCTAACAGGGAAAGAAGCAGCTCAGGGCGGCACTACTAATCCAGCCCCTGAGGCAAGGGTCTAAAGACCAATCAAAGGAGTACAGACAAGACAAGAGCAAGACCAGGGCGGCACTACTAGTCCAGCCACTAGGAGAGACCACAAGGCCAGTCAGGGTAAAATATATGTATAAAGGACACTACAAAGTCAAGGCCCTAGCAAGTGAGAGGCTACAGGAACTAGACCGAGCTGTACACAGCCGCTGATGATCTTTAGGCGCAAGCGCCTTCGTAAAGATATCAGCTGTATTGGCACTGGAGGCCAAGTGTACTACGCGAGCCTGGCGACGCTGCTGTAGCTCACGCAGGAGGAAGTACCGCAGCTGGATGTGATTCGCTCTGCCCTCAAGTCGAGGCTCCTAACCTAGGAGGATCATGGCCCTGTTGTCAGCATACACGACCAGGGCAGAGCTAGGCCGCTCACCTAAGTCAGTGAGCAAGAACGTCAGCCAGCGGAACTCCTGTGCCGCCATGGCACCGGCGTAGATCTCGGCCTCACAGCTGGACTGGGCAACAGACAAGGAGCGGGTAGCTCTCCATGAGACGGCACCTGAACCAAGGCTGAAGCAGTAGCCCTGCGAGGACCTGAGGGTCTTGGCGTCGTCTGCCCACGAAGCGTCTGTGTGTCCAGTAAGGACCACTGACCTGCGTCCTCCTAGCACTAACCCCATGCCCGATGTACTTGCAAGATAATGCAAAACCCTCTAAGCGGCACACCAATGCTAAGGTCGATGTCTGTCTGTAGCCACAAAGCGAGCCAGGATGCTGAGAGGGTATGCGAGATCTGGGCGAGAGCAAGTCATCAGGTACATAAGGCAACCCAACAGCTCTGCGTAAGGACTACTGGGCCCTGCTGACTCCGCAGGAACTGGAGCGGAGAGCCTGTGGTCTAGAGGCAGAGGAGTAGGCTGTGCGGAGGAGAAATGAAGGCCGAACCTCTCAAGGACCTTGCGCACCAAGTGTGACAGAGTCAAAGTGATGGTGCGCGCTGCTCTGTCCCCGGAGATCTGGAAGTCAAGGTAGTGGCGCAGTTCTCCAAGGTCAGTGCAAATGTGTCTCGTCAGCAGCTCTGCCTTCTCGGAGGCCAGTGCGTCCCTGTCTACTGTGGCGAAGACCAGGTCGTCTACGTAAACAAGGATATAGAACGGGGTCTGGCCAGCACGAACGAAGAGCGAGGGGTCTACAGAGGACGGAAAGAACTGTAGGTCAGCAGGCGTAGCACGCAGCGTGTCGTGCCACTTACGTGGAGCCTGGCGCAGGCCGTAGACGGAGTGCCGCAGGAACCACTCAGTCCCAGGAAGAAAGGTACCAGTGAAGCCCTGAGGGGGGTGCAGGTAGACCTGCTCGTGTAGACTGCCCTGAAGAAAGGCAGTGGAGAAGTCGAAGGAGTGAAGCTCGTAGTCACGCTGAGCTGCTATGTGTAGCAGCACCCGAAGAGTAGTCATCTTCGGGGTCGGAGCGAAGGTCTGGAAGAAGTCCACCCCCTCACGCTGACTGAAACCTCTGGCCACGTAGCGCGCCTTGAACACAGGCGGCTCTCCAGGAGGGCGCTTCACCTTAAAGAGCCAGCGGCCATCGACTACGTTCACCCCAAGTGGGGGAACTGCGTCGACGTAGGTGCCGGTGGATCTCCAAGATGCCATCTCCTGCTCCATGGCAGCTATCCACTGAGAGGCCGAGGGTCCCGAGACCGCCTCAGAGTAAGTGCGAGGGGTCGGGATGTCGAAAGCGTCAGGGTCACCCTGAGGGACTAGAAGCATAGAGCAGAGATGGGGAGTAGCCTCTGACAGGAAAGCAAGCTCGTACTGGCGGTCCTCCAGGACGTTAGTGCCGAGGGCAGGAGCACCTCCGACACACGGAGGACAGGCAGAGTCAGAGACCGGAGCGGTGGCGTAGTCAAGGTGGCGGGTAGAGGCGAAGTCAGCGACCGCAGCGACAAGGGGTTCAAGGCTCGAAACCGGAACAGACGGGTCAGTAACGAGAGAGGCAAGGACCCGAGAAACAAGAGGACGAGCGGCACGCAGGTAGTCAGACAGAGGGGGGGGGAGCAACGACAAGGGAGGACGGAGTGGGCGATAGGAGAAGGGGAGGACGAGACGCATGGGAACGAAGCAACATAGGGTGAGAGTGCGAGACAAGGGAGACAGGTCGAGCACGGGAGGGACGGCGAGACCAGACGTGAAACGGAGAAGTTGGGTCAGGAGACAGAGGAGGGGACACAAGAGGGGAATGAGGGGGGAAACGGGTCGGAGACGAGTCCGGAGGAGGGAACATGTTATAATCACAATAGGCTCAGATGTGCCTATAATGAGAGATAGAGAGCACAGTCGGATTTCTGTCTGACGGCTTCAAATATTGATAACGATCTGCTCGCTGACTTAAACGGTGATCTAAAATTTGGATCTCGAGCGCGTTGCTGTCGTCTATCAGTAGAAAATTGAATCATAAAATTCCATGAAGATTGGACGACGGTATGGCGGTTTCACCGGCAGGAGGTATAGCAGCCACTATAGTCTTAGAAGTACAAACTTAGCAAGAAGAATTCGAGAGGGAGATGGTTCCTAGCCTCTACATACCCCAAGAGCCGAGGTCCAGGTTGGTGGTACACCACCACAGAGTCCCCAACCACGAATAGTCTCGAAACAAACCCTCCAAGGGGCTACACCAAGTGAAATGTAACACTACACGAAGTAGCATTACTATTTTCACTATTTAATTTTTATCCGCGTCCCTTAGGCCTGAAATTTTGAGCTCTTGGTCTTGGTTCTGCAAGATAAATTCTTCTCGAGTTGATGGGGGCTTGCTGCACACACCTGCGACGCGATGGACACTTCACACTCGACAAAATAGAAAAAAACACATGCGATACGCAAATGACGACTTGACATGCGAGTTGTAAAAACTCGCTAATGTCTTGACCGACACAAACCACATTGTGATACACCATTCAAACACACACACAAGAACTAGATAGCAATGACATAGACTCAAAATTCATTCCATGCCATGCATGCACACACACAAACAAGGACGACAAGCCGAGTGCAAGCCATTGGGTTGCACCAACAAACTCCCCTTCTGATTGTTGGCCTTAGAATCTGCTCCCCTTAGTTCGAAGCCATCCCAGAAAGCTTGCAACACTTCCAATGCTGCTGCTCAACCAGCCTCTTGGTCATCATATCAGCAGGCTGCGCCGTCGTCTTCACGTAGTGCAACTCCACTTCACCCGCGGTTACCATGCTCCTCACCCAATGCCACTTCACCTTATGTGCTTGGTAAGGCCATGAAGAATGGGGTTCTTAGCTAATGCAATAGCACCCTGGCTATCACAGTAGAGTGGGGTAGGTCCTTGCTGCTCCTCCCCCAATTCAGCTAGCAAACGCCGCTGCCACACAACCTCTTTTATGGCACGGAAGAGTGCCATGTACTCGGACTCCACCGAGCTCAATGCTTGGTCCACTTGTTTCTTGCTCTCCCAAGCTGTTGATCCTCCAACAACACAGCAGATGAAGCCTCCCACACTTGTCATGTCCTCTGGTTTTGATGCCCAAGATGCATCAGAGAAGGCGGTGAGAAAGAGACTCCCGGGTTGGACTCCATCCGCACCCTTTTGACGCCTTTGTGCCGCCGCGGAGTATTGCAGTCCAACGGTTGCTGTTTGGCCAAGGTACTTGGCCACTCTCTCTCCAGCTGCCACCTACTCTTTATTAGGGCATTGAACAACCCTAGCCAGCTGCCCTGTAGCAAAGGCTGTATCCGGCCTTGTGTGAACGGCCGCATACATGAGGTTGCCCACCAAGGAGTGAAAACGGCGCCTCTCCTCTTCACCAACACTTTCCTCCGCTGGTCCTTTCACACACTTGAACCCTGAGGGAAGGGGAGTAGCCACATGACCTTCACTCTTCCCAAAGTTTGCAGCCAAGGCCTCCAAGTACTTTTTTTTATGCACTCGCATCCACCGCTTCTCTACATCTCGCTCAATGTGAAGCCCAAGGTAGTAGTTGACGTCACCAAGGGTCTTGCACTTGAACTTGTCTTGAAGCTTCAGCATCACCTCCTTCACAAGGTCAGAGGAGGGTGAGAATATGAGGATGTCATCCACATAAACCACCACGAAGCTCCTGCTCCCCCTCGCCAAGCATGAACAAGAATTGATCGGCCGTTGATGGAGTGAAGCCGATCGCCTCCAAGACTTCCCGCAGCTTGATGTACCATTCCCTAGGGGCTTGCTTGAGGCCATAGAGTGATTTCTTCAGCTTCCACACTCTGCCACTCCCATCATTGTATCCCTTTGGCTGCTCCATGTAGGTCTCTTCCTCAAAACGCCGTTGAGGAAGGCCGTTACTATATCCATTTGCTTCACCACCCATCCTTTGATGGCCGCCACGGCGAAGAGGGTTCGAAGAGTTGTACCCTTCACCACAGGGGCATACACTTCATTGTAGTCCTTCTTCTCTTGCTGCTGATACCCCTTGGCTACAAGTCTGCTCTTGTAGCGCTCGATGTTGCCGTCGGCATCGGTCTTGCGCTTGAAGAGCCACTTGGAAGAGATCGCCTTCCGCCCCGGAGGTAGGTTCACCAAGTCAAAAGTGTCGTTCTCTATGATGCTCCCCATTTCTTCATCTGAGGCCTTCTTCCACTCCTTCCCATTGGGGCCCTCCCAAGCCTCCTTGGGATTTGTAGGCTCCCCCGGCATCTCCACCGGAGAGAAGAAGGCAAAGGCGCACTCCTCGCTTTCATCTTCCGGAGAGCCGAAGCGGTCAAGGTTCGGGTGGCATATGCACATGCACCCGAACACCCGAAGCATATCCACCTTCGGCTTCCTTCCAATCCACTCCACATAAGGCACCCATTTGTCTTCTCCCACGTGAGTCAAGGCTCTGTTCTTGGCCACACAAGCATGCCGCACCGCATCCGGCCAAAAGTAATTGGGGCTTCAATGAGAAGTCCCCGAGCCGTCTCTGTAAGTGTCCGATTCGCACGCTCGGCGATGCCGTTCATTGCAGGAGAGTAGGGCATGGTAAGAGAGTGCCTTATGCTCTGCTTCTTCAGCCAAGTTGAGAAATCCTTGCTCAGGAACTCTCCCCTACGGTCAGTACGAATTGCCTTCACAAGCCGGTCTTGTTGCCGCTCCACCATCGGCAACCAATCGGTCTTCACCGTTTCAGCTACGTTACTCTTCTTGGGCAGCACATACACCCAAGTCATGCGAGTGTAGACGTCCACAATGGTCAGGAAGTACTCTGCTCCAGCAGCTCCAAGCTTCAAGGGGCCCACCACATCCATCACCACCTCATCAAGTGGTGCCTTCGCCGTTGTCTCCGAGCTATGGAACGGGTAGCGGGTGAACTTGGCTTACATGCATGTTGGACAGCCAGGCACCTCATTGGGCTCCCCCTTGACACGTATCCCACTGACCATCTCTTGCTTAACTATCTTCTGCAAAATGGGCAATGCCACATGCCCCATTCGCCGATGCAAGGTCAGCCAATCACACTCTCCCGTAGCGGAAGTCGGGTTGGAGAAAGCGGCACTCGCAATTGTGCCCCACAAGCTCTCTCCTTTCTCCTTCACCGCTGCTGCTTTGCTGATCTTAGGCTTCTCCTCCTCATTTCCACCACCTTTGGCTGCTGCACTACTCTCCTTGGGTTCACACGCCTTGCTGGTCTCTCCAAGGTTGCACTCCTTCGAGTCACTCTTGGTGTCACTTTGCTTTCCGTGATCACCGCCACCAGCTGCCTCATTCTTGGTGCTGACGCTTGCTGCCACTTGCCTCCCCTTAGGCATGGGGACCACTGGGATTTGCCACATCTCATTGTAGATATCCCTGTCCTCATAACGGTCCCAAAGCTTCCGCTCACCAAGCCTCGCGGTATATGTTTTGGAACCCTTGGAAGATGTGTCCATGCCGGCCTTTTGCAAATGCCGAACGGAAACCAGGTTGGCTGCTAGGTTGGGCACCAAAAGCACGTTCTTGAGGCACCCATCTTCCCATCCGGACCCTTGAACATGACCCGAGTTCGGTGAGCAAGTCCGCACGAGGTGTCATGCTATAGGTGGCGCCGCTATCGATCACCCAAAAGTCCAGAGAGTGAAGGGTGACCTTTCCCACAGTAGCTGGCACCTCAAAGCCTTCCACACCTCCTGCTGCAGCTGCCGCTTGCGTGGAGACAAAGAAGAATTGGCCCGGGTATCGATCTTCACTCGAGTCCTTGTCGTAGTCTCCACCTTTCATGCTTGCCGCTTCGCTTCCACGACCACCACGACCCCTACCTCCACGACCCCTGTGTTAGAAACAGAAAGGTTCAGTTTATTGATGAAGCAAAGGCATTTTATAGGAAGAGAGGGATGAGCTAGGAAGGGAAGGTTGGAAGGGAAAGGGGGGTTAGGACCAATCACAAGGGAGGGAGGATCCTTCCAAATGTGGTTGACTACCAGTTGGAGGTGGTCCAAGTGTGGTGTACCACCAGTGGTTTAGCCAACCCACATGTGGTGCCCCCACAATTGTGGTCCTTGTGTTTGGGGGCTCCAACCACAATTGGGTTGGATTGACACCCCAACACAGGTGTACACCCAACTAGGGATGTAAACACAATATACACAACTAGCATAGCATGGTATATTCTAACACCCTGCCTCTTCCTCCCCTTGCTCCTCTGCCCTCTTGGCCTTGAGAAGGGGTCCATCCATCAGGCAATCTGAAGCAATCTCTCCACATGTGGCCGGTCTTGTGACAAAAGTGGCATTCGCCATCAAATCGACCGCGCCCTTGCCCATAGCCATTGTTGTTGTTGTTGCTGCCAAATCCTCCATTACCACGGCCTCCATTGAAGTTACTGCTGCCAAATCTTCCTCCTTGCCCTCTGCCCCTTCCACGGACGTGCCCGCGGGCCATGCTTGCAACTCCGGCACCATTGGGACCCGCCAATTTGCGACGGCGGAAATCTTGTTGTAAGATTTCCCGCTTCACATCTTCGAGTGAGAGACGGGGCAGATCTCGATTTAGGTTGATGATGAGCGAGGACCATGAGTCCGAAAGTAAGGCCACCAGCTTGGTCTTCTTTTGAAGGTCACTGTATTTCAAATCAGCTCCTTCGAGCCGTGTCAACAAGTCGAAGAATTTCTGCACTCCTTCCTCCACCGGTTCGCCTTCGTCAATTCGAAGTGCCGCCATTTGCCGCTCCAAAATCACAGCCACCGCCACAGTTGCAGGAGCATGAGAGCAGCCGATGCCTTTGTTCCCTTTGCTGGTTCACGCTGAGTAGGCTTGATGTGACGGATTTGGCTGCTCCCAACCGCTTGCCCAAGTAGAAGGTAGCCTTGTGCGCTCTTCCGCACCCACGGGCTCTTCTCCGGGTCGTTCTCGGGGCGCTTCTCCGTTCCTTCCATCACCTCCAGCAGATCATAGTGGTCAAAGATGTTCTCCATCTTGAAGGACCACTCAGCAAAGTTGTCACCGTTGAACTTGTCAAGGCCAAACACTCTAGGCTCATCCCAAGAGGGTCCAAGGCTAGGTTGCACCGGAGCAACGGGTGGATCTTGGTGTTGACCTTGTGCTTGGGCGTCTTCTCTGCCTCCAGCACCTCTGCCACCCCCTTCCTCAGGTCTAGGCATGGTCGAGACAGCTCCAAGGGGCTCTGATACCACTTGTTATAATCACAATAGGCTCAGATGTGCCAATAATGAGAGATAGAGAGCATAGTCGGATTTCCGTCTGACGGCTTCAAATATTGATAACGATCTGCTTGCTAACTAAAACGGTGATCTACAATTTGGATCTAGCGCGTGTTGCTGTTGTCTATCAGCAAAAAATTGAATCATGAAATTCCATGACGATTTGACGACGCTATGGCGGTTTGACCGGCAGGAGGTATAGCAGCCACTATAGTCTCAGAAGTACAAACTTAGGAAGAAGAATTCGAGAGGGAGATGGTTCCCAGCCTCTACATACCCCAAGAGCCAAGGTCCAGGTTGGTGGTACACCACCACAGAGTCCCCAACCATGAAGATTCTCGAAACAAACCCTCCAAGGGGCTACACCAAGTGAAATGTAACACTACACGAAGTAGCGTTACTATTTTCACTATTTAATATTGATCCGTATCCCTTGGGCTTGAAATCTTGAGCTCTTGGTCTTGGTTCTGCAAGATAAATTCTTCTTGAGTTGATGGGGGATTTCTGCACACATCTGCGACGCGATGGACACTTCACACTCGATAAAATAGAAAAAACACATGCGACACGCAAACGACGACTTGACATGCGAGTTGTAAAAACCCGCTAATGTCTTGACTGACACATAGCACATTGTGATACACCATTCAAACACACACACAAGCACTGGATAGCAATGACATAGACTCACAATTCATTCCATGCCATGCATGCACACACACAACCTACATGATACCATGTCAGAAGAAATAATTGAACTAGAATGTGTGAGTACAAGGGTATATAGACTAGGGTTTTGTACCCTCTAAGGCACAATCCGATATAGTCTACAGTAACGACCTAAGTTACATTTGACAACAGCGGCAGTCGGCTCAGGGGGGTTGGGGGAGTCTTCAGGAACAACCTCCTTCAGCACCTCCACTTCATTGCCGTCCCGCATGTGAGCGAGGATCAGATGATCCTTGCTCCCATCTGTGGCATTCGATATGCCACAGGTCTTGAATGCCTTGGTGATGACCGACTCAGGGACGGCCGCCCAGGCACGGGAGATCCAGTTCTCGACGACTTCCGGAGGTGGTTTCTTGAGATTCCCGGAAAGGCACAACATAAACACGCATCCTGGTAGAGTTCAGCGAGTGAGCCAACAAGGAACAAGCGCACATGGTAGGAGGGGCACAAAACAACACGTACCGGCCTTCGTGGTGGAGTTGATGCCCTCCTCGGCAAACCATTTGGTGTACTGTGAACGAACCCCCGCTTTAAAGCTCTTGTTGATGCTAACGTCTAATGGCTGCACGTAGGGTGTGCAGCCACCGGGGATAACCGCGGGAAAGAGCTTGAAGAGGGAGAAGTTAGCCCGCACTGTCGAAGTCAAGTGCCCCTTGTACGAGTCCAGCACAAGGAGCGAGGCCGGTTGAGGTCCGCGCGGCCGCGACAGGAAGGGCACCACGACCTTCCTCGTCCATTCCTGGACGAGGCGCTCATTCATCCAGCCCTTCGACTGGGCGCGCACCATCACGTCTGAATTAGGGGAGGGGGGCAGTGGGATTATTTGCACGTATTTAGTTGCCGGCTGAGACATTTCGACTCTGGTTTTTAAAGACCATAGCAAATTCATGGATGCGTGTCATGGGAAAGAACATTCCCGTGGGAGTGTAGCAGTTCGGCCGGTTCGTCCGCTTGAACACGACATAGGCCGGCAGTTTCTCCCCGGTGGCCGTGCATGCAAGCATCACGGTCACCCGTTCCTTCTCGTACCCTGCGGTACTGACGTGGACGGTGCGGGTGCCACGACGCTCGAGGGTCCGCTCGAGCGGCATCTCGAGATACAGCGGAGTTTGATTCGTGTTAATCACGTTCTCGGGCGCGATCTGTCGCTTGACCATCATCTGACAAACAAACTGCCAAAAACGCTCGCATTTGGGCGCGCTATCTGACAAGCAAAAGAGGAGGAAGAGACACAGAAGCCATCTTAAGACTCAGCCAGAGTGCAAAGGGTATGCAACACTAGACATGAGTGAGGGGCGGGGGAGCTTACCAGCGGGAAGCTTCTGCCCCATCTTTGTCTTAACCCGCACGGTGAGGCCCCATCAACGGCGGAAATGAAGTGACCACCGCGACGACGCCCTCCTGTTGACGGTCGCGAAGTGGTCGCGCATCAAGTCGCGGCTCCAGGACTGAAGCAGCCCCACTGACACGGGGAGACCGCGTCGCCGTGCACAGAGATAGCGGCAGAAGACGGCCCGCTCCATGTCGGGGTACTTGGATTTCCGGCTGGCTCCGCGAAGACGCTTCCGACTAGGCGCCGCTCCTTTCAGCTGATCTTGTGCCTTCCGCCACTCGCGGATCATGACCGGCTGCACCTTCGCCATGCGCGCGACCATCCGCTGCGATGGAGCTGGAAGCGTGTCGAACATGGATATCCACATCAGCTTCTCGCGCGCGCTGATGGATCGCCGCTTGTTGCCCGACAACCTGGCATGAGGCGACGGTGGTCTCGCATCATGATTGACAGACTCAGTCTCGGTCGACGGCTCACTGGACGACGGGAAGGATGGAACCGCGACGTCAGGCATAGCCCACGGATCCTCGTCCTCGAATGGATCTGCTGCCGCGGCAGCAGCAGCTGCTGCCTCGTCAGCGTACTCTTCCTCTTTGTCCGCGTCCTCATTGTTCTCATCGTCGGCTGCAGCCTCGTCATTGCCAAGCTCCGGCATGCCGTCGTAACTATCATCGTCCGCCGCTACGTAGCCACGATGCAACCATCCCGTAGCGGTCGGTTGCACTACTGTTGCTGCGCGACTAGAAGGAGAACCTGCGGTATGTGTAACACGGCTAGGGGTGCTAGCATTTTTAGCTGCTCTACGGCTGAAGAGAATGCGGATTCCAGCGTTCGTCATGCGTTTGGGAGAAAAGATTGAGAGAGAAAGGGTACAAACACAGGCCTGTTCGCAACGGTTCGCCTAGAAATACCGCTGCTGAGGCCCCCTTGCCTAAGTGTCACGTCATTGGCGGGCGACATGTTCAACATGTCGCCCGAGGTAACGCGACGTCGCCAAGTGACAGCAGAGTTGTCCCGCGCGTGAGAGAGTTTCGTGTTGTGGTCCTCTACTAGTTTCCAGCTGCATGGCTCGCTGTAACGGGCTTATCCCTTTGGCGCACTTCCAACCTTCAGATCGCGCACATTAGATGCCCGATCGAGCCCAAAATAAGACGGTTGGATAGCTGAATGTACACAGATCACTATGCACCTTTAAAAAAATTCATCATCAAATATAACACCAGGGTGCTATAGCCTAAACGCGAAATAGAGCACCCACCCCCCCCTTTTTAGCATGAATTTTGTAGTATACTCGGGGTGTTTTATCCGGGGGATTACGGTACCTACCAGGCCTTATCCTTGGATATTCACCACCCTGGTTCGAAGAGATCCAAAGAGCCAGGCCTCAGGACATCAGGGTAAAATACCCTTCGACCCATATAATAGGGCTGGGGTAGGTGTTGGTGTCAACTTATATATACCAGTACCTGTGTTTCTATGTAGAAGTTATAGGCTAGATAGGGTTGTGTTCTTAGAGGTGTCAACTAGAAAGAATGAATTGATACAAGTGAGCAAGGGGGAATATATGTGTTCTGGTTGTACCCTCTAATAAAATACAACTATCTAGTCTATAAATTCTACATACCGTAATCACCCGGATATAGGCGCATAGGGGGTTATAGGAAATGCCCTACAATAGTGGCATGCGTTTGAAATCGAATAAATTTTATAAGCCCAGGGCTTATGAAAGGAATTTTATGGAAAACTATTTGAGCACGTGAAAAATTACTTTAAATTTGTGTTCTAGCGCGTATGTTTCCAAAGGGCAGCATGTTGACAAAACGCAAGAATTTTGCTGACAAAGCTTCCGCGCCCAGATCCAGTTGGGAATGTCTGATATTGCGAAACAATCAGAGCCAACACAGTGAGCGAAATTCGCGCTTCTGGTTCGGGAGGCGATCGGGAGGGGCACGGCAGAAACTCCGATATAGAAATCCCTCATTTAATATAAGTCTTGACAAAAATGTGATGCGCCTATAGGAAATACATTTAAAAAATATGGGTGCGCTTATAATGAAATAACCGATATAAGCGCACTTGCACTCCATAAGCGCAATGGGCCAAATAAAGGGGTGCGCCTACAGTGACGGAAACCATTGTCCAAATGTTTTGCATTAATTAGGATTTTTGGGTTTTCCGACCACTATACATAAAGTCTTAATGTTTAATGGTGGTACGCTTCAGGAGGGGCACATAGTGGATGTGTTCACAGTGCTAACATCCATAATAGTACACTGGATCTAGCTTAGTGGCAAAAGATATACAAAGAGTACATCTGGACAATTATTTCCCAGGACAAAGAGCAAACTTCCGAGCAGCGGTTCTAGTACCTAGTCCACCAACACTTGGCCTTGATCACCACCTGCACCCTCCTATGCATGTTATCGACGAGGTTAGTGCAAACCTTTGTAGGGATCTTCTCGGCACCCTTCCTAGACCCACCCTTTGCATCAGGGGGTGAGCACTAGGAAAACCACGAATTATTTGAGCGTATGCAAGACTATTGTCCACGATTCCATATTGAATGTTATCTCTGAGACTTGCCATGCTGAGGTGTGGCCAAAGATGCCATAAGTTGATTAGTCCCATCTTGTCATGGATCCTCTTCGTCGTACCGTTGTAGGGTAAAATTACGAGCAGAGTGGCGAAAACTAGCGTGTGTGCCGCTGAACTTAGGGAAACATAGCAGGGTCGATTGTGCACCCTTTCACTAATAGAATCACGTTAACATCTACGAGTCTCGTCACGGTGGAGCAGTCGAAGAAGCCCTGACTGGTGGGGAATAATATCCGGGTTGAGGTCTGGTGAGGAAGAGGGTCACTCCAGTGCTACAAACTCATGCTCTCCAACCCATTCCAAGCCTAAGCGGGACACATGGCTTAGAATGGCTTGGAGAGCATGAGTATGTTGCGCTGGAGTGACCCTTTTCCTTGCCAGGCCTCAACCCGGATATTCTTTCTGAACAGTCGCGACTTCTTCGACTGCTGCACCATGACGAGACCTACGGATCCTAGCAAGATTCTAATAGTGCAAGGGTGCACAATCGACCGTGCTATGTTACCCTAAGTTTCCCGGCAGATACGCTAGTTTTCGCCACTCTGCTCGTAATTTTACCCTACAACGGTACGACGAAGACGATCCATGATAAGACGGAGTCAATCAACTTATGGCATCTTTGGCCACAACTCAGCATGGCTAGTCTCAGAGATTACATTCAATCTGAAATCGTGCACTACCCTTGCATACGCTTAAATACTTCGTGGTTTTCCTAGTGCTCATCCCCTTATGCAAAAGGGTGGGTCCAAGAAGAGTGCGAGAAGATCCCTGCAAAGGTTTGCACTAGCCTTGTAGATAAAATGCCTAGGAGGGTGCGCGTGGTGATCAAGGCCAAGTGTCGGTGGACTAGGTACTAGAAACGCTACTCGGAAGTTTGCTATTTGTCATGGGAAACAATTGGCCGGATGTACTCTTTGCATATCTTTTAGCACTGAGTTAGATCCAGTGTACTATAATGGATTTTAGTGGTGTGAACACATCCAGTATGTGCCCCTCCCAAAGCGTACCACCATTAAACACCGAGACTTTATGTACAGTGGTCGGAAAGCCCAGAAACCATTATTAATGCAAAACATCCGGACAATTGATTCTATCACTGTATATCCGGGGGAATATGGTAGCAACATATGTATAAGTTGACATACCCCCTAGGCTAGATAACGGGTAGTGCAGAGCAAGAGACACATAGCTCAGGGTGGCACTACTAGTCCAACCTATGAGGCAAGGGTCCAAAGACCAATTAGCAGGGGTACAAACAAGAGAAGAGCAAACTAGGGAGGCACTATTAGTCCGACCACTGGAAGAGTAGCCACAAGGCCTGTATGAAAGGTTTAAATATAGAGGAGTACAGAATCAAGGTCCTAGCAAGTGAGAGTCTACAGGAACTAGAACTAGCTGCAAGCAGTGCCGCTGATGATCTTTAGGCGCAAGCGCCTTGAGAGTCCCAGGGTCGCGAGGTCGCCTCAGCGTAGGTGCGAGTGGTCGGGATGTCAAAGGCGTCTGGGTCACCCTCAAGGACTAGCAGCACGGAACAGAGATGGGGAGCAGGCTCGGACAGGAAAGCAAGCTCGTACTGCCTGTCATCTAGGACGTCGTTGCCAAGGGCAGGAGCACCCCCGACGGACGGAGGACGCGCAGGGTCAGAGACCAGAGCAGTGGCGTAGTCAAGGGCGGCGGGTAGAGGCAAAGTCAGCGACAACAGCGACAAGAGCGTCAAGACTGGAGACAGGAACAGAAGTGTCGGTAACGAGGGAGGCAAGGACCCGAGAGACAAGAGGACGAGCAGTACGAAGGTAGTCAGACAGAGGGGGAGGCGCGACAGCGAACGACGATGGAGAAGGCAAAGGCAATAGAGGAGGACGAGCCGCGTAGGAACGAAGCTACATGGGGTGCGAACGCTGAATAGGAGAGACAGGACGAGCACGAGAGGGACGGCGGGACCAGTCGTGCGACGAAGGTGTCCGGTAAGGAGATAGAGGAGGAGTATCGAGAGAGGAACGAGATGGGAAACGGGCCGGGGACGAGTCCGGCGGAGGAAACACAGGACCGTGGACAGGAAGAGGAAGAGGCGACGGGGGAGGCGCGGGCGAGCGGTCGGGGGAGGGAAGGCCGAGCAGGCGAAGGGTGGACACCGGTGGCGATTACAGCTACTGCGCAACGCCCACAACTGGACCACCAGCTGCACCACGGTCACTTCCAGAACACTCCACTTCAGCACCCCCAGAACAAGTAACCCCAAAGCGAGAACCCTCTCCTGTACCGGTGCCACCCCCGAGCCTCCCGGGACAAGCCACGACAGGAACCCCAGGACTAGCACCCTCCTCAACGCCAGCACCCCCAGAGTCCACGAACCGCTGCGGCTGCTGCGACGGCGGCGGCAACTGCTGCAGGAGGGACGGTGAGAGGGGAGGAGGAGATACCAGGGGAAGGACAGGCGGCGCAAATTGAGCCATGGGGCCACCAGAGTCAACCGACTCCTCGACTGGGGCAACCGACAGGAGGGGAGTGATGTGAGACACACCAGATGGATTTAGGATGGGGAGGGAGAGGAATAGGGGGGGGGAAACCAGGAGACCTTGGTGGGGAAAGCGGCGGTAAGAGGAGACAGACTCGTCGAAAGTGGCATCACGGGAGTGAAAGAAGCGGTGAGACGTCGGGTGGTAAAAGTTCCAGTCGGACGAGTCAAGGGGGAAACCGAGGAAGACATAGGGGACAGTGCGGGCAGTGAGCTTGTCCGTGCCGGAGGCACGAACGTGAGCGAGGCAGCCCAAGACGTGGAACGCAGACGCGCCACCAGGGAACCCGGTCCAAAGAAGGGTCGGCGAAACCTGCGGCCACTGGGAGCGCGGCCAGAGGTTAAGCTGGTGAGCGGCGTAGCGAACGGCAACGGCCACAGAAAATGGGGTGCACTGGCATGGATCATGGAGCTACGAGCCACTTTCATGACGAAATCGATGCGTCGCTCAGCGACCCCATTCTGCTGTGGGGAGTCTGGCAGGGTATACGTCTGGGTGATGCCCTCCGCACGACAGAATTTGACCAAGCCGACTTGAGGTGAACTCGCCGCCACGGTCAGAGTGGAGACACAGCACAGGGAGACCGTGGTGGAGGCGTGCACCTACTAACCACAGGATAAGAACGTCGGGCATGTCGGCCTTCCGCTCCAGGGGAAACACCGTGGCGTAGCATGTGAAGTCGTCGACGAGCACAAGAAAGTAGCTCTTGCGACACGGTCCAGGGATGGGGGCTGGGCCCCAGACATCCAAATGCAGGGTCTAAAGGGGTGCAGTGGCAGGGCAAAGTGAGGAAGAGTGAGGAGCATGGCGCAACCAGCCCTCGACGCAGGGCGTGCATGGCGGCGGAGGCGAGGGAGGGAGGGCAGGGAGCGGCATAGGGAGGCCTAGGACGAGACCGTGCTGAGACATGTGACGCTGATGCGGGAGCGCGGGGTGACCTAGGCGGCGGTGCCACGGAAACAACGAGTGAGTGAGCGACCGACACGAGCACGCAGTGGCAACCTGGGTAGATGCAGGATCTCGGGAGGACGCCCCACCTGGGGGGGGCAGCAGTGTCCAGCGTTAACAGGCCCGACACTGGGTCCTGGGGAAACGTCGCAAGAGGGGGCACCTGAGGCGGTCTCGGTACAGACAGCGTACCGCTCGTGACCAGGGAACGTAGTGGTGACGTCGAGGTCCTGAAAACAGACAACACCAATTGAGTTCCTGGAGAATGCAGGGATGTGCAGGCCTTTAAGGGAACCCGAGGGAACGGCTGGACAGGGAAGGGTTGTGCAGCTCCGAGCAACCTCAGGACCAGAGGAGGGGTCAGCAAGTGCGACAGCGGCAGGCGCGGCAAGCGGTGTGAGGGTGTCATGGTCACAGAAGAAGCAGGCTGACACACCAGAGTCAAGCGTGAAGGACAGCGAAGCCGTAGTGGAAGACGAAGGAGGAGCAAGTGTAGAGCCTAGGCTAGACAAGGCAAGTTGTCCTAGGCCTGACGCAGCAGGGGAGTCTCGACTACGCACAGGAGCTACGCCTAAGCTAGAGAACACATGGTAATAAGATCCGGAAACACTCGAAGCGTCAGCATACACAGAATGCAGGGCACAGCTAATCTGATCCATGTTTAAGTCAAACACAGGCACACCGTGGCGCAGCAGACTGGGCGTGTCAGGGAGGTCCGAGGCTAGACCGAAGCGGCGACAAAAGAGGTCGTCGAGGCGGCAGAAGCAGCGGGCTATCAGGTGCGGGCGCCAGCACACAGTGCCAAGAAGGGGCGCGGTCTGGAGCTGGTACTGGCAGCTCACAGAACCGAAGCCGTCGGAGGAAGCCGAGCTGCGAGGGCCACCACCATGGCCACCACCTCCAGGGGCTCCTGGCCATCCCGGCGGGAGGCGAGCCCAAGGCTGCTGCTGCTGCTGCGGCTGCGATTGTTGCTGCTATGACTGCGATGGCTGCTGCTGCTCCTGGACACCACCACGTCCTCCCTTGGGGCCATGGCGGCCCCGGCGCTGGCGGTGCTGTGGGTAAACTGCAGCTGCTGTCTCAGGGGCAAGGGCCGTCGTGGCAACTGCGGCTGAGACGTCAGCGTGCGTGCACTAGGAGGGGGCACAGCCCTGAAAAATAGGGACTGCCATGACACCGCTCGACTGAGCGATAGTGCACTGGCGAGTTTCTATCTCAGACAGAGCAGTGACAAAGGCGGTCAGGGTGAGGTCCGCAGGGTGCTTACTAAGGAAGTGGTCGCGAGCAGTGGCTAAGTGGTCAGGTAGGCGCATGGCAATGAGATACAGGGTAGCGCAGAACGGTGGGGGGAAGGCAGTGAGCTGGGCGGCAGTGTTAGCAGTGCGGTAGCTAGTCTCTAGCACACGGAGATGGGTAGCGAGGTCAGCTACAGTAGGGAAAGCGGAAAGATCAGGGAAGAGCATGGGCAGGATTAAGCAGCCTGCAGAGGCGGAAGTAGGCATGGAGGAACGCGCAACTATTGCCGCAAGGAAGTCCTGGGCGTTCGCGACAGCGGTAAAGCACAAGGGGATATATGTGTTCTGGTTATACCCTCTAACAACATACAACTATCTAGCCTATAACTTCTACATAGCAATATATGTAAAAGTTGACAAGAGGGTACAGCTCCAACCCTACATCTTCCCTGTACTCTCTTGTTTCTACTCATTCTAGTATTCTAACATGGTATCATGAATAGGTTAGGTCCGCCCACCCGCTTCCGCCCCTCACCCTAGCCTACCGCACCCCGCCAGCCACTAGCGCGCACGCCGGCCCCTAGCGCACCTCGCCGGCCCCTAGCGCACCTCGCCGGCCCCTAGCGTGCCCGCCGTCCCTTACGCGCTGTGCCAGCCTCTTAGCGCCCCGCCGGCCACTTGAGCGCAGCTGGCCCCTAGCGCACCGTCACGGCCCCACACGCCTAGCCGGCCCCTCGTGCCCAGTGGGTCCCTCTCGCCTAGTCAGCCCCTCTTGCCAAGCCAGCCCCTCCCGCCTAGCTGCCCCCTTGCGCCTAGCTGGCCCCTCTCGCCTAGTTGGCCCCTCTCGCCTAGCCGGCCCCACGCGCGCCGTGACGGCCACTTGCGCCGTGCTGCCCCCTCGCGCTGGCCGGCCCCTCCCGCGCATCGCCGACCCCTCATGCCTTGCCGGCCCCTCTATATGCGCCGGCCCCTCCCGCACCTGCCCGGCCTCTCGCGCGCCTCGCCGGCCCCTCATTCGCCTTGGTCCCTCGCGCGTCCGCTACCCCTCAAGGGCCCACCAGCCCTCCCGCGCCACTGGGCCCCAGCACTCCGCCGGCCCCTTGCGCCCTGCCGGTTCTGCGCGCCTCGGGCCCTATGCGCCTCGGGCCCTTCTCGACCTTCCGCACGATCTACTCGCCGGAGAGTCTTGCCGCCATGCCGCTGTACCGCCGTGCCGCTGAGTACCTGTGCCGCTGTGTCCCTGTGCAGCTGTGTCCCTGTGCCGCCGTGTCCCTGTGCCACTGAGGTTTCACGATGACAGACGCCATACTTCGCCAAGACGCGGAGGGACACACGATCGACTTTGCCGCCTAGCTTGTCGATCTCCGGCAGCACCTGACAGGTCAGCGCAAGGATGGGCACTCCCTGGCTATGCATGTTGATGACTTGCTTCCCCGCCCCCCCCCGCCTGATCCCCTCCCGGTTGAACCCACCACTGCTGAGCGTAACGCCTTTGCTGCTACTGCGCTCGCTCACGCTATCTTGGATTCTCGCGATGCTGTAGCGCAGCTTTCCATTAGCCATGCGCTTCCCCTGTCTGAGCGCCCCCGCTTCACTGCTATATCGAATGCCAAAGACTTCGTAGATGCAGTAGTTGCATGCTACTCCACACCCACCTCTGCCTCCGCAGGTCGCTTGATCCTCCCCATGCTATTCCCTAATCTTTCCGCTTTCCTCACTGTTGCTGATCTCGCTACTCACCTCCGTGCACAAGAGACTAGCTACTGCGCTGCTAGCACTGCCGCCCAGCTTACTGCTTTCCCCCAACCGTTCTACTCTACCCTGTATCTTATTGCCATGCACCTGCCTGACCGCTTGGCCACTGCTTGAGACCATTTCCTTAGCTAGCACACGGCAACCTCACCCTCACTACCTTTGTCACTGCCCTGTCTGAGATAGAGACTCGCCAACGCACTATCGCTCAGTCGAGCGGTGTTGCAGCAGTCCCTATCTTTCAGGGTTTATGCTTCCTCCTAGTGCACGTACCCTGACATTTACGCTGCGGTCAATACAGGTGCCCTTGCCACTGAGACCCCAGCTGTGGCCTTCCTGCAGCAGCGACAGCGTCGGGACTGCCGTGGCCCCAAGGGAGGTCGTGGTGGTGGCGCTGGTGGTGGTATTGGTGGTGGCAGGGACAGTGGTTCTGACACGGGGGTTGGGGCTGGTGTCCTGGAGCAGCAGCAGCAGTAGTCTCTGCAGCAGCAGCCGTAGCACCAGCAGCAGCAGCCGCCGCAGCAGCAGCAGCAGCAACAGCAGTCGTGGGCCCGCTTACCGCCGGAGTGGATAGGAGCCCCTGGAGGTGGTAGCCGCAGTGGTGGCCCCTGCAGCTCAAAGTCTACTGGCGGCTTCGGTGCTTTGAGCTGTCAGTACATGCTCCAGACCGGGCCCCTTCATGGCACTTTGTGCCGCCACCCGCTGCTTCCGCCGCCTCGACGACCTCTTCCATCGCCGCTTCGGCCCGACCCCGGACCTCCCCGACTGGCCCAGCCTGATGCATCACGGTGTGCCTATGTTTGAATCAGACATGGATCAGATTAGTTCTGCCCTGAATTCTCTGTATGCTGACGCTTCTAGTGTGTCCAGATCTTATTACCCTATATTCTCTAGCTTAGGCATAGCACCTGTGTGTAGTACAGACTCCCCTGCTGCGTCAGGCGTAGGACCATTTGCTTTGTCTAGCCTAGGCTCTACACTTGCTCCTCCTTTGTCTACCGCTACTGCTTTGCTGTCCTTCGCACTCGACTCCGGCGCCTCAGCCTGCTTCTTCACGCCACCCTCACGCAGATCGCTGCGCCCGTAGCTGTCGCAATTGCTGACCCCTCTTCAGGTCCTATCGTTGCTTGTAGCTACACTACCCTTCCCTGTCCAGCGGTCTCCTCGGGTTCCCTTACAGGCCTGCACATCCCCTCGTTCTCCAGGAACTCAGTCGGTGTCGGCTGTCTTCAGAACCTCGGCGTCACCACTACGTTCCTTGATCATGAGTGGTACGTTGTCTGTACCGAGGCTGCCTCAGGTTCCCCCCTTGCGACGTTCCCCTGACACCTAGTGTCTGGCTTTTTTACGCTGGACACTACATCCCCCCCGATTGGGGCGTCCTACCCGGGCCCTGCGTCTACCCAGGTCGCCGCTGCTTGCTCGTGTCCGTCGCTCACTCACCGGTTGCATCTGTGGCACCACCGCCTAAGTCACCCCGCACTCCCGCGTCTGCGTCACATGTCCCAGCGCGATCTTGTCCTAGGTCTCCCTTCGTCGCTTCCTGCCCTCCCTCCCTCCCCCGTGCAGCTGTGCACGCCCTACGTCGAGGACGGGCTGCGCCTTGCTCCTCACTCCCCCTCGCTTTGCCCTGTCACCGCACCCTTCCAGACCCTGCACCTGGACGTCCGGGGCCCAGCCCCCGTCCTTGGACCGTGTCGCGAGCGATACTTTCTAGTGCTCGTTGATGACTATACGCGCTACACCACTGTGTTTCCCATGGAGCGGAAGGCCGACGTGCCTGATGTTCTTATCCTGTAGGACGTAGCTGCGCGCCTCCACCGCGGTCCTTGTGCTGTGACTCCACTCCGACCATGGCGGCGAGTTCGCCTCTGGTTCGCCTCGAATGTGCGGAGGGCATCACCCAGTCGTACACCCTACCGATCTCCCCGCAGAAAATGGGGTTGCTGAGCCACGCATCAGTTTTGTCATGGAGGTTGCTCGTACCTCCATGATTCATGCCGGTGCACCCCAAATTCTGTGGCGATTCGTTGTTCGCTATGCCGCTCACCAGCTTAACCTTTGGCCGCGCTCCCAACGGCCGCACGTTTCGCCGACCCTTCTTTGGACCGGGTTCACTGGTGACGTGTCCACGTTCCACGTCTGGGGCTGCCTCACTCACGTTCGGTCCTCGGGCATGGACAAGCTCACTGCCCGCTCTGTCCCCTGTGTCTTCCTAGGTTTCCCTCTTGACTCGTCTAACTGGCACTTCTACCATCCACCGTCTCACCACTTCTTTCAGTCCCGTGACGCCACTTTCGATGACTCGGTCTCCTTTTACCACCGCTTTCCCCACCGAGGTCTCCCGGTTTCCCCTCCCCTATTTCTGGTTCCCACTCTCCCATTAGCCCCTGCTCACCTCCCTCTCCGTCCTGCTCTTTCTGGTGTGGCTATCGTTACTCCTCTCCCGTCGGTTGTCTTGATCGAGAAGTCGGCTAACTCTGGTGGCCCTGCGACGCCATTCTAGCCACTTGCCTCTCTACCGGTGTCTCCTGCTCCGCTGTCGCATTCGCTCCCATAGCAGCCGGCGCCGCTGTCATCGCAGCCACCGCTGCAGCAACCGTCGCCACCGCAGCAGCCGCCACCGTCGCTGCAGCAGCAGCCGTTGGTGGAGTCTAGGGTGATGGCGTTGAGGAGGGTGCTAGTCCTGTCACGGCTTGTCCTGTTGGGATCGGAGAGAGTTCTCGCTTTGCGGGTGCTCGTTCTGGGGGTATTGGAGTGGAGTGTTTCGTAGGTAGCCATGGTGCAGCTTGCAGTCCAGGTGTCGGCGTCGAGCAGCACCAGCACCAGCAGTCGCCGCCGGTGTCCGCCCTTCGCCTGTCCGGCCTTCCCTCCCCAAAACCGCTCGCCTGCGCCTCCCCCGCCGCCTCCTCTTCTTCCTGTATATGGCCCAGTGTTCCCTCTGCCAAACTCATCTCTGGCTCGTCTTCCCCCTCGTTCCCCTCTTGTGTCTCCTCCTCTGTCTCAGGACCCGATGCCTCCGTCTCACATCTTGTATCGCTGTCCCTCTCGTGCTCGTCCTGTCTCACCTGTTCAGCGTTCTCACCCTATGTAGTCACGCAGTTCCCCCACCTGGGGTGAACGTAGTCGATGGCCATTGGCTCTTCAAGATGAAGCGCCCCCCTGGAGAGCCGCGTGTTTTCAAGGTGCGCAACGTGGCTAGAGGCTTTAGTCAGCGCGTGGCGGTGGACTTCTTTCAGACCTTTGCCGCGACCTCAAAGATGACTACTCTTCGGACGCTCCTACACATAGCAGCACAGCGTGACGACGAGCTCCACTCTCTCGAATTCTCCACTGCTTTTCTTCAGGGCAGCCTATACAAGCAGGTCTACCTGCACCGTCCATAGGCCTTCACCAGTACCTTCCCCTCCTGGGACCCAGTGGCTCCTCCGATGACCAGTCTACGGCATGCGAAAGGCGCTCCATGAGTGGCACGACACTCTGCGTGCTACGCAAGCTGACCTGCAGTTCTTTCCATCGTATGCAGGCCTCTCGCTCTTCGTTCGTGCTGGCTAGACTATGTTCTACATCCTTGTCTACGTAGACGACATGGTCTTTGCTACTGCAGACAGAGATGCGCTGGCCTCCATGAAGGCTGATCTGCTGAGGACACATACCTTCACTGACCTAGGAGAGCTGTGCCACTACCTTGGCTGCTAGATCTTCAGGGATAGAGCAGCGCGCACCATCACTCTCACACAATCACACTTGGTGCGCCAGGTCCTTCAGAGGTTTCGCCTTCAGTTCTCCTCCGCACAGCCCACACCTCTGCCAATAGACCACAGGCTCTCAGCTCCAGTTCTTAAGGAGTCAGTAGAGCCCAGTGGTCCTTACGCAGAGCTGGTGGGTTGCCTCATGTACCTGATGACTTGAACTCGTCCAGATCTCGCATACCCTCTCAGCATCCTGGCTCGCTTTGTGGCCACAGGCAGACACCGACCACAGCACTGGTGGGCTGCTAAGAGGGTTTTGCGTTATCTTGCAAGTACATTGGGCATGGGGCTAGTGCTGGGAGGACGCGGGCCAGTGGTCCTTACTGGGCACAGAGACGCTTCTTGGGCAGACAACGCTGAGACCCTCAGGTCCTCCCAGGGCTGCTTCTGTAGCCTTGTTTCAGGTGCCATCTCGTGGAGGTCCGCTCGCTCCTTGTCTGTTGCCCATTCTAGCTATGAGGCTGAGATCAACGCTGGTGCCATGGCGACACAGGAGCTCCGCTGGCTGACCTTCTTGCTCGCCGACTTAGGTGAGTGACCTAGCTCTGCCCTGGTTCTGTACATTGACAACAGAGCCATGATCCTCCTTTGTCAAGAGCCTCGACTTGAGAGCAGAGCGAAGCACATCCAGCTGCGGTACTTCCTCCTGCGCGAGCTACAGCAGCGCCGCCACGCCAGCGGTGTACACTTGGCCTCCGGTGCGAGCACAGGTGATATGTTTACTATGGCGCTTGCACCTAAAGATCATCAGCGACATTGTTTGCAGCTTGGTCTAGTTCTTGTAGACTCTCACTTGCTAGGACCTTGATTGCATACTCCTCTTTATAAGATTCTTGCTGACTGGTCTTTGGACCCCTGACTCAGAGGTGGGACGAGTAGTGCCACCCTGAGCAGCGTATTCCTTGTGCTGCCTCTTGCTTCTACTCATTATAGTATTCTAACAGCTGGACCCTTATTTTAAAAAGTGGTTTAGTTTTTGACCCTTATAAAAAAAACTAGATCTATATGGGACCCTGTTTTTTCAGAGTGGTTGAGTGTAGGGACCGTGATACGGAAAAGTGTTTGTGTAAATCCACCCTTACACAATCATAGATGCGATCCTCCCCTATAATAATTTCTCCCCTTGGCAACCTATAAATTTTAGCAAAGTCTCCCCAATCTGAGAGTCATTCCTCCTATACTTCTCGCAAACCAAAAATTCGGCTAAGTCCCCCACTGCCAAAGACATTCCTCCCACAGCCCTCGAGCAACCCCAAAAAATGGAAGTCCCCCACTGGCAGAGACAGAGCTCCTATAGTACCCCTCGCAACCCAGAGGATTCGGCTAAGTCCCCCACTAACAGAGATACTCCTCCCATACACCGCGCAACGCAACCCGGAGGATTCGGCTATGTCCCCCCAGTGCCAAGTGTGTTCCAGTCAGACTTGGGGGAATAACTACCTCAAAATAACAGGGTAGCCTGAAAGAAAAAGAAAGCCCCCGACGTGATATGTCACGCCTTCTCTTCCCCCCTACCCACTTCGGCGAGGGAATGTCGCGCCTATGAAATATCGGCGACTTGAATTTCTGTTCTCACAAGTTTTTACCTAGCTCCTGCCCACGCACGACAGGGATTCCCGCCGTCCGTTACTTCCGCTAATGGTTTACGCTTTTTTATGGCTGCCACTCACCCGAAGAGTCATGCGCACTGTTATAAAACCTGCCGCCTTGAATGTTTATTTCGTGTCGGTAGTGTCGTATCCGCCACTACATTAGTTAAAGAAATGAAAGAAAAAAACAACCTAGAGGGGCACGACCACTCAGGGTGGCATCAGCCCTAACTCTGAAAAGGATTGTGTTTGGGCAACGATGAATTGTTTAGGCAGCCGAAACACTATTCGCGTTTTGGTAGTCAGCGCATCGCACATTTTGTTAACCAAGCCTCCGTGCTGCCCCTAAAGTTACCCTACAGCTCACTAGATTGACAAAATCACAAGTGCCGCATGAATCACTCACAACGGGAACTCAGGTCGTGACCGAGAAGGGTCCAGGGAATAAGGGCGTATTCCTAATAGACAGTGTTCGGTTCCAGCAAACCCGAAATGGAGTCTGAAACGCGAAACAGTGAGGTCCAAGGGTCAAAACGCAAATTCATGTTCGGTTCAATTTGGTAGTTCATGAAGTTTGGTTCCCTGGTACTCAACGCGCTAAAGTAGAAATAAGTCCTAACCCGTGACCACAGAAATTATAACTGCAAAATTACCGAGGTGCGTTATTCCCTCCACTTCAGCGCTAACAAGCAAAAATCATGGTGCACCCTGTCGAGTGAAGCACAAGGCATGTCGTCACATCAGATCTGCAACATGTCAATTGTCTGATCATGCGAGATCGTGTAACTACAGTAAAGTGTAAGGCTTCGCTAGAATTAGACCCCTATGTGAAAAAGTACAAATATTTAGAACCCTTACATTACAAAGTAGCTTAAAAATATGCCCTTACAGAAAAAGTGGCAGCAAGCGAGTACCCTTACAAGAAAGAGTACTTCTAATCCTATCCAGAGGCATGCATAGAGCTCGAACCCTGATTTGTCAGGGTTATTTCTGACAACATATATTTTGTATTTGTTATAGGCTAGATATGTGCTGTCCTATATAGATGGCAACCCCTTAGACAAAACTACCTTGTATCACACATTCTAGTCAACTTTTCTACTCTGAGATGATATTACGCGCTAGGTTAGGTCCTCCCTGCCCACCCGCGCTTCCGCCCTATGTTGAACAGAGTTTAGGCGCCATGTAGCCATGAGAAATGTCGAGAGGTTTAGCTAGAGAGAAAAGTTGCGAGAGGAAAGAGGGATGAACTAGAAGAGAGAGGGGTACAAGAAGGGAGATTGTACCCTCTACAGAAGGATCCAGTAATTGTAACACACCTACCAAGTCTACTCAATTATATATATAAAATATAAAATTTGATACACCCCCTAGGCTTGGTAGTCGCAAACCCACCCAACACGCAACACCCCCAAGCCCGTGCACCCCCATGTCCTGCAGCAGGGGTGGCTTCTACCCTTCGTAGGAAGCGGCGACAACGGCGGCGGGTGGCAGCAACGGCGTTAGCGGCAGCTTCTTCGACAACGACAGCAGCGGCGGCGGTGGCGGCGGCGGCGAGTGCGAAGCTCGCGGCATCCGGCGGCGTGGCACAACCCGGCAACGACCGGGTATAGAGTCAGCAGCTGCGGCTGGAGTAAGGGGAGACGCAGGGGGGGGGTGTGCTTCAGCAAGGTGCCCGTGACTGGCGCACTGGCTGGCGTGCAGGTGTCATGTCATGGCTGGTGCCTACAACCTTGCTGCCGCCTGTGCGCTGGTGCGTCGACGTTGCCACGGCAGCACGACAACACCGCCACAGCGTGGTGTCGACGCCATGACAACGCGTCGGGGCTGCCACGGCAGCGCATAAAGGCCGCCGTGGCAGCACGACATGGCCGCCACGTCGGTGCGTAAGTGGCGGGAGGGGCGAGAGGACGCTGCGGAAGCGTGATGAAAAAAGGACACCAAATGAGACGTGGTAAAAAGGATAATGATATACAGTATAGGAAATGTAGAAATGAGAAAGAAGTGTAATAGGGTCTTACTCTTACACTTACCCCCCTCAAAACTAGGTGGTAGAGACGTAGTCGCAAAGAGGACATCAGCATTACCCATGGCAGATACAGAGACCCAGGTATCTTCAGAAGGATCTTAACCCTTCCAATGGATGAGAAGCTCCAGGCCGCCATACTGATGGCGGCGGTGTGCAAGCACCGACTCGACCTCGTATTTGGGCTCATTGTTCATGAGAGTGGCCGGCGGCGGCGATGGTGGTTGGCATACGGTGAAGATAATGTTCGGATCCCAGTAGGGTTTCAAAAGCTGGACATGGAAGGCATTGTGAATCTTCCAAGTGGCTGACAAGCAAACGCAAAAACATAACATGGATGACATGTGCTTCAATGAGGAATTGCCCGCAAAAGCGAGGTCAAAGCTTGGATGGGAGATGGCTGATGTCGTAGTTGTGGGTGTTGAGTAGGACACGATCTCCCACGGCGATGGTACACTGACGGAAAGTATTGTCCACATGTTTGTGACTTAGAGGAATTTTGCCATTTTAGGGGGTCATGGACATTAAGCCTTAATGTTCTGGTATGCCTAGTGTATGTAGGTTGGGGTAAGGCTCCACACCCATGCCTTACATTACACAAGTATAATTATGTTTACAACAAATACTAGAAAATAACAATCTTGGTACATGTGGACAATTATTGCCAGGCGCAAGCAGCAAGATACATCAACCCCAAACTAGTACCTAATCCACCGCCCTTTCGCCTTAGACACCGCCCTCACCCTCCTGGGCATGCTTTTCACCAGGTGGGTGCACACATCCGCCGGGATCTTTTCCCATTTCTCCTGCACCCGCTCCCAAAGGTCCAGCATACCAGTGGGAGGCTTATGATGTTGGTTAGAGAAGGCTATAAGCAGATGATTCAATGGCTCCTTGGAAATTTCTGCAGCACTTCGTTATGACGCCCAGAAAACTCGCGACCTTCGAATAGCTATATCAAAAACTCCAATCGGTGAAACGATCTGAAAATCGGATATGTTGTAGCTGGCAGTGTCAGCTTTCCACTGAAAGTTGAATCACTCGATTCCGTAGCTAAACGAGTGAGCTATGGCGTTTGGCGCACTGGGGGGTAATCTGCCCTAGGAGAAGTTGACAGTCCTCAGAGTCACTATGATTGAAGCTTACAAGTTCAGAGACATGATGGAAAAGGCATTGAAGCATAGTTGGAAGGTGGGGTAGGAAGTGAAGGATGAAAGGGAAGGACCCTGGAGGCCCATGGTCAAGAACATGACAAGAGTCAAAGTTTTGACTCCCCATCCTCAGGTTCAGCCAGCCTGGCAAGACAAATTTCACACTGTGCCAGGTTGGCCTCCAAACCCCAAATGCTGCAGCTGCAAGGTGGGGACAAAAGTCCCACACATGCTGGTCCCTCCTCGTTATAGGGCTCTCCAACTTTGGTGTAGCAGCTGACAAGGACTTCCAATGAGTTGTAACAAATCCATCAAACATTTCTTCGTAACTTCTTCATATGTGCTCCGATTCCAACAATTCTTGGCTCGTTGGAATGTGCTCGATGTCATGCACAATCCAAGCACATCTGCACAAGCACAAGATGAACATGCAAAGACATGCAAACCCAACAAACCATACAAACAACGTAGCACACAAAACACATGCAACGAAATGATGCGAACAGACGACAGGATGACGTGCAAACGAATATGCACCAACACACTCCCCTCAGACTGTCGGCTTGTTTCGCCGTCTCTAGTTCAAGGACATTCCCGCCATCCTCGCACAGCGCCAGTGTGGCTCTTCAGCTAGCCGCTTGGTAAGGAAGTCGGCTGGCTGTTGCTGAGTTTTCACGTAGATCGGATCCAGTGTCCCAAGCTTCACCTCCTTCCGCAGCCAATGCCACATGATCCTCATGTGCTTGTTCAACCCATGAAGAACTGCATTGCGTGCCATGGCAATGGCTCCCTTGCTATCACTGAACAGAGGTGTCGCACAAGTCTGTTCATGGCCGATCTCCTTCAAGAGCCTCCTTAGCCAGATGATTTCTTTTGCCGCATGAAACATCGCCATGTACTCAGATTCCACTGAAGATAGTGCCGTCTCAGACTGCTTCTTGGACCTCCAACTTACAGGCCCACCTCCCACCATGCAGATGTATCCACCAACTGATGATGAATCCTCATGCTCAGAAGCCCACGTGGCATCAGCAAAACAGGAAAGGAACACCTTTCCTTCTCCGAGCTGCTCCCCTTCTCTTTGAGGACTTCAATTCTTTTTTGACTGAGTTGAGCAGAGGCTGAATACTGTACTCCCACTGTAGGGTATGACTTGAGGTAGCGCACCACTCTCTTCGCTGCACCACACTGCTCTTCTGTTGGATTTTGCACTACTCGAGCCAGCTGTCCCACAGCAAAGCTGATGTCAGGCCGAGTATGCACAGCAGCGTAGAGTAGGTTCCCGACCATGGATTGGAATTGCCTCTGGTCTTCACTCTCAACTCCTTCTCCTTCAGCTGCCTTTATGAGTTTGAACTCGGAAGGCAAAGGTGTGACCACTTCCCGTTCTTCCTGCAGAGAGTACTTCTCAGCCAAGGTGTTGATGTACTGTCCCTGATGCAGTTTGAGCCAGCCACGTTCAGTATCCCGCTCAATATGCATTCCCAGGTAGTACCTTGCCTCTCTAAGTGACTTGCACTTGAACTGCTCTGTGAGCTTCCGCTGCACCCCATCGATCTCCTTGTCACTGCTGCTGAAGAGCAGGATGTCATCCACGTACACCAGCAGAAGCACAAGCGACTCCCCCTCGCTCATCAGGAATAGGCTCTCGTCGCATGCACTCGCACGGAATCCAATCCCTTCCAGTGCACTGGCCAGCCTGTTGTACCAGCATCTCGGGGCCTGCTTCAAGCCATAGATGGCCTTGTTAAGTTTGCAGACACGACCGGTTCCATCCTCATAGCCAGGTGGTTGAACCATGTATACCTCCTCTTCCACAATGCCATACAGAAAAGCGGTTACGATGTCCATCTGCTTCACCTTCCATTTGCGCACAGCAGCTACCGCCAGCAGCACACGTAGCGTTGGAGACTTAGCAGTTGGGGCAAACACTTCTTTGTAATCTTCCTTCGCTTTCTGCTGAAACCCCTTTGCCACCAGCCTGCTCTTGTAAACTGATGGCTCTCCTTTCTCATCCGTCTTGATTTTTGCCAGCCACTTGCACTGTATTGCCTTCTTCCCATTTGGCAAGTACACCAGGTCCCATGTGTGATTCTCCATCTGGCTGTTGTACTCTGCATCTCTTGAAACGAGCCACTTCCCCCGTTGAGGCCCGGCTAGCGCATGATCCATGCTCGGAGGTTGTATTGGTGCGTAAAAGCAGTATGCAGGCTCCTCGTCATCTGACTCTTGGTCATCACCCAAGAACAGCACTGCATCTTCGCCTTGAGCCTGTTCCTGCTGCTCAGTTGTGGCTCCTCCACTTGTGGAGCTCAACAGCTTTCTCGTTGCCATTCTGGTACGTGCAGGGTAGATGGTTGGATTTACCCATTCTTTCACCTTCACCCAATCCTTTGTCCCCCCACCAATCTGTTTCCTTCGCTTTGGCAGACTTGGTGTTTTGGAAGCCTCTTGCTGCTGCTGCTCCGGATCATTGACTTCAGCATCAGCTGCAATATCCTCATTGCTTCCTTCATCAGTACCGCTTGCCGTTGGCGCAGTGACTTCGCTGTCCGCAGGTTCGGACAGATCGAAGTGCATAGTGATCTCTTCCAGCTGCTGGGTGACCCTTGCCTCCGGCTGCTTCTCCCACTTGCCATACATGATGTTCTCCACAAATTTGACATCCCGACTGTCAAACAGCACATTCTTTGAGGGCTCCCAGAGTAGCCACCCCTTGCTCTCTGCCGCAAGCCCAAGGTGCACACACCAAAGTGCAGATGCTCCAAGCTTTGTCCTGTACGGTTTAGGGACATGCGCCACTGCCATGCATCCGAACACTCGAAGCATGTCCACTGGAGGCTTCTTTCCAAGCCACCTCTCCAGCGGCACCCACATATCATCAGCCACCTTTGTGAGTACGCGGTTCCTTGCCACTGTAGCATGCCTCACCGCATGAGGCCACATGGAGTTCCCCAGCCCTGATTCGATCAGCAGCGCTCGCGCAGTTTCCAGGATGGTCCTATTAGCCCTCTCAGCAACGCCATTTGACTGAGGGGTATAGGACGTCGTTAGCTGATGCTCAATGCCTTGTTTCTTGAGCCACGCAGTCAGATCTCCTCCTAGAAACTCTCCACCTCGGTCGGTTCTGATGCTCTTGCATGGGTGCCCAGATTGTCGCTCGACGAACGGCAGCCAATCATCTCGTATTGTTGAGGCAGCATGATCCTTCTGCTTCAACGGGTATGCCCACATCAGCCGACTCCAGTCATCAACTATTGTCAGGAAGTACCTTTCCCCTTACTTCCTCGGACTGGAAAAGGTCCTACCAGGTCCATGTGCACCAGTTCCAGTGCTGCCTTGCTTTTCCCAGCTACGCCGTGAAAGGGGAACCGTGTGAACTTGCTCAGCAGACACGTCTCGCACTTGGTATCATTTGGTTGCCCAGAAAGCTTGAGCCCCTTTACTGCTTCTTCCTTATGCAGTTGCTGCAGCAATGGCATAGCCACATGCCCTAGACGCCTGTGTGCGGTTTCCCAATCAGTCTCCCCCGACCTTGCAGAAACCGTCACTCCTGCAGCACTAACTGCATTACACTCCCCCTGGACTCCAGAACCCGCCTTTACTTCTCCCAACTCCTTCTTTGTTGATTCCCATATCAGTGCAGGGATCTGCCACATGGATCTGAAGACATCTCTGCTTTCGTGTAAATCCCATAACACACGATCTCCTCGCAGCCCCTTGAATGTTTTGGATCCATTGGTGGTGGTGCTGACTCCGGCCTGGCCTAGCTTGCGCAGCGATATCAGATTGGCCTTCAGCCCCGGTACGAGTAACACGTCCTTCAGCACAACCAGTCCACCATCAGGTGCTCTGAATGCAGCTCGACCAACTCCAGCGACCTTCACTGCATGTCCGGATGCTGAGCGCACTTCAGAGATTGGAGGCGCTCGCACAGCATCCAGCAAGTCCTTGCGTGGTGTCATTGTCCATGCAGCACCAGAGTCCATGACCCACATGTCAAGCGGGTGCAATTCCTCTCCAGCCCTTGCAACAGCTGTGCCACTGTCATCTTTGTCACACACATGGTAGAACTGTCCAGCATTCCTCTCCTCATTTCCCATTCCTCTGTCATCCTTGGAGGTTTCTTCAGCAGGATCAGCTACCATGTTGGCACCTCCATGTGGTTGCTTTCCTCCATTCCCCTTCTGCGATTGGTTCCAAGGGGTCCACCAGTCGGGCTTGGTAGGGCAGCGAAACCATGGATGCCCTTCTTCCTTGCAATACCAGCACTCTCCCCTCAAGCGTGGTTCACTGTTGTCATTGTTGGAGTGACCACCTCTTCCTCTTGCACCAGCGCCACCACGCCCCCGCTGGTTCCAAGTCCCGCGACCACCTTGGCTGTGGTAAGAGCGACCGCGATTGCCACGCCCTCGATCCCTCCATGTCCTTGCATGGCATAGCCGCTGGTGCTGTCATCACCTCCGCGCAGTGTATAGCGACGAAAATCTTCTTCCAGAATCTTGGTGCGAATCCACTCCAATGTCCATTGACTTTGGTTTTGTGGCAAGCTGAGTCCGCTTATAAATTGCAGCCAAGACTCCGGCAGCAGGCTGAGCATCTTGAGACACTTTGTCTGCTCTGGGTACGTGATGCCTGCAATCGCCAATTTCGCGTAGAGTTCCCTCATCTTGTCCAGTACGGGCTGCACAGGTTCATTCTCGCTCAACCGCAGCATGGACAGCTCCCGATCCAGCATGAGAGAAGCGGCAACCGATGTCGGAGCGTGCAGGTCCTTGAGCACTGCCCATGCCTTGGGCCCACAATCAATTTCCGGTAGCAGATGCATGATGTGATGCCTCTGGTTCAGCTCCAAGCTTTGTGACAGTAGATAATACCCAGCAGATGAACGTTCATCCCAGTCCGCTTGCTCTGCCATTTCCTTTGGCCTTGGCTCCGTTCCAATCATGAGCTTCAAGAGGACAATTTGTCGAAAGTAGAGCTGCATCTTCCATGCCCAATCATCATAGCCATCTCCAGAGAACTTCTCAATGGTGAAGTTCTTCAGCACCTCCTTAAGCAGTGACCCTGGCTTGTACGCGCTCCCTTTGTTGGTGCATATTCGTTTGCACGTCATCCTGTCGTCTGTTCGCATCATTTCGTTGCATGCGTTTTGTGTGCTACGTTGTTTGTGTGGTTTGTTGGGTTTGCATGTCTTTGCATATTCATCTTGTGCTTGTGCAGATGTGCTTGGATTGTACATCAGATCGAGCGCATTCCAACGAGCCAAGAATTGTTGGAATCGGAGCACATATGAAGAAGTTACCAAGAAATGTTTGATGGATTTGTTACAACTCATTGGAAGTCCTTGGCAGCTGCTACACCAAAGTTGGAGAGCCCTAAAACGAGGAGGGACCAGCATGTGTGGGACTTTTGTCCCCACCTTGCAGCTGCAGCACTTGGGGTTTGGAGACCAACCTGACACAGTGTGAATTTTGTCTTGCCAGGCTGGCTGAACCTGAGGATGGGGAGTCAAGACTTTGACTCTTGTCATGTTCTTGACCAAGGGCCTCCAGGGTCCTTCCCTTTCATCCTTCCCTTCCCACCCCACCTTCCAACTATGCTTCAATGCCTTTTCAACTTCTGAGGACTGTCAACTTCTCCTAGGGCAGATTACCCCCCCAGTGCGCCAAACGCTATAGCTCACTCGATAAGCTACGGAATCGAGTGATTCAACTTTCAGTGGAAAGCTGACGCTGCAAGCTACAACATATCCGATTTTCATATCGTTTCATCGATTGGAGTTTTGGATATAGCTTTTCGAAGGTCGCAAGTTTTCTGGGCGTCATAACGAAGTGCTGCAGAAATTTCCAAGGAGCCATTGAATCATCTGCTTATAGCCTTCTCTAACCAACACCCTTTGCCCTGCAATGCCAGAATCTTGGGTTGAGCTGCCTCCTTGGACTGAAGTATCACCTCCACCAGAGTCCTCCTTATCTCCCATCGTATTTTAGGTCCCAAATGCATGATAATAGGCTCTGATACCACTTGTTGGTTAGAGAAGGCTATAAGCAGATGATTCAATGGCTCCTTGGAAATTTCTGCAGCACTTCGTTATGACGCCCAGAAAACTCGCGACCTTCGAATAGCTATATCCAAAAACTCCAATCGGTGAAACGATATGAAAATCGGATATGTTGTAGCTGGCAGCGTCAGCTTTCCATTGAAAGTTGAATCACTCGATTCCGTAGCTTAACGAGTGAGCTATGGCGTTTGGCGCACTGGGGGGTAATCTGCCCTAGGAGAAGTTGACAGTCCTCAGAGTCACTATGATTGAAGCTTACAAGATCAGAGGCATGATAGAAAAGGCATTGAAGCACAGTTGGAAGGTGGGGTAGGAAGGGAAGGATGAAAGGGAAGGACCCTGGAGGCCCATGGTCAAGAACATGACAAGAGTCAAAGTTTTGACTCCCCATCCTCAGGTTCAGCCAGCCTGGCAAGACAAAATTCACACTGTGCCAGGTTGGCCTCCAAACCCCAAATGCTGCAGCTGCAAGGTGGGGACAAAAGTCCCCACACATGCTGGTCCCTCCTCGTTATAGGGCTCTCCAACTTCGGTGTAGCAGCTGACAAGGACTTCCAACGAGTTGTAACAAATCCATCAAACATTTCTTCGTAACTTCTTCATATGTGCTCCGATTCCAACAATTCTTGGCTCGTTGGAATGTGCTCGATGTCATGCACAATCCTAGCACATCTGCACAAGCACAAGATGAACATACAAAGACATGCAAACCCAACAAACCATACAAACAACGTAGCACACAAAACACATGCAAACGAAATGATGCGAACAGACGACAGGATGACGTGCAAATGAATATGCACCAACATAGGCGACAGCAACGCGCTCGAGATCCAACTTACAGATTACCGTTTGAGTCAGCGAGCAGATTGTTATCAAATCCGACTGTGCTCTCCATCTATCATTATAGGCACATCTGAGCCTATTGTGGTCATAACATATTGTGCACTACGATCCCAAGGGACACCATCGCAGCTCAGCAATGCAGAATTCGCAGAGAGTGTTGTAAAGTGAGTGACTATCCTCTTTCGGTTTTAATATCCTGCAGAAACATGGGCCCATATTGACACTTTGCTTGCGGTTGTGACCAGGTTGCTGACAGAGAAGCAGGTCGAGGTGGAGCATTGGCGTGACAGACTGCCATCAGGCCCAACGACTCTGTCGTCGAGGACATGAAGGCTCCGGCTGAATATCATGAAGTGCCAGAGCGAAGGGTGCGTCTTTGGGTTTCTGAACATGCAGCCCCATTTCTGCGGTTCTCCGCCAACCGATATGTATCTGCACCACTTTGTGTTTTGAGTCACATCGAAATGTCTTTCAAGCTTTATCTTTTCTTCTCCCGATGACTTCCTAAGACAATCAGCAAGATTCTAAAGGCCCGTTGCTGTGGGGGGCGGGAGCGTCTATCATATACCTGTTCAGTAAGTTGCTGGTGACGTGGGACAGCCTCGTAAAGGTCGAGCGGACGACGATCTACCAAGTGACTTGCTGGACCAACTCCACGAACGAAGAAGTAGCGGAGTTCAATGTGCTTGGAGAGGCCATCGGAAGACATGGTCCTTTTGTGAGATGGATAGTGCTCGGGTTGTCGCACCAGATGTAAGAAATAGAGTTGAAAATATGATTAGGTAAGGAGCCCAAGGCTCTATAACTACATGGCAAGGTGAGAGTGAATGGATGAAGGGGGAATTGGAGGGAATCCTCATTGGGATCTCCGGAATCTCCAATTGGGTAATTGGAGATTGGGGGGATCACAATTGGGTGAGGTTGGGATTTGTGAGTACACCCCAACCCACTAGAACATTCACAATCTAAACTAGGATAAAAAGTACAAATACAAAAGTGGTATGTGCGGTCTATTTCTAACACACCCCCATAGACTGCAAACCCGGTCAAGGAGCACATAGCCCATGGAACGGAGAAGGCGATGGTGGTCAGCCTTGCCAAGAGCCTTGGTAAAGAGGTCGGCGAGGTTGCAATCTGAGGATGTACCGTACCGTCAGCTGGTCACTCTGAACAAGATCTCGAATGAAGAAATGACGAAGTTCGATGTGCTTGGTGCGAGAGTGGAACACAGGATCCTTGGTAAGGTGAATGGCACTCTGGTTGTCAACCACAGGTGGGTGACTGCTTGGGGTAGCCTAACTCAGCGAGGAGAAAGGAGCCAGCGTGCCTCTTGAGCAGCCATTGTGCCCGCGTAGAGCTCGGCCTCGCAGGACGACAGGGAGACTGCAGAGGACCGAGTGGAGCGCCAGCTGATGATCCGCTACCAAGGGTGAAGCAGTACCTTGGGAGGAGCGTCTGTCAGTCTGGTCATCGGCCCTGAGGAGTTTGTGTATCCCTCGAGCTTGACTGGAGAGGTACCACCAAGAGTGAGGATGTGAGACTTGGTGGCTTGTAGATAGCGGAGGACCCTCTTGGCTGCAGACCAATGCGAGCAGTGTAGCGTCCGGGGAGACGACCGAGAGAAGGACACTACCGGGTAAGCCAAGTCTGGTCGAGTGCACATCATGGCATACATGAGTGAACCGACTAGCTCAGGGTACGGGTCCTTGCAGGCGTCAGGAGAAGGAACTGGAGGGGCCGTGAGCTGATGCTGTAGTGGGAGTGGAGTGGAGACAGAGTTACTGGAGTCCATGTCGAACCGCTTGAGAAGGTTGTCGATGTAGGACTCCTGGGAGAGGGTGATCGTGCAAGCCTGGCGGTCACGAGTGATCTCCATCCCCAGTAGTTTTGAGGTCACCAAGATCCTTCATGAGAAGGGCGGAGCTGAGAGCAGACTGGACAGCTGCCATGTTGGCTGGATCTCTGGCGGCTAGAATGAAGTCGTCGACGTAGACGAGGATGTAGAAGAGCTCGGAGGAATGGCGAACGAAGAGACTGGAAATCTGAGGCAGAGGATGGAAGTCAAGTGGGAGGAGGACTTCCTTCACCTCATTGTGCCACTCACGAGGAGCCTGCTTGAGGCCATACACTGGGCGCTTCAGCTTCCACACTGTGTTGGCAGGGTAAGTGCCAGGAAACCCCGGTGGCGTTCCATGTGAACATCCTCCTTGAGCTGGCCTTGGAGAAAGGCGGAGGAGGCGTCCATGGACTTGATCTCGAAGTTGCCGCGAGCGGCTATATCAAGAAGAGCGCGCACAGTCGGGAGCTTGGCCGTCGGCGAGAATGTTTCGAACAAGTCGAGATACTCCTTCTGGGTGAAACCCTTTACCAGTATCGTGCCTTGAACAGTGGAGCTTCGCGTGGGAGTTGTTTGACTCGGAAGATCCATTTTCCGCCGACGTTGAGGGAAGGGCAGTCAGTAATGTCCGGGAAGATGTGAGAGAGAAATTGGCAGACCGCGTGAAGGTCAAACAGCTCCTCATGCCTGTCCTCCAGAAGTGCACGGGGGGGAATACGGATGAGGGGACATCACCCCGGCAGGAGGAGGCGGGGTGACCGAACACCGGATGGAGAAGGCGGCTGGTCCCCAGGCGAGAGGCGGAGCCGGTTCCTTGGAACGAGTGCGACTTGAGACCGGAGACGAAGGCGGCTGCGGTGGGACCGGAGGGACTGGGCGCCTCCGATAGGAGACTAGTGAGCCGTACTCGACGCCGGGGAAGGCGAAGCAGGAGGAGGTGCCGCGGAGGATACTGGGAGGCCGGGTGAGACACGCCGGACGGAGAAGGCCCCGGAGAAGGGGCAGCGGCCGGAGGTGGGGCATCGAAGTCGGGGAGGTGGAAGAGGCTCGCCCGTGGTCGCAGAGTGGAATGGGCTTGTCTCATCGAAGACGACATCATGGCTGCGAATCAGCTGTCTGGTGATTGGGTTGAGGAATAAGTAGTCTGGGGAGTCGGAGTTGTGCCCAGGTACATGCAGGTCTGGGTTTTGGGACCAAGCTTGCCACCTTGCTTCCTGCGCGTGTGGGGGCTTAGCAACACATACGCGGTAACCCCAGACGCGTAGAGAGCAGGCGGAAGGCGTGACCCAAGCCAGAGAGCGGTAGGTGTGGTCGGGCCGGTGGGATGGGATAAAGATTGTAGAGGAGTGCCGCATGGAAGAGGGCATGTCCCCAGAGTGACCGTGGTGCGTTGGCGTGACTGAGGAGGCAGCGAGCGATCTGAACCAAGGTGTGGTTGCGGCTCTCTGCAATGCCATTCTGCTGCGGGCTTTCGGGGAGCGTGAAGGTTTGCCGAATCCCTTGGGCCGCACAGAAGTTATCGAGTTTGCCATTGCGAAATTCTCCCCGCCATCAGAATGGAGGCACTTCAGAGGAGTGCCGAACGTGACTTGAGCCTGGCGCACCCACGCCATGATGACATCAGGTGCCTCCGCCTTGGTATGCAGGAGTTGCACAGAAACATACCGCGAGTGGTCATCGACTAGTGTAAGAAAGTACCGATGACCGCCTCGGGATGCGACTGGAGCTGGGCCCAGACATCCATGTGCACTAGGTCAGCAGAGCAGCTGCGACGGATGGGGAGGAAGGATGCGGCTGCTGCCTGAGCTTGCTCTTGTGCAGTCCAGGCAGGTGGGTGCAGGTGAGTCTGTTGGTGGAGAAGCGCCGACGGGAGGCCAAGAAGAAGTTTCTTGGAAGCGATATCGGCAAGTGTAGAAATGGGGTGACCCAAGCGATGGTGGTAGAGATGGTTGGGTTGCGAGCTGCGACACAAACACGGAGGTGCTGGCAGCTTGCGCTTGGGAGAGGGCGGCGAGAGGTGCAGGTGAACGCAGCGTGTAGAGCTTGCTACTGTTGAGTGTGAAGCATGCTAGGAGCTTGTTGGACTTAGGGTCGAAGAGGTACAGTGATCGAGTGTGCTGGGAAGATCGTGGTGAGCCTGCCCGTTGGAGCTCGTGTTGGGCCACGAGATTGTGGGTAGTGTGGGAACACACATGCCGGTGACACTGCCGAAGGAAAAGCTGGCACGGAACTGTGGAGGAGCCCTTGGCGTGTGTTGTGAAACTAGAGTCTGCTCCTAGTAGACGGATTGGTGTCTCGTATGGCTTGAAGGAGTGTTTCCTTGAGAACCGTGTGAGTGGCCCCACTGTCGAGGGTGAATCTATTGTGGCTAGGTGCTTTGTGAGCTAGGATATGCGAAATCGTCTCATTAATCATGGAAGTGCCAGGAACAACATGTGGAGCGCACATCAGCAGTGGGAGCTACAAGCAGCCCTGCATGGATTCTGCGCTTTGACTTGATTGACCTTGCGCGAGGAGCACGATTGACCATCCAGCTTGGCGGCTTCGAGGCGGTCTTATTGACGGCATACCAATCGTCATCCTTTTTCTTGAAGCAAAAGAAGGGCGTGGTTGGTGCCGCCACACACTGGCCGGCACGAGGCCGGCCTCATGACATAGGGACACGTGGGGAAGCGGTTGCGCTGGAATGGCGCCGAAGCGGCAGACGCTTGAGGCACGGGAGCGGATTTGCATTGGCCTTGGCTTGAGCGCTGTATTAGAAAAAGACTGCAAATACACTTTTGTATTTGTACTTTTATATCCTAGTTTAGGTTGTTAATGTTCTAGTGGTTTGGGGTGTACTCACAAAATCCCAACCTCACCCAATTGTGATCCCACAATCTCCAATTACCCAATTGGAGATTCCGGAGATCCCAATGGGGATTCCCTCCAATTCCCCCTTCATCCATTCTCTCTCACCTTGCCATGTACTTATAGAGCCTTGGGCTCCTTACCTTATCAATCATTTCAACTCTATTTTTACATGGTATCAGAGCGACCTATCCGCACCGCGATCAAGGTCCTAATCTGAAACGTGCCCGCGCTACGCGCACTTCATCGTTGCGACATTCGTTTCGAGTCGTCGGAATTTCGACGTGCTCACTCTGCAGTCGCACCTCTCATCGTCGACCACCTTCGCGCTTGACCTCGTTGAATTTCTCATCTCAGTAGCTTTCACGCTTCTCATCTTCGATTTCCTCCTCGGTTCTCCTTGGTCGAATCTCAATTTCGACCATCTCTTAAAACTCGTTCTCGAGTTTCCCCTCAGACCCCGCCAGAATAGGCGAACTCCCCTCGCGAAATCGCCTCCACAAACGTCTCGCGTCAAGCAAGAGCAGGTACACACGTTGAAGCGGAGCGGAGCTGGTTGCGGAGCTGGTTGCGGAGCTGGTTGCGGAGCTGGTTGCGGAGCTGTGTAGCTGCGGGACAGGGCCTGGGGGTGTGGGGGGTGTGTGGGTCCGGGGTTAGACATAGGCTCAGATTCAGTTTCATGTCGGCGTTTTAACGAATTTGCGCCGACGCCATGTCCTACTTATCGGCATTTTGATAAAGCCGTCAATTTTCAGCGATTCTCGTCGACCAATTTCCAGAAGTGCCGCGCTGCACACCGACAATGGCTTACTCAAACCACTTCATCGCCAACCGATCCCGCGCTTCGTCTCGAGCCGGACGGCACATGCTCCAACTACAAGGCTTGGCGCTATGGTGTCGACAAGCACCTCCTCAGTCGCGACGTGAAGGGGCTCGAGCTCATCGACGTCCTTCTCAACATCGGTGACGGCAAAGAGCCTCCTAAACCCGAGAGGTCCGCCGATCCAGCTAATGCCGCCGCGAAGCAGTTTATGCTGCTGCACTGCTCAAGTACAAGAATTGGGAGAAGGCCGATGGTGCGGTCATTAGTGTCTTCATGGGCACCACTCCTCCCGAACTCGTCGAAACCTACCACAACTACCCGTCTGCCAACGCCATTTGGCTCTACCTCGAAGATCGCTTCCAGAACAAGACTGCAGTGGGAGTTGCTATACTCATCCCCAGCATGTTCCAAGTGCGGCTCGAAGACTCGCCAGGCATGGCGGACTATGTCACCAAGGTGCAGTCCATTCATGGTGAACTCAAACAGTTGGGGATAGTCTTCCCTGAGCAAGCCCCTGCGCCGCTTCCTAGTCGGCCTCACTCCGGCATACGAAGTCACACGCAAGATGCTCTTGGGCCTTGCTCCTGCAGACCTCACATTTGCCAAGGTCTCATCCGCGCTCCTTTCTGCCGAAAAGGACAACAGCGTCAAGCCAAGGCCAATGCAATCCGCGCTCCCGTGCCTCAAGCCTATGCCGCTTCGGTGCCATTCCAGCGCAACCGCTTCCCCCCGTGTCCCTACATCATCAAGCGCGGCCCTCGTGCTGGCCAGGTGTGTGGCGGCACCAACCACGCCCTTGCATCCTGCTTTAAGAAGAAGGATGACGAGTGGTATGCGTCAATGGGTCCGCCTCCAAGCCGCCAAGCTGGATGGTCAATCGTGCACCTCGCCAAGTCAATCAAGTCGAAGCGCAGGAATCCGTGCAGGCTGCTGTGGCCTCACCTGCTGATGTGCGCCTGACATGTTGTTCCTGGCAGTGCCATGATTAATGAGACAATTTCACAGTGTCCCGGCTCACAAAGCACCTCACCACAATAGAGTTCACCCTCGACAGTGGGGCCACTTACACGGTTCTCAAGGAAGAACACTCCTTCAAGCCATACGAGACACCATCCGTCTACTAGGAGCAGACTCCAGTTTCACAACACACGCCAAGGGCTCCTCCACAGTTTCGTGCCAGCTTTTCCTTCGGGCAGTGTCACCAGCATGTGTGTTCCCACACTACGCCACAATCTCGTGGCCCAATACGAGCTCCAACGGGCAGGCGTCACCACGATCTTCCTAGCACACTCGGATCACTGTGACCTCTTCGACCCTAAGTCCAACAAGCTCCTAGCACGCTTCACACTCAACAGTAGCAAGCTCTACACGCTGCGTTCACCTGCACCTCTCGCCGCCCTCTCCCAAGCGCAAGCTGCCAGCACCACTCCGTGTTCGTGTCGCAGCTTCGCCAACCCAACCATCCTCTACCACCATCGCTTGGGTCACCCCAACTTCCGTACACTTGCCGACATCGCTTCCAAGAAACTTCTTCTTGGCCTCCCGTCGGCGCTTCCTCCACCAACAGACTCACCTGCACCCACCTGCCTGGACTGCACCAAGAGCAAGCTCAGGCAGCAGCCGCATCTTTCCTCCCCATCCGTCGCAGCTGCTCCGCTGGACCTAGTGCACATGGATGTCTGGGGCCCAGCTCCAGTCGCATCCCGAGGCGGTCATCGGTACTTTCTTACACTAGCCGATGACCACTCGCGGTATGTTTCTGTGCACCTCCTGCATACCAAGGCGGAGGCACCTGATGTCATCATGACGTGGGTGCGCCAGGCTCAAGTCACGTTCGGCACTCCTCTGAAGTGCCTCCATTCTGATGGCGGGGGAGAATTTCGCAATGGCAAACTCGATAACTTCTGTGCGGCCAAGGGATTCGGCAAACCTTCACGCTCCCCGAAAGCCCGCAGCAGAATGGCATTGCAAAGAGCCGCAACCACACCTTGGTTCAGATCGCTCGCTGCCCCCTCAGTCACGCCAACGCACAACGGTCACTCTGGGGATATGCCCTCTTCCATGCGGCACTCCTCTACAATCTTTATCCGCATCCCCACCGGCCCGACACCACACCTACCGCTCTCTGGCTTGGGGTCACGCCTTCCGCCCGCTCTCTACGCGTCTGGGGGTGTACCGCATATGTGTTACTAAGCCCCCACACGCGCAGGAAGCAAGGTGGCAAGCTTGGTCCCAAAACCCAGACCTGCATGTACCTGGGGCACAACTCCGACTCCCCAGACTACTTATTCCTCAACCCAATCACCAGACAGCTGATTCGCAGCCGTGATGTCGTCTTCGATGAGACACGCCCATTCCACTCTGCGACCACGGGCGAGCCTCCTCCACCTCCCCCGACGCTTGTTTGGGCAGACTTCGATGCCCCACCTCCGGCCGCTGCGCCTTCTCCGGGGCCTTCTCCGTTCGGCGTGTCTCACCCGGCCTCCCCAGTATCCTCCGCAGCGGCACCTCCTCCTGCTCCGCCTTCCCGCGCGTCGCGCCCGGCTCACCAATTTCCTATCTGAGGCGCCCAGTCCCTCCGGTCCCACCGCAGCCGCCTTCGTCTCCGGTCTCTAGTCGCACTCGTTCCAAGGGACCGGCTCCGCCTCTCGCCTGGGGACCAGCCGCCTTCTCCATCCGGTGTTCGGTCACCCCGCCTCCTCCTGCTGGGGGTGATGTCCCCTCCATCCGTATTCCCCCCCGTGCACTTCTGTAGGACAGGCATGAGGAGCTGTTTGACCTTCACGCGGTCTGCCAATTTCTCTCTCACATCTTCCCGGACATTACTGACTGCCCTTCCCTCAACGTCGGCGGAAAATGGATCTTCCGAGTCAAACAACTCCCACGCGAAGCTCCACTGTTCAAGGCACGATACGTGGTAAAGGGTTTCACCCAGAAGGAGTATCTCGACTTGTTCGAAACATTCTCGCCGACGGCCAAGCTCCCGACTGTGCGCGCTCTTCTTGATATAGCCGCTTCGGCAACTTCGAGATCAAGTCCATGGACGCCTCCTCCGCCTTTCTCCAAGGCCAGCTCAAGGAGGATGTTCACATGGAACGCCCACCGGGGTTTCCTGGCACTTACCCTGCCAACACAGTGTGGAAGCTGAAGCGCCCAGTGTATGGCCTCAAGCAGGCTCCTCGTGAGTGGCACAATGAGGTGAAGGAAGTCCTCCTCCCACTTGACTTCCATCCCTCTGCCTCAGATTCCAGTCTCTTCGTTCGCCATTCCTCCGAGCTCTTCTACATCCTCGTCTACGTCGACGACTTCATTCTAGCCGCCAGAGATCCAGCCAACATGGCAGCTGTCCAGTCTGCTCTCAGCTCCGCCCTTCTCATGAAGGATCTTGGTGACCTCAAGAACTACCTGGGGATGGAGATCACTCGTGACCGCCAGGCTTGCACGATCACCCTCTCCCAGGAGTCCTACATCGACAACCTTCTCAAGCGGTTCGACATGGACTCCAGTAACTCTGTCTCCACTCCACTCCCACTACAGCATCAGCTCACGGCCCCTCCAGTTCCTTCTCCTGACGCCTGCAAGGACCCGTACCCTGAGCTAGTCGGTTCACTCATGTATGCCATGATGTGCACTCGACCAGACTTGGCTTACCCGGTTAGTGTCCTCTCTCGGTACGTCTCCCCCGGACGCTACACTGCCTCGCATTGGTCTGCAGCCAAGAGGGTCCTCCGCTATCTACAAGCCACCAAGTCTCACATCCTCACTCTTGGTGGTACCTCTCCAGTCAAGCTCGAGGGATACACAAACTCCTCATGGGCCGATGACCAGACTGACAGACGCTCCTCCCAAGGGTACTGCTTCACCCTTGGTAGCGGAGTCATCAGCTGGCGCTCCACTCGGTCCTCTGCAGTCTCCCTGTCGTCCTGCGAGGCCGAGCTCTACGCGGGCACAATGGCTGCTCAAGAGGCACGCTGGCTCTCCTTTCTCCTCGCTGAGTTAGGCTACCCCAAGCAGTCACCCACCCTGTGGTGTGACAACCAGAGTGCCATTCACCTTACCAAGGATCCTGTGTTCCACTCTCGCACCAAGCACATCGAACTTCGTCATTTCTTCATTCGAGATCTTGTTCAGAGTGACCAGCTGACGGTACGGTACATCGCCTCAGATTGCAACCTCGCCGACCTCTTTACCAAGGCTCTTGGCAAGGCTGACCACCATCGCCTTCTCCGTTCCATGGGGCTATGTGCTCCTTGACCGGGTTTGCAGTCTATGGGGGTGTGTTAGAAATAGACCGCACATACCACTTTTGTATTTGTACTTTTATATCCTAGTTTAGATTGTGAATGTTCTAGTGGGTTGGGGTGTACTCACAAATCCCAACCTCACCCAATTGTGATCCCCCCAATCTCCAATTACCCAATTGGAGATTCCGGAGATCCCAATGAGGATTCCCTCCAATTCCCCCTTCATCCATTCACTCTCACCTTGCCATGTAGTTATAGAGCCTTGGGCTCCTTACCTAATCATATATTTCAACTCTATTTCTTACATCTGGTGCGACAACCCCAGCACTATCCATCTCACAAAGGACCCTGTCTTCCATGGCCTCTCCAAGCACATTGAACTCCGCTACTTCTTCGTTCGGGAGTTGGTCCAGCAAGGTCACTTGGTAGATCGTCGTCGCGCTCGACCTTTACGAGGCTGTCCCACGTCACCAGCAACTTACTGAACAGGTATATGATAGACGCTCCCGCCCCCACAGCAACGGCCTTTAGAATCTTGCTGATTGTCTGTAGGAAGTCATCGGGAGAAGAAAAGATAAAGCTTGAAAGACATTTCGATGTGACTCAAATACACAGAAGTGGTGCAGATACATATCGTTGGCGGAGAACCGCAGAAATGGGGGCTGCATGTTCAGAAACCAAAGACGCACCCCTTCGCTCTGGCACTTCATGATATTCAGCCGAGCCTTCATGTCCTCGACGACAGAGTCGTGGTGCCCTGATGGCAGTCTGTCACGCCAATGCTCCACCTCGACCTGCTTCTCTGTCAGCAACCTGGTCACAACCGCAAGCAAAGTGTCAATATGGGCCATGTTTCTGCAGGATATTAAAACCGAAAGAGGATAGTCACTCACTTTACAACACTCTTTGCGAATTCTGCATTGCTGAGCTGCGAGTGGTGTCCCTTGGGATCGTAGTGCACAATATGTTATGACCACAATAGGCTCAGATGTGCCTATAATGATAGATGGAGAGCACAGTCGGATTTGATAACAATCTGCTCGCTGACTCAAACGGTAATCTGTAAGTTGGATCTCGAGCGCGTTGCTGTCGCCTATGTTGGTGCATATTCATTTGCACGTCATCCTGTCGTCTGTTCGCATCATTTCGTTTGCATGTGTTTTGTGTGCTACGTTGTTTGTATGGTTTGTTGGGTTTGCATGTCTTTGTATGTTCATCTTGTGCTTGTGCAGATGTGCTAGGATTGTGCATGACATCGAGCACATTCCAACGAGCCAAGAATTGTTGGAATCGGAGCACATATGAAGAAGTTACGAAGAAATGTTTGATGGATTTGTTACAACTCGTTGGAAGTCCTTGTCAGCTGCTACACCGAAGTTGGAGAGCCCTATAACGAGGAGGGACCAGCATGTGTGGGACTTTTGTCCCCACCTTGCAGCTGCAGCATTTGGGGTTTGGAGGCCAACCTGGCACAGTGTGAATTTTGTCTTGCCAGGCTGGCTGAACCTGAGGATGGGGAGTCAAAACTTTGACTCTTGTCATGTTCTTGACCATGGGCCTCCAGGGTCCTTCCCTTTCATCCTTCCCTTCCTACCCCACCTTCCAACTGTGCTTCAATGCCTTTTCTATCATGCCTCTGATCTTGTAAGCTTCAATCATAGTGACTCTGAGGACTGTCAACTTCTCCTAGGGCAGATTACCCCCCAGTGCGCCAAACGCCATAGCTCACTCGTTAAGCTACGGAATCGAGTGATTCAACTTTCAATGGAAAGCTGACGCTGCCAGCTACAACATATCCGATTTTCATATCGTTTCACCGATTGGAGTTTTGGATATAGCTATTCGAAGGTCGCGAGTTTTCTGGGCGTCATAACGAAGTGCTGCAGAAATTTCCAAGGAGCCATTGAATCATCTGCTTATAGCCTTCTCTAACCAACAAGTGGTATCAGAGCCTATTATCATGCATTTGGGACCTAAAATACGATGGGAGATAAGGAGGACTCTGGTGGAGGTGATACTTCAGTCCAAGGAGGCAGCTCAACCCAAGATTCTGGCATTGCAGGGCAAAGGGTGTTGGTTAGAGAAGGCTATAAGCAGATGATTCAATGGCTCCTTGGAAATTTCTGCAGCACTTCGTTATGACGCCCAGAAAACTTGCGACCTTCGAAAAGCTATATCCAAAACTCCAATCGATGAAACGATATGAAAATCGGATATGTTGTAGCTTGCAGCGTCAGCTTTCCACTGAAAGTTGAATCACTCGATTCCGTAGCTTATCGAGTGAGCTATAGCGTTTGGCGCACTGGGGGGTAATCTGCCCTAGGAGAAGTTGACAGTCCTCAGAGTCACTATGATTGAAGCTTACAAGTTCAGAGACATGATGGAAAAGGCATTGAAGCATAGTTGGAAGGTGGGGTGGGAAGGGAAGGATGAAAGGGAAGGACCCTGGAGGCCCTTGGTCAAGAACATGACAAGAGTCAAAGTCTTGACTCCCCATCCTCAGGTTCAGCCAGCCTGGCAAGACAAAATTCACACTGTGTCAGGTTGGTCTCCAAACCCCAAGTGCTGCAGCTGCAAGGTGGGGACAAAAGTCCCACACATGCTGGTCCCTCCTCGTTTTAGGGCTCTCCAACTTTGGTGTAGCAGCTGCCAAGGACTTCCAATGAGTTGTAACAAATCCATCAAACATTTCTTGGTAACTTCTTCATATGTGCTCCGATTCCAACAATTCTTGGCTCGTTGGAATGCGCTCGATCTGATGTACAATCCAAGCACATCTGCACAAGCACAAGATGAATATGCAAAGACATGCAAACCCAACAAACCACACAAACAACGTAGCACACAAAACGCATGCAACGAAATGATGCGAACAGACGACAGGATGACGTGCAAACGAATATGCACCAACAAAGGGGAGCGCGTACAAGCCAGGGGTCACTGCTTAAGGAGGTGCTGAAGAACTTCACCATTGAGAAGTTCTCTGGAGATGGCTATGATGATTGGGCATGGAAGATGCAGCTCTACTTTCGACAAATTGTCCTCTTGAAGCTCATGATTGGAACGGAGCCAAGGCCAAAGGAAATGGCAGAGCAAGCGGACTGGGATGAACGTTCATCTGCTGGGTATTATCTACTGTCACAAAGCTTGGAGCTGAACCAGAGGCATCACATCATGCATCTGCTACCGGAAATTGATTGTGGGCCCAAGGCATGGGCAGTGCTCAAGGACCTGCACGCTCCGACATCGGTTGCCGCTTCTCTCATGCTGGATCGGGAGCTGTCCATGCTGCGGTTGAGCGAGAATGAACCTGTGCAGCCCGTACTGGACAAGATGAGGGAACTCTACGCGAAATTGGCGATTGCAGGCATCACGTACCCAGAGCAGACAAAGTGTCTCAAGATGCTCAGCCTGCTGCCGGAGTCTTGGCTGCAATTTATAAGCGGACTCAGCTTGCCACAAAACCAAAGTCAATGGACATTGGAGTGGATTCGCACCAAGATTCTGGAAGAAGATTTTCGTCGCTATACACTGCGCGGAGGTGATGACAGCACCAGCGGCTATGCCATGCAAGGGACATGGAGGGATCGAGGGCGTGGCAATCGCGGTCGCTCTTACCACAGCCAAGGTGGTCGCGGGACTTGGAACCAGCGGGGGCGTGGTGGCGCTGGTGCAAGAGGAAGAGGTGGTCACTCCAACAATGACAACAGTGAACCACGCTTGAGGGGAGAGTGCTGGTATTGCAAGGAAGAAGGGCATCCATGGTTTCGCTGCCCTACCAAGCCCGACTGGTGGACCCCTTGGAACCAATCGCAGAAGGGGAATGGAGGAAAGCAACCACATGGAGGTGCCAACATGGTAGCTGATCCTGCTGAAGAAACCTCCAAGGATGACAGAGGAATGGGAAATGAGGAGAGGAATGCTGGACAGTTCTACCATGTGTGTGACAAAGATGACAGTGGCACAGCTGTTGCAAGGGCTGGAGAGGAATTGCACCCGCTTGACATGTGCCACTGCCATGCATCCGAACACTCTGAGCATGTCCACTGGAGGCTTCTTTCCAAGCCACCTCTCCAGCGGCACCCACATATCATCAGCTACCTTTGTGAGTACGCGGTTCCTTGCCACTGTAGCATGCCTCACCGCGTGAGGCCACATGGAGTTCCCCAGCCCTGATTCGATCAGCAGCGCTCGCGCAGTTTCCAGGATGGTCCTATTAGCCCTCTCAGCAACGCCATTTGACTGAGGGGTATAGGACGTCGTTAGCTGATGCTCAATGCCTTGTTTCTTGAGCCACGCAGTCAGATCTCCTCCTAGAAACTCTCCACCTCGGTCGGTTCTGATGCTCTTGCATGGGTGCCCAGATTGTCGCTCGACGAGTGGCAGCCAGTCATCTCGTATTATTGAGGCAGCATGATCCTTCTGCTTCAACGGGTATGCCCACATCAGCCGGCTCCAGTCATCAACTATTGTTAGGAAGTATCTTTCCCCCTTTCTTCCTTGAACTGGAAAAGGTCCTACCAGGTCCATGTGCACCAGTTCCAGTGCTGCCCAGCTACGCCGTGAAAGGGGAACCGTGTGAACTTGCTCAGCAGACACGTCTCGCACTTGGTATCATTTGGTTGCCCAGAAAGCTTCAGCCCCTTTACTGCTTCTTCCTTATGCAGTTGCTGCAGCAATGGCATAGCCACATGCCCTAGACGCCTGTGTGCGGTTTCCCAATCAGTCTCCCCCGACCTTGCAGAAACCATCACTCCTGCAGCACTAACTGCATTGCACTCCCCCTGGACTCCAGATCCCGCCTTTACTACTCCCAGCTCCTTCTTTGTTGATTCCCATATCAGCGCAGGGATCTGCCACATGGATCTGAAGACATCCCTGCTTTCGTGTAAATCCCATAACACACGATCTCCTCGCAGCCCCTTGAATGTTTTGGATCCATTGGTGGTGGTGCTGACTCCGGCCTGGCCTAGCTTGCGCAGCGATATCAGATTGGCCTTCAGCCCCGGTACGAGTAACACATCCTTCAGCACAACCAGTCCACCATCAGGTGCTCTGAATGCAGCTCGACCAACTCCAGCGACCTTCACTGCATGTCCGGATGCTGAGCGCACTTCAGAGATTGGAGGCGCTCGCACAGCATCCAGCAAATCCTTGCGTGGTGTCATTGTCCATGCAGCACCAGAGTCCATGACCCACATGTCAAGCGGGTGCAATTCCTCTCCAGCCCTTGCAACAGCTGTGCCACTGTCATCTTTGTCACACACATGGTAGAACTGTCCAGCATTCCTCTCCTCATTTCCCATTCCTCTGTCATCCTTGGAGGTTTCTTCAGCAGGATCAGCTACCATGTTGGCACCTCCACGTGGTTGCTTTCCTCCATTCCCCTTTTGCGATTGGTTCCAAGGGGTCCACCAGTCGGGCTTGGTAGAGCAGCGAAACCATGGATGCCCTTCTTCCTTGCAATACCAGCACTCTCCCCTCAAGCGTGGTTCACTGTTGTCATTGTTGGAGTGACCACCTCTTCCTCTTGCACCAGCGCCACCACGCCCCCGCTGGTTCCAAGTCCCGCGACCACCTTGGCTGTAGTAAGAGCGACCGCGATTGCCACGCCCTCGATCCCTCCATGTCCCTTGCATGGCATAGCCGCTGGTGCTGTCATCACCTCCGCGCAGTGTGTAGCGACGAAAATCTTCTTCCAGAATCTTGGTGCGAATCCACTCCAATGTCCATTGACTTTGGTTTTGTGGCAAGCTGAGTCCGCTTATAAATTGCAGCCAAGACTCCGGCAGCAGGCTGAGCATCTTGAGACACTTAGTCTGCTCAGGGTACGTGATGCCGCAATCGCCAATTTCGCGTAGAGTTCCCTCATCTTGTCCAGAACGGGCTGCACAGGTTCATTCTCGCTCAACCGCAGCATGGACAGCTCCCGATCCAGCATGAGAGAAGCGGCAACCGATGTCGGAGCGTGCAGGTCCTTGAGCACTGCCCATGCCTTGGGCCCACAATCAGTTTCCGGTAGCAGATGCATGATGTGATGCCTCTGGTTCAGCTCCAAGCTTTGTGACAGTAGATAATACCCAGCAGATGAACGTTCATCCCAGTCCGCTTGCTCTGCCATTTCCTTTGGCCTGGGCTCCGTTCCAATCATGAGCTTCAAGAGGCCAATTTGTCGAAAGTAGAGCTGCATCTTCCATGCCCAATCATCATAGCCATCTCCAGAGAACTTCTCAATGGTGAAGCTCTTCAGCACCTCCTTAAGCAGTGACCCCTGGCTTGTACGCGCTCCCCGTTGCGCTGCAATGCCAGAATCTTGGGTTGAGCTGCCTCCTTGGACTGAAGTATCACCTCCACCAGAGTCCTCCTTATCTCCCATCGTAATTTAGGTCCCAAATGCGTGATAATGGGCTCTGATACCACTTGTTGGTTAGAGAAGGCTATAAGCAGATGATTCAATGGCTCCTTGGAAATTTCTGCAGCACTTCGTTATGACGCCCAGAAAACTTGCGACCTTCGAAAAGCTATATCCAAAACTCCAATCGATGAAACGATATGAAAATCGGATATGTTGTAGCTTGCAGCGTCAGCTTTCTACTGAAAGTTGAATCACTCGATTCCGTAGCTTATCGAGTGAGCTATAGCGTTTGGCGCACTGGGGGGTAATCTGCCCTAGGAGAAGTTGACAGTCCTCAGAGTCACTATGATTGAAGCTTACAAGTTCAGAGACATGATGGAAAAGGCATTGAAGCATAGTTGGAAGGTGGGGTGGGAAGGGAAGGATGAAAGGGAAGGACCCTGGAGGCCCTTGGTCAAGAACATGACAAGAGTCAAAGTCTTGACTCCCCATCCTCAGGTTCAGCCAGCCTGGCAAGACAAAATTCACACTGTGTCAGGTTGGTCTCCAAACCCCAAGTGCTGCAGCTGCAAGGTGGGGACAAAAGTCCCACACATGCTGGTCCCTCCTCGTTTTAGGGCTCTCCAACTTTGGTGTTGTTGGTGCATATTCGTTTGCACGTCATCCTGTCGTCTGTTCGCATCATTTCGTTGCATGTGTTTTGTGTGCTACGTTGTTTGTATGGTTTGTTGGGTTTGCATGTCTTTGCATGTTCATCTTGTGCTTGTGCAGATGTGCTTGGATTGTGCATGACATCGAGCACATTCCAACGAGCCAAGAATTGTTGGAATCGGAGCACATATGAAGAAGTTACGAAGAAATGTTTGATGGATTTGTTACAACTCATTGGAAGTCCTTGTCAGCTGCTACACCAAAGCTGGAGAGCCCTATAACGAGGAGGGACCAGCATGTGTGGGACTTTGTCCCCACCTTGCAGCTGCAGCATTTGGGGTTTGGAGGCCAACCTGGCACAGTGTGAAATTTGTCTTGCCAGGCTGGCTGAACCTGAGGATGGGGAGTCAAAACTTTGACTCTTGTCATGTTCTTGACCATGGGCCTCCAGGGTCCTTCCCTTTCATCCTTCACTTCCTACCCCACCTTCCAACTATGCTTCAATGCCTTTTCCATCATGTCTCTGAACTTGTAAGCTTCAATCATAGTGACTCTGAGGACTGTCAACTTCTCCTAGGGCAGATTACCCCCAGTGCGCCAAACGCCATAGCTCACTCGTTTAGCTACGGAATCGAGTGATTCAACTTTCAGTGGAAAGCTGACACTGCCAGCTACAACATATCCGATTTTCAGATCGTTTCACCGATTGGAGTTTTTGATATAGCTATTCGAAGGTCGCGAGTTTTCTGGGCGTCATAACGAAGTGCTGCAGAAATTTCCAAGGAGCCATTGAATCATCTGCTTATAGCCTTCTCTAACCAACAAGTGGTATCAGAGCCTATTATCACGCATTTGGGACCTAAAATACGATGGGAGATAAAGAGGACTCTGGTGGAGGTGATACTTCAGTCCAAGGAGGCAGCTCAACCCAAGATTCTGGCATTGCAGCGCAAAGGGGAGCGCGTACAAGCCAGGGGTCACTGCTTAAGGAGGTGCTGAAGAACTTCACCATTGAGAAGTTCTCTGGAGATGGCTATGATGATTGGGCATGGAAGATGCAGCTCTACTTTCGACAAATTGGCCTCTTGAAGCTCATGATTGGAACGGAGCCCAAGGCCAAAGGAAATGGCAGAGCAAGCGGACTGGGATGAACGTTCATCTGCTGGGTACTATCTACTGTCACAAAGCTTGGAGCTGAACCAGAGGCATCACATCATGCATCTGCTACCGGAAATTGATTGTGGGCCCAAGGCATGGGCAGTGCTCAAGGACCTGCACGCTCCGACATCGGTTGCCGCTTCTCTCATGCTGGATCGGGAGCTGTCCATGCTGCGGTTGACGAGAATGAAGCTGTGCAGCCCGTACTGGACAAGATGAGGGAACTCTACGCGAAATTGGCGATTGCAGGCATCACGTACCCAGAGCAGACAAAGTGTCTCAAGATGCTCAGCCTGCTGCCGGAGTCTTGGCTGCAATTTATAAGCGGACTCAGCTTGCCACAAAACCAAAGTCAATGGACATTGGAGTGGATTCGCACCAAGATTCTGGAAGAAGATTTTCGTCGCTATACACTGCGCGGAGGTGATGACAGCACCAGCGGCTATGCCATGCAAGGGACATGGAGGGATCGAGGGCGTGGCAATCGCGGTCGCTCTTACCACAGCCAAGGTGGTCGCGGGACTTGGAACCAGCGGGGGCGTGGTGGCGCTGTGCAAGAGGAAGAGGTGGTCACTCCAACATGACAACAGTGAACCACGCTTGAGGGGAGAGTGCTGGTATTGCAAGGAAGAAGGGCATCCATGGTTTCGCTGCCCTACCAAGCCCGACTGGTGGACCCCTTGGAACCAATCGGAGAAGGGGAATGGAGGAAACAACCACATGGAGGTGCCAACATGGTAGCTGATCCTGCTGAAGAAACCTCCAAGGATGACAGAGGAATGCGAAATGAGGAGAGGAATGCTGGACAGTTCTACCATGTGTGTGACAAAGATGACAGTGGCACAGCTGTTGCAAGGGCTGGAGAGGAATTGCACCCGCTTGACATGTGGGTCATGGACTCTGGTGCTGCATGGACAATGACACCACGCAAGGACTTGCTGGATGCTGTGCGAGCGCCTCCAATCTCTGAAGTGCGCTCAGCATCCGGACATGCAGTGAAGGTCGGCTGGAGTTGGTCGAGCTGCATTCAGAGCACCTGATGGTGGACTGGTTGTGCTGAAGGATGTGTTACTCGTACCGGGGCTGAAGGCCAACCTGATATCGCTGCGCAAGCTAGGCCAGGCCGGAGTCAGCACCACCACCAATGGATCCAAAACATTCAAGGGGCTGCGAGGAGATCGTGTGTTATGGGATTTACACGAAAGCAGAGATGTCTTCAGATCCATGTGGCAGATCCCTGCACTGATATGGGAATCAACAAAGAAGGAGTTGGGAGAAGTAAAGGCGGGTTCTGGAGTCCAGGGGAGTGTAATGCAGTTAGTGCTGCAGGAGTGGACGGTTCTGCAAGGTCGGGGGAGACTGATTGGGGAAACCGCACACAGGCGTCTAGGGGCATGTGGCTATGCCATTGCTGCAGGCAACTGCATAAGGAAGAAGCAGTAAAGGGGCTCAAGCTTTCTGGGGCAACCAAATGCTACCAAGTGCGAGGGACGTGTCTGCTGAGCAAGTTCACACGGTTCCCCTTTCACGGCGTAGCTGGGAAAAGCAAGGCAGCACTGGAACTGGTGCACATTGGACCTCGTAGGACCTTTTTCCAGTCCGAGGAAGTAAGGGGAAAGGTACTTCCTGACAATAGTTGATGACTGGAGTCGGCTGATGTGGGCATACCCGTTGAAGCAGAAGGATCATGCTGCCTCAACAATACGAGATGATTGGCTGCCGTTCGTCGAGCGACAATCTGGGCACCCATGCAAGAGCATCAGACCGACCGAGGTGGAGAGTTTCTAGGAGGAGATCTGACTGCGTGGCTCAAGAAACAAGGCATTGAGCATCAGCTAACGACGTCCTATACCCTCAGTCAAATGGCGTTGCTGAGAGGGCTAATAGGACCATCCTGGGAAACTGCGCGAGCGCTGCTGATCGAATCAGGGCTGGGAACTCCATGTGGCCTCATGCGGTGAGGCATGCTACAGTGGCAAGGAACCGCGTACTCACAAAGGTGGCTGATGATATGTGGGTGCCGCTGGAGAGGTGGCTTGGAAAGAAGCCTCCAGTGGACATGCTTCGAGTGTTCGGATGCATGGCATGGCGCATGTCCCTAAACCGTACAGGACAAAGCTTGGAGCATCTGCACTTTGGTGTGTGCACCTTGGGCTTGCGGCAGAGAGCAAGGGGTGGCTACTCTGGGAGCCCTCAAAGAATGTGCTGTTTGATAGTCGGGATGTCAAATTTGTGGGAGAACATCATGTATGGCAAGTGGGAGAAGCAGCCGGAGGCAAAGGGTCACCCAGCAGCTGGAAGAGATCACTATGCACTTCGATCTGTCCGAACCTGAGGACAGCGAAGTCACTGCGCCAACGGCAACAGGTACTGATGAAGGAAGCAATGGAGGATATTGCAGCTGATGCTGAAGTCAAGGATCCGGAGCAGCAGCAGCAAGAGGCTTCCCAAAACACCAAGTCTGTCAAAGCGAAGGAAACAGATTGGTGGGGGGACAAAGGATTGGGTGAAGGTGAAAGAATGGGTAAATCCAACCATCTACCCTGCACGTACCAGAATGGCAATGAGAAAGCTGTTGAGCTCCACAAGTGGAGGGAGCCACAACTGAGCAGCAGGAACAGGCTCAAGGCGAAGATGCAGTGCTGTTCTTGGGTGATGACCAAGAGAGTCAGATGACAAAGGAGCCTGCATACTGCTTTTACGCACCCAATACAACCTCCGAAGGCATAAGGATACATGCGCTAGCCGGGGCCTCAACGGGGGGGAAGTGGCTCGTTTTCAAAGAGATGCAGAGTACAACAAAAGCCAAGATGGGAGGAATCACACATGGGGACCTGGTGTACTTGCCAAAAATGGGGAAGAAAGGCAATACAGTGCAATGTGGCTGGCAAATAATCATAGACGATGGAAAGGGATAGCCCAATCAGTTATACTAAGAGGCAGGCTGGTGGCAAAGGGGTTTCAGCAGAAAGCGAAGGAAGATTACAAAGAAGTGTTTGCCCCAACTGCTAAGTCTCCAACGCTACGTGTGCTGCTGGCGGTAGCTGCTGTGCGCAAATGGAAGGTGAAGCAGATGGACATCGTAACCGCTTTTCTGTATGGCATTGTGGAAGAGGAGTATACATGGTTCAACCACCTGGCTATGAGGATGGAACCGGGTCGTCGGTCTGCAATTAACAAGGCCATCTATGGCTTGAAGCAGGCCCCGAGATGCTGGTACAACAGGCTGGCCAGTGCACTGGAAGGGATTGGATTCCGTGCGAGTGGCATGCGACGAGAGCCTATTCCTGATGAGCGAGGGGGAGTCGCTTGTGCTTCTGCTGGTGTACGTGGATGACTCCTGCTCTTCAGCAGCAGTGACAGGAGATCGATGGGGTGCAGCGGAAGCTCACAGAGCAGTTCAAGTGCAAGTCACTTAGAGAGGCAAGGTACTACCTGGGAATGCATATTGAGCGGGGATACTGAACGTGGCTGGCTCAAACTGCATCAGGGACAGTACATCAACACCTTGGCTGAGAAGTACTCTCTGCAGGAAGAACGGGAAGTGGTCACACCTTTGGCCTTCCGAGTTCAAACTCATAAAGGCAGCTGAAGGAGAAGGAGTTGAGAGTGAAGACCAGAGGCAATTCCAATCCATGGTCGGGACCTACTCTACGCTGCTGTGCATACTCGGCCTGACATCAGCTTTGCTGTGGACAGCTGGCTCGAGTAGTGCAAAATCCAACAGAAGAGCAGTGTGGTGCAGCGAAGAGAGTGGTGCGCTACCTCAAGTCATACCCTACAGTGGGAGTACAGTATTCAGCCTCTGCTCAACTCAGTCAAAAGGATTGAAGTCCTCAAGAGAAGGGGGAGCAGCTGGAGAAGGAAAGGTGTTCCTTTCCTGTTTTGCTGATGCCACAGTGGGCTTCTGAGACATGAGGATTCATCATCAGTTGGTGGATACATCTGCATGGTGGGAGGTGGCCTGTAAGTTGGAGGTCCAAGAAGCAGTCTGAGACGGCACTATCTTCAGTGGAATCTGAGTACATGGCGATGTTTCATGCGGCAAAAGGAAATCATCTGCTAAGGAGGCTCTTGAAGGAGATCGCCATGAACAGATTGTGCGACACCTCTGTCAGTGATAGCAAGGGAGCCATTGCCATGGCACGCAATGCAGTTCTTCATGGGTTGAACAAGCACATGAGGATCATGTGGCATTGGCTGCGGAAGGAGGTGAAGCTTGGGACACTGGATCCGATCTACGTGAAAACTCAGCAACAGCCAGCCGACTTCCTTACCAAGCGGCTAGCTGAAGAGCCACACTGGCGCTGTGCGAGGATGGCGGGAATGTCCTTGAACTAGAGACGGCGAAACAAGCCGACAGTCTGAGGGGGAGTGTGTTGGTGCATATTCGTTTGCACGTCATCCTGTCGTCTGTTCGCATCATTTCGTTGCATGTGTTTTGTGTGCTACGTTGTTTGTATGGTTTGTTGGGTTTGCATGTCTTTGCATGTTCATCTTGTGCTTGTGCAGATGTGCTTGGATTGTGCATGACATCGAGCACATTCCAACGAGCCAAGAATTGTTGGAATCGGAGCACATATGAAGAAGTTACGAAGAAATGTTTGATGGATTTGTTACAACTCATTGGAAGTCCTTGTCAGCTGCTACACCAAAGTTGGAGAGCCCTATAACGAGGAGGGACCAGCATGTGTGGGACTTTTGTCCCCACCTTGCAGCTGCAGCATTTGGGGTTTGGAGGCCAACCTGGCACAGTGTGAAATTTTGTCTTGCCAGGCTGGCTGAACCTGAGGATGGGGAGTCAAAACTTTGACTCTTGTCATGTTCTTGACCATGGGCCTCCAGGGTCCTTCCCTTTCATCCTTCCCTTCCTACCCCACCTTCCAACTATGCTTCAATGCCTTTTCCATCATGCCTCTGAACTTGTAAGCTTCAATCATAGTGACTCTGAGGACTGTCAACTTTCTCCTAGGGCAAGACCCCCCAGTGCGCCAAACGCCATAGTCACTCGTTTAGCTACGGAATCGAGTGATTCAACTTTCAGTGGAAAGCTGACACTGCAGCTACA